>CM076580.1:254782870-255382870 GCA_034641835.2 Pinus albicaulis | reverse complement strand
ATATTAATGTACCATCATATATCCAATTACATCAAATCATAAATCAACACATACATTGAAATCAATGCATTTAATGCAAGCAATCAAATAAGATTAGAAAATAACTTCTACATTGAAATCAATGCACCTAATGCAATCAATCAAATAAGATTAGAAACCAACATCTACACTGAAATCAATGCATCTAGTGCAAGCAATCAAATATAGTTATAAATCGACGTCTAAATTGAAATCAACACATCGAGGGCAAGCAATAAAATAGTATTAGGAATCATCACCTACACTGAAATCAATGCATCTAGTGCAAGTAATCATATATCATTAGAAATAAATATCTACACTAAAATCAATGCATCTAGTGAAAATAATCAAATAGGATTATAAATCACCATCTCCACTTAAATCAATCCATCTAGTGCAAGAAATATTCTTCCCTCTTTCCACCCTCCTTCCATATCTATACCCCCATCCATCTCTTTTTTTTTTGTCTCTATCTCACTCCCCTAAACACACACGCTCTCGCACTCCATATATATCATTCTCTTTGTCGATCACCCTCTCTCCCCGTCTCTCTTTTCTTCCCTCTCTTCCCCTTCTCTCCCTCTCCCCCGCTAATATCTCTCTTTCCTCCTTTTGTCC
Organism: Pinus albicaulis; assembly: GCA_034641835.2. Taxonomy (NCBI): domain Eukaryota; kingdom Viridiplantae; phylum Streptophyta; class Pinopsida; order Pinales; family Pinaceae; genus Pinus; species Pinus albicaulis. The sequence goes on along the minus strand of CM076580.1, from coordinate 255,382,231 downwards.
TCTCTCTCTCTCTCTCTCCATCTTCCTTATCACTCACTCTCTCTCTCTCTAGGAACCAACATCTACAGTGAAATTAATGCATTTACTCAAAGAAATCAAATAGGATTAGAAATCGCCATCTACACTGAAATCAATGAATTTAGTGCAAACGATCAAATAGGATTAGAAATCATCTACATTGAAATTAAGTCATCCAGTGCAAGTAATCAAATATAATTATAAATTGAAATCTACATTGAAATCAACACATTCAGTGCAAGCAATCAAATTGTATTAGAAATCACCACCTACACTGAGATCAATGCATCTAGTGCAAGTAATCATATATCATTAGAAATAAATATCTACACTAAAATCGATGCATCTAGTGCAAATAATCAAATAGGATTAGAAATCACCATCTCCACTTATATCAATCCATCTAGTGCGAGATATATTCCTCCCTCTCTCCACCCTCCATCCATATCTATATCCCCCTCCATCTATTCTTTTTTGTCTCTCTATCTCACCCCCTAAACACACGCGCTCTCGTACACCATATATATCAATCTCTTTTCAATCACCCCCTCTCCCCATATCTCTCTTCTTCCCTCTCTTCACCTTCCATCTATATCTCTATCTTCCCCTTCTCTCCCTCTCCCCCATTAATATCTCTCTTTCCTCCTTTTGTCCTCTCTCCCTCTCTCTCCATCTTCCTTATCACTCTCTCTCTCTCTCTAGAAACCAACATTTACACTAAAATCAATGCATTTACTCAAATAAATCAAATAGGATTATAAATCGCCATCTACACTGAAATCAATGCATTTAGTGCAAACAATCAAATAGGATTAGAAATCATCTACATTGAAACCAATTCATCTAGTGCAAGTAATCAAATATAATTATAAATCGACATCTAAATTGAAATCAAAAAATTCAGTGCAAGTAATCAAATTGTATTAGAAATCACCACATACACTGAAATCAATGCAAGTAATCAAATATCATTAGAAATAAATATCTACACTAAAATCGATGCATATAGTGCAAATAATAAAAAAGGATTATAAATCACCATCTCCACTTATATCAATCCATCTAGTGTGAGAAATATTCTTCCCTCTTTCCACCCTCCATCCATATCTATATCCCCCTCCATCTCTTGTTTTTTGTCTCTCTATCTCACCCTCCTAAACACACACATATATCAATCTCTTTGTCAATCCCCTTCTCTCCCCATCTCTCTCTTCTTCCCTCTTTTCACCTTCCATCTATATCTCTATCTTCCCCCTCTCTCCCTCTCTCTCCATCTTCCTTATCACTCTCTCTCTCTCTCTCTCTCTCTCTCTCTCTCTCTCTCTCTCTCTATTTCTTTCTTCTTACCTCTCTCCTCCTCCCCCTACAAGTCCATCTCTCTTTCCCTCCCTCTCTCCACTCTCTCACATCCTCTCTCTTCCTTCCTCTCTTTCCCTTTCTCTCCCATCTCTCTCTCCCTCTCTCTCTCTCTCTTCACCCACCAACTATGTTACTATATCCCTCCCTCTCTCCCGATATCTCCTTCTCCCCCCTTATCTCCATCTCTCCTTATTTGTCTCTTTATCTCAGCCCCAAACATACACGCTCTCTCTGTGTCTCTCCCTTGTCACTCCTTCTCTCTCTCCACTTCTCACTCTCTATATTTCTTATTTCCTACATCTCTCCCCCTCCAACTCCATCTCTTTTATCGATCCCTCTCTCCTCCTCTCTCTCAAGTCCTCTCTCTCATCCTTCCTCTCTCTCTCTCCCCTAAATCCCTTTCTCTTCCCTGATCTCTCTCTCTCTCTCTCTCTCTCTCTCTCTCTCTCTCTCTCTCTCTAATACTCTCTCTTCCCCCATCACTCTCCTCCTCTCTCTCATCCTTCCTCTCTCTCCCTTTCTCTCCCACCTCTCTCTCTCTCTTTTCCCTCCAATCCTCTCTCTTCCCCCACATCTCTCTCTCTCTCTCTCGCTAATCCTCTCTCTTCCCCCATCCCTTTCTTTCTCTCTCTCTTTCCACCCCTCTCTCTCTCCAACTACATTACTATATCCCTCCCTCTCTCCTTCTCACTTCTTCTCTCTCCCTTCTTTCCATACATATTACTTTGTCTCTTTATCTCACCCCTAAACATACACACTCTCTCTCCATCTCTCCCTTATAACTCTCTCTCTCTCTCTTTCTTCTTAGTTATGTAAACTAATGAACATAAATATTTGTAAATATAAAGTAGATTATGGAGTAAATATGAAAAGAGGTTTTATTTACTTAACATACCTCTAGTTTATTTATATTTTTATTTATTTACCATACCCCTTTTCTTTACTATGGTATTTGGCTCATAGGCTTGTTATATAATTACATTTTTATTTATAATCCTATTTGATATATTGTTATTTATTTACCTTACCTCTTTATGCCTCTTTTATATTTATTTATTTACCATACCTCTTTATATATATTTTATATTTATTTATTTATTTATCATACTTTTTTATACCTCTTTTATATTTAGTTATTTACCCATGGTATTTGGCCCATGGTATCAATATTAATTTGTCCCATGGTATTCATTGTTTGTGTTGAATTAACTCTTTTCCTTTGATTTAGGAAATGGTATTGACTTTAGTAAAGAGTAAATATGTTTAAAATTTTACTTAATTTGGAAATTCAATGTGGTAATTTTTTTTGTTAAAGGTAAATTTATGATCCATTCAAATTCACGTATATAATTTAATATCCATTCAAATTATATAAATAATACATAATTGTATTAGCTATTGATATATGTTCTTGTACAATGCGATTTTTATTTTTAATTTTTTTTAATTTAAAACTTAAGCCAACATTTTGTATGAGGACGTGACATACCTGACATCGGTGTCATATTGGGCTGTAGATGCGCCTCTGGGCGCAATGATCACACATCATGACATAGAGACATATAAACCTACAACTTGCACTCTCTAGTTCCTATTTACAATCCTGCAATAGAGACATATAAGCCAACAACAACTAGCATTATGATCTGCATTTATTTTCATATTATACTGATACATCATGACATAGATACATATAAGCCTACAACTAGCCATTATGATCTGCCCATTTATCTTTTCAAAATTTTCACACATATATTATTTCAAACCAATCTAAGTGACATCTACCAAATATAATTTATTTTTTAATTAATGATATCCCATTTTTTTTTCCTTTACTAAAAAAATATATATATAATTTTAATATTGCTAACTAAAATTAGCTAAATATCATATTTTATTTAAACATATCATCGATCAATATATCTAATATTGAAACTGGTTCTGGACAAAACCACAACCTCTCTTATTTTAGACAATCATATATTTTTTTATTAAAATTCTGGTTAAATAAGAATGAGAGCTTTATTTTAGAATGATCCAATTGTGTCAAGATAAATTTGCGTACCGTTACTCTGGACGCGCCCTTTGACCAGAGCCTATTTTCTGCAGTCCCATGGTCACTACACTATCGCACTATTTTTCGTTCGAATACATGTTCCTTAATTTCTGAGCTGACGGTTCACACCCTACTCTACCCGTATGGGCTTACAAATCTCAGCACCGACGCATTATACACGCATACTTACAAGCTCACAAGCCAAGAATGTGCAGCATGGGCCAAAAAGAAAAAGAAAAAAAAAAACCTTTTTCATTATATGAGAGTCCTATAGCATAAAATTTAAATCTTCTTCTTCAGGAAAAAAGAGTGATCGGTTGAGAGAAAAACGAAGCCTAAAATTTAATCTAATTTCTCTACTTCCACGGCTGCAAAGAAAACGAAGATTACCTGGAAACTTAAAGTTTCAGATAACAATGATTTTCCCGTAAACAAAACACTCAGTAGGAACGTTTCATTCTTTTTTATGCTGCTCTATTTCACTTCCCAGTTATTTATAAAGAAATTTCCGACATTTTTCCGACAGGGATGAACCCAGGCTGGGACAGTCACATCTACACGTATATGGACTCATATCCACCAAAAAAAAAATAAAAAAATCGGTCACTGGGAGAACAAATTAATTCGACCATTAATTAAAAAATAAACCAATTACTTAAAAAGCTGATAAAGATTCAAAACAATTAAAAATAATGATCTTAATTTAACGTCACACACTTGACAACGACACAGACATGACTCACTAAATCTAGCTTTCTAACAATTACTTAACGCATAGTCTTAAAAATAACAGAATGATTCAGAATTTTCGGTAAAGATTTTGAAAAAATACTGTAAAGATTTTATCATAATCTTGTTTACAATTGTTAAACTTCAGTATTTTGGGTGCCCTAAGAGTTTCTGATAGTGCTGAATCCATTTATACTATCAAAAATGCAATTCAAATACTCCAAGTATCTGATTTTTTGAATTTCATTTTACAAGATTCTGACAAAAACTAAAACTGCCATCCAAACTATTCTGTATGTTGGGTAAACAACTTCATTACTCAATCTAATATTTACCAAAACTCAATGATCACTCTAATTAATGAGCTACACATTGATGGATCAATATCAAAAAAACCTGATAGAAATAAAGAGAACAAATTCATCCGTGACCCCAAAAAATATCATGGTGAACATATGGAAAACAAATTCAATGCAAAGGACAAACGAAAAAAAACCAATAGCCTAATTGGTACAGACCTAGTGAGTTGTCCATGCATAATTCCTATTTCTATATAATTATGTTAAAAATATATATAAAAACTAAATTATTAGTAAAGTAATAATATTTTTGTTTGTTTTTAACACAGTTTATTTTTATTTCATATCATTTTATTTGGTTAAGATATGGTTACTATATAGATCATTTTATTGAGTTATGATATGCTTATTATATAAAATATGTATTCAAAATCATTATAATATTTTGTTCTGGTTTTATTTGTGATTAAATGTGTTTTAGGTTCACTTACAAATGAATTTATATATTTAGTTGTTTTAGTACTAATAACAGTATTTTTATTTGCAATATTTAATTTAACCAGTAACAAGGTTTTATTTTCATGTTTTTTTTGTCAAACTTATCCTAACTGAATTTACATATTTAGTTGTTTCTAGTAACAATAACTTTTTTTATTTAAAATATTTAATTTAACTGTTAACAAAAAAAAATATCTATTTATTGAGATGATCAAAATGTTAAGATTTTCTATTACACCAAAATTGTTTCGTTTTAGTAAATTTCCAAATTCTTACCATTAAGTTGAATTAAGTTCAATGGTTGGTTAAACTCAGATTCTCAAAGTGATGGTAAGTCCAATCAGTTCAGCATGAAAAGATAATAAATTCAGAAAATGACAATATTTTACCAATTTAATTATTATTATTATTATCATTTCAAAATAATATTTTTGGTCACTAATTATTTGAAGTGTACCTATTATATTGATAATCCCATTAGTAGCTTGAAGAATCCATATAGTCAAGATTTATGGTTAAGTTTTGTGCACAATTATTCTAAAACCAATCTTCATAAATTTAGTGTCCACCATGGTTTCATGAAATTTCAAATTCTACAATAGTTTCATTCCATCGAAATCTTGAACATAGTTTTAAGTAAATTTGGGTCTTCATCATGATTTCATGAAATTTCAAAGTCTACAATAATTCCATGGGATCAAAATCTTGAACATAATTTTAAGTAAATTTCTATGTCAATTATAGTTTAGCAAGATCAAATTTGGATGTTTGTAGTAGTTTCAAAGTATCAATATCTTGAACATAGTTTTATATGCTAAGGAATTCTGTTTCTCCAAATTTATTTAAAATGTAGATTATTTGGGAAAACCATCAAACTAATTAGAACTTGTAACTTTTTATTTACAAAATTCCTATGGAAATGGAGGTTTTCCTTGAAATTGAGACGAATTCTGAATTTTTTAAGTGAATTTTATAATAAATATAGACAACTAGTACAATATTTTTATATAGCTAGATACAAATATCTTTATTCAAAATTAAATTTTTTAATATTTGTTTTTAATTGAATAATAAGTTAAAGTGAAAGTTCAGTTTCTTATACTCATTAAAATACTCAATAAAATAATAAAATATTACCTTAAAATATTTGATAAAATAATAAAACAGTAATTTAGATAAATAATAGCAACTTTCCATAGATCTTGCTACTACTAGTTTTGAAATAATAAATGTCTATATAACATGATAAATCTTACTACTACTAGTTTTAGAATAACAAATGTCCACTACTAATTTTAAACAGTTAAATTTCCATATAACTTTATAGATAATATGGTATTTAAAGTTATATCTCAAAATCGAGTCTCATCAACAATGTTTCATTAAATTAACTAAAATATGAACAAAATAACTTATCAATCAATGATTTTCCTATTTTTTATTATGGTCCTTGAATAAATTTACTAAATTACACTGATTTGCAATACATTTATTTTGTTATTCAAATACTATGCTTTTTTTTTAAGAAATTATTCCATAACAACCTTACCCTATTCTAAGAAGTTATTCCATAACAACCTTACCATATTCATTGAAAAATATTATTCCAATTGATAAAGAGGAGGGCATATTTCACTTTTCAAGTTATTCAAATTGATAGAGAAAATGCATAGTTGTTTTTAAAAAGGTACTGCCGAGCCCACCTACTCGTTATGTTATTTTTTTATTCAAATGCGATGTTTCTTTCAAAGAGTTATTCCCTGAAAATTTTACCATATTCGATTTAAAATATTATTCCGCTGGATAAAGAGGAAGGCATTTTTGCCTTTTTCAGGTTATTCTGATCGATAAAGAGAGCAGATTTGTTTTTAAAATGCTATTGGCGAGCGTCACTACGCGTTACGAAAGCTTATTCCGATGCATAACGAGGAAGACATATTTGCTTTGAAAAGCGGTTTTAGATACCACTCTCTCAAAGTTAATTTTTCGATCCTGGTTTTAGCATAAAACAAGCTTTGATACTTTTACAAACCAGCTTCGGGTGAAATTGGAAACCATTCTTTTTGTTACCTTGTGAATTCTTGAATTCTTTTATATATTCAGAATGTGTGCCTTTGAAGTATTTAAAGTTTATCAATCAATTTTGTAATTGTAACAAATCTCTACCAAATTTTAATAAAATTCAACCAAAATATAGCTTTAAAAATTCCACAACATATAACAAATAGGCTTCAGAAACTTCTAATTTAACATAAGATTGATACCATAACGCCAACCATATACCTATCATTTTAGCGCGGAGAGACATCTCTATATTTGAATGAGTCTTTCAGAGGCTCCTCTATACTGAAATGCGTTTTTCACAATTTTTTTCTACGTAGTATTTACCTTATTCTTATACTATCATATCCGCATTCCGACTATTTTTGATAACATAGACAAAATTAATGTAGACTAAGAAAGCTTTTTTATTTATTTATAAATAAAACAAAATATATAGACGTGATTGAAAGAGGACGACCTACTCTTCATAGTCATGACAAATCAGAGGTTATAATTACGTTTTAAAAGTACAAATAAAAAAGTCTAATTGACAATTTCAAACAAAGATTAAGATCACACTTAAGATGACATTTTAAAAGATAAAAAATCTAATTGACAATTGTCAAAATCTATTTGACATGTCTGTTTGTTTCATTCTCAATGTGTTTCATTCTTACTCCGTCTAATTTTCCGTTTCATTCCACTACATTTACTAATTGGTTATGCCGATAAGAACGGTTTATAAATAAATTGGTTATGCAGATAAGAGTGGTTTATATTATATTGGAATTTTGTTTTTACAATATTGATTTTTCAATAAATAGATGGATAAGATTTAATCTTAATTTAATATTATTTTTTAGCATAAAAAAGCAATGATGAGATTTCATGTTATCTGTATGTTCAGTTTCATTTAATAATTTATACTTAATAATTAGGTCGTGTCTATATTTTCGTCCGAAAAAATTTCCAAGTGATAACTTCCTTGTATATTTAAATTAGGTGTTTAAATTTTTGTTCAATTAATATTTGACTAAAATATGATTAAAAATTTATTAAGTTTTCCCTTTATCACCACATATAATTATTAGAGAGAATGCAATTAGGTACGAGGATTAAGAGAAAATAAAATAAAAAATAAAAAAGTTATGTTGAAACTTTTGTGTGTGTTGATATGTGTTTTATTCCCAGTGATAACTTCTTTGTATATCTAAATTAAGTGTTTAAACCTTTTTGAAATTAATTTTTTACTAAAATATGATTAAAAATTTACTAGGCTTTCCCTTTATCACTACATATATTCTGACTTCTCTTTAGTGCGACTTTTGAAGGTTTTTTGGTGGATTTTTCGGGTTTAATTTATATAAAATTAGGTAGGAATTTATTGAAAACATAAGTTTGATGAATAACCTTGCACAATCAAAATTCCATAGAGTTTTTTAGGGTGTTGAATCCATATATACAGTAAAAAAAACCACTTTAAATAACAAAAATTAAGATTTCACCTCAAATTTTTTTACCAGATTCTGGTAGGGGAAACTCCAAAAAGTCGCACTAAAGACAACTCCCATTAGGGAGAATGCAACTAGGTATGAGTATTAACAGAAAATAAAATAAAAAGTAATAAAATTATGTTGAAACTTTGATGTGTGTTGATATGTGCATGTTACATTAAAAAAATGTAATTTACAATTTGAACTCGTGACATAGGAAGATTTGGATTTTCATGTGCCAAAAGGCATTAGCCATTATGTTTGAGCACTATTAATAACCCCATGGCCACATGGCCACAATTATAAAATAAAAATAAAATCAATATGTATGGCCACATGGCAACCATGATTGTAGTGACAATGATTAATTACTGAGAAATAAACGAAAAAAATATAAAAAATATGCTTTGCAAGTTGGATTAATTTCATTAAGTGAGTGGTATGCAATGGTTTTTTATGAATAGCCACAATTATAAAATAAAAATAAAATCAATAGTATGACCACATGGCAACCAATTTCATTAGGGAGTACAAAGGATTCTCTCTAATGGATCAACTAGTTTCCTCGATATAGGGAGTACCACAGGAGCAAGGTACTAAGTACACGCCTTTCATGTCTTCTACATCTATAGGGTCCTTAACCAATTCGAGAGAATTCCTGATAGTACAAAGAGGTCTAAAAGAAGAGGCAACATTATTTATCCTAAGGACATGGGAAATCCTATCAGAGATCCCTTGGATAAATGGGATAATCACCTTAGAGATAGGATCCAAACGAGAAGACTTGTCTCTTGAGCCTTTAGCAGCTTTTTGAAAGGGCTTCAGACCTTGAGATCTGCTATACCCATTAATCTCAAACACATCTAGAAGATGTGATTTCTCTGACTCCAAATGGCTATCATCAGATATTCTAAGAGCCCGGATAGCCAGAGTGCAGAGAACACCAAATTTCTGAGGAGGAAAATGATGAGAATCAACATGAAGACACTGCTTAGTGTGAGTCTTCATGCGGAAAACCTTGTGAGAGATAGAACCATATTCCCTTCTAGAGAGAAGAATATCAAAGAAGAGAAAGAATCCATCTACCTCAACTTTTATTGTGAATTTGATGTAATCGAACTGGGAATTCAGGTGATCAAGAAACAAATCTAACTTATCTCTATCATGGAGACAAATGACACAGGTATCAAAAATATGATTCAAATACTCTTACTATCATATTTGTTTTGAAAAAAAAATAGTCATATTCCAATTATTTTTTATTATATGAACAAAGTTAACAAACAATACCTTTTTTAATTTATTTTTATAAAAAAAATAAAATATTTAAATGTGATTGAAGGAAGATAACATAATCTTCATAGTCATCACGATTATGATTACATTTTAAAAATTAAAAGGTCTAAATGAAAATTTCAAGCAAAGATTAAGGTCACATTTTAAAAGTTAAAAAATCTAATTTTAAAAAGTTGAAAGTCTAATTGACAATTTCAAACAAAGTCATTTCCAGTCCATCTAATTTACCGTTTCATTCCTCACTCTCTTTCATTCCTACTCCGGCTCATTTAACGTTTCATTCCATTAGCATTTACGAATTGGTTATGCCGATAAGAGCGGTTTATAAGTAAATTGGTATGCAGATAACAGTGGTCTATATTGGAATTAGACTTTAATAATTTTGATTTTTTATAAATATGACTTGATTGTAAGTTAATATTCTATGTTCAAGAGATAATTAGGGAGTGATGAGATTTCATTTTGATCCGTATGTCTTATGTTCAATTTCATTTAGTAAATCTGTCATAATAATTATTAACTTGTTATATTCACAAAATCAATAGACGACAACATGGATGGTGTTCATTAGTCACGAATATTCTGTGTGAAAATTTGCGGTTTCAAACCAATGTAATTTGTTTTCTGATCATTTTGAATTTGGATTTCGGGATTTGACAAAGTCCATATAGAGATATTATCAATTGCATGCTTGCTCGCAACAACTTGCATTAGATAAAATATGCACAGAATTGAAAAGGAGGAGTTGTAGCTCTTAGGTGAGTACTGCCCCTGGAGACTACACTCAAACTGAGAGATCACTCTCCTTTCACTCTACATTCATGAATGAGAAATTACATCTTTAAGTACATCTCTAGAAATCAGGAAGTTGCAAACAGACTCCTAAACTCTAGGAACAAATCCTAAACTAAGGAGAGACGTTACAACTTGTGTAACATTTTCTCCATTAATACAAAATAATATAATTATTTTCAACTCCCCCACTTCATGGAGAAAGGATTATCCTGAACTCCTATCATCCTTCTAAACAATTCAAACTTCACAGGTGCAAGAGGCTTAGTAAAAATATCAACCATATTGTCACAAGTTTTACAATATTCAAAAATGATTTCTTTTGATTGTAGTTTCTCTCTAACAAAATGGCACTGAGTGTCTATATGTTTGGTGTTTTTATGAAACACTAGATTGTATGCTAATTTAATAGTGCTCTGGTTGTCGCTTTTGATGGAAGTAGAATTCTTCTGTTCTTCTCCTGCATCATTGAGAAGCCTTCTCAACCAGATCGCTTCACATGTTGCTACACACAATGCTTGGTACTCATCTTCACATGAATACAGTGCTACAGTACTTTGCTTTTTGCTGCTCCAGGCTATGACCCCGAATCCTATGCTGAATGCGTAACCTGTGATAGACCTTCGATCATCCAGGTTACCTGCCCAGTCTAAATCTGAAAAACCTACTAGAATAACATCAGATGTGCCAGTGTATAAAATGCCATAATTAATAGTACCACAAAGATACCTCAACACACTTTTTGCTGCTACCCAGTGACTTTCAAGTGGTGTTGACATGAATTGGCTCAACACACTAATAGAGTATGCCAAGTCTGGTCTAGTTGTTGTGAGATATATCAAACTCCCAACTAGCTGTCTGTACATAGTGGCATCCACCTCCTTAGTGCCATCGTCACTGCACAACTTCAAATTCTGCTGTAATGGTGTCGCTGATGACCTACACTGATCCATGCCAAACTTTTCCAACATATTTCTGGCATACTTTCCTTGGGTAAGAAAAGTTTTCCCAGTATCTCTCTATACTTCCAATCCCAGACAGTAATGGAGACTTCTGAGATCTTTCATTTCAAAAACTTGTGCCATCAACCTTTTGATTTCTTTGATTAAATTATCTGTATTTCCTGTTATAATCATGTCATCTACATATAAAGAAATCAAAATAATCTGCCCCTGCTTATTGTACTTGGTATACAAATTTGGGTCATTCAAACTCCTATGAAAACCATGCTCTAAAAAGAAAGAATCAATCTTTTCGTACCAAGACCTGGGTGCTTGCTTTAAGCCATATAGTGCATTTTTCAATCTGCAAACAAGATGTTCTTGCCCCTGCTTTACAAACCCTTCTGGCTGTACTAAGTAAATTTCTTCTTTTAATTCACCATTTAAAAATGATAATTTGACGTCAAGCTGGTGTAGCTCCCAATTATGTTTAGTTGCTAGAGAAATAAGCATTCTGATAGTGTTTAACTTTGCTACAGGTGCAAAGGTATCATCAAAATCTATACCTTCTTGCTGTGAGTACCCCTTTGCAACCAGCCTAGCTTTTAGTTTTTCTATACTTCCATCTACATTCATTTTTGGTTTAAACAACCATTTACATCCTATGGGTGTTTTATCTTCAGGCAGTTCAACTAAATCCCAAGTATTATTTCTAAGAATAGATTCTATCTCTTCATTCATTGCAGCCCTCCATGCCTCATATTGACTAGCTTCTTTGTAATTAGTGGGCTCTACAATGTTCAAAATATTTGACATGAAAGCATAGTCTTTCAATCTGGATGGTTTTTGAGTCTTCCTACCTGATCTCCTTGGTAGGGGACTTACCTCAAATTTTTTTTCTTCAGATCTATTTGGGCTTGCATTATCACCTTCCTCTTGTTCTTCTTTTTGCTCTTCTTTCTGCTCCTGTTTCTGCTCCTGCTCTTATTCATCCGCGCTGCTTTCATCCATCAACAATGGAATGTGCCAATCATCACCAATGTCATCTTTCCCTTCTTGAACCTGTTCATGAAACACTACATCCCTGCTTGCAAATATCTTATGAGATTCAGGATTGAACAACTTATATGCTTTAAATTTTGTTCCATATCCAACAAAGATGGATTTAATGGCTTTAGGGTCTAATTTCTTCCTATCAGCTTTGGGTATATGGGCAATTGCTTTTGACCCAAATACTCTTAAATGATTTACTGTTGGTTTGAGTCCATATAGAGCTTCAAAAGGGGTTTTGAAGCCAAGATATCTGGTAGGACTTCTATTCTTTAAATATACAACAATATTAATAGCCTCTGCCCAAAAACTATTAGATAGATCCTTACCTTGTAACATGCTCCTTGCGCACTCCACTAAGGTTATGTTCTTGTGCTCTGCCACTCCATTCTGTTGTGGTGTGTGTGGCACTGTAAAATGTTGAAAAATCCCATGAGATTTGCAGAATTTCATGAATTCCCCTAACTTGTATTCTCCACCTTGATCAGAGCGGAGAATTTTTATACTTTTTCCAAACTGTTTTTCCACCAAGGTTTTAAATTCTATAAAATATTGGAAAGTCTGACTCTTTTTACTCAGAAAATAAACCCATGAATATCTAGTGCAGTTATCAGTGAATAAAAGAAAGTAATATGCTCCACCTAGCGACCTCGTCTACATAGGTCTGCATATGTCAATGTGCACTAGTTATAGAATGTCTCTTTCCTTCCTTTTATCATGCACAGGAAACTGTTCTCTATGCATTTTACCTAAGGCACATCCATCACAATTTAACTGAGTATTATGAAAGACAGGGAGTCCCTCGACCATACCTTTTCTCTGCAATAACATGAGGTCCTGCAAATTCAGATGACCGAATCTCTGGTGCCAGAGTTTTTCGGCTATCGATCCACCTGCAATCATGGCTCGCTGTGGTATACTCTTTACATCTAGTCTATATAGGCTTCCTACGTGCACGCCTGTTGCAACAATTTCTTTCCTGCAATCCTTTATGACATAATGAGTCTTGAAGAATTCAACTTGCATATCTTGATCAGATTTTTCTTAATTCCGGGTACATATAAAACATTTCTAAGAGGACTGATATCACCATTTGGTAATTTTACCGGAATATCCCCATAGCCTTTAATCTCGTATCCACTATCATCTCCTAAATAAATTTTTGATCCATATGTACTTTCATCAAGACTTTCAAAACATTCCTTCTTACCTGTCATATGAGAGGATGCACCAGAATCGACATACCAGATGTCGTCCTCATTAGATGTTGAAAGGGCACAGTCAGCTGTGAACAGTCGAAATTCATGACTGAGATCTTCATCTTCGTCCACAAAGTATCCTCTGTGCCTCGCCATCGCTAACTTTTTCTTTGCATCATCTGCCTGCTTTTTAAGCCATTCATTCTGTATATGACTCTTCTTTCCACAATAATAACATCTTCTTATAGGATTATTTATAGACATACCTTTGTACAGAATCTTTTGCGATGTACCTCCTCTCTACTGCAGTTGCGACTATGATTGCTGCTGTGGCTGCTTCCCTCTGAATGATTGTCGTTTTGCCATCAGAGCAATATCATTGCTCTGGGGTTTCAAATTTTGCCGTCGCTCCTCTTCTTGCAGCAAGATCCCTGTCAGATATTCAAATGTAGGAGCTTTCTCTCTTGCTGCCAATCCAGTGATGAACATTTGATATTCATCTCTCATCCCATTTAGTGTGATTGTGACGAGATCGGAATCATTCACCTTCTCTCCAATGTCTCCCAATCCGTCTTTTACATCTTTAACTCGCGCGATGAATGCAACTGCAATCTCACTTTCGTCCATCTTCATTGAAAATAGCTTTCTTTTGAGTGCCATAATTCGACTTGTATTCTGGGTCTGATATAAACTTTTGATGGTCGTCCAAATCTCAGAGGATGTTTTACATTCTCTAATGTGAGGGATAATGTTGTCCTTGACGAACATCTTCAGCAAAACTTTCACCTTGTTTTCTCTCTTATCCCATTCTTGCTCCTACGTATTTGCCCCTGCAATTGAATTTGGCCTCTGCTCGTCTCTTATAACTATGGACCATGCATTCGCACCCTCAAGCAAGGCCTAAATCTTAAACTTCCAATTCGTGAAGTTAGATCCATCAAGTTTGCCAGACTCGTAGAGATATGATTCCATAGTATTACTCATTCTGAATTGATCTAGAAATAAATGAATCTACCCAACTAATTCAGAAAAAATAAATGAATAACTGACAGATCTTGACAACCGATCTGCCACTGCTCTGCTAGTATCCTGATCCACCTAATATATTTTCAATTCAGATCCAGTAATATCTGGCAAATCTGCAAAATAATCTCACTCCAATGAGCAAATCCACTGTTTCCAAATACAGCCACAAAACTGATCCAATATGCCTCTCCTGAATAGATCCGCAACTTCTCCAATCTGCAACTCCTGTAGATCTTCCAGAGAAGGTGAGGCTTCCCGCAGATCTTCCACTAAAGGTGAGGTGGCGCTTTTCCGAGCGAAAAATCCGCACCCAAATGAAAACGGTGTGAGGAAAAATCCTTGGCACGAGTTTTCCGTGCACTTCTGCGCCAATCCAGTGATTTGGCACGTTGGCGCGGTTATGGGCCGAACATATGTGCCAATTGCGCTTCTTGGCGCAACTGTTAGCACAGAAAACCCGCCAACCCCCTTCTGCTCAGATATTAAAAAATCATTTGATTCCATGAGCCAGGTGTTACTGCAGTCCACTTGCTCGGTCGAGCACAAAGCTCTATGAGCACATAGCTCTCGTGTACACGTGGCCACAAAGGCACTTTTAGCCACGAAGGCGATTCAGCCACACAGGAAAATTGGCCACAAAGGCGATTTAGCCGCAAAGGCAATAAAAGATCAGGCTCACCCAATCTGAGCTCTGATACCAAGATATAATATGCACAGAATTGAAAAGAAGGAGTTGTAGTTCTCAGGTGAGTACTGCACCTGGAGACTACACTCAAAATGAGAGATCATTCTCCTTTCACTCTACATTCATGAATGAGAAATTACATCTTTAAGTACATCTCTAGAAATCAGGAAGTTGCAAACAGACTCCTAAACTCTAGGAACAAATCCTAAACTAAGGAGATATGCTACAACTTGTGTAACCTTTTCTCCATTAATACAAAATAATATAATTATTTTCAACTGCATTTGATCACCCTTGTTTGTAGGTGCAGTGAACTTTGCAATTCTTAATTCAATCTCTTTTCACATCTAAGGTTTTGTTTTAGTGATTTATTGGACAATTAAGAAGGACACAAAAATTACAAACTTTTTATTGATTTGGAAACCAAGAAAAAGACCACTCTTTTCTTGGAAACATTTAAGAATAGAAAAGAGAAACATCCAAAAATCTAAGAAAGACGGAAATGTATTTGCTTTATCTAATAATTTATTTGATTTTTTTTTTTTGTGTCTCTATCATGTTATGTGATTCTCTGCATTAGTTTTTTAGATCTGCAGGTAGATCAATTGGTATGAGAGCATAAGATCTTGGAAGCCATCCACTTGTTTGAAGAATTTATTTTTTAGGGTCATACATTTCATTCTATTCGGTGGATGAAAATCATGTTCTCTGGTAAGATCCCTCCACTGCAGACTCACCAGTAAATGATTTAGCTAGGGCTCTTCAAGAGCTAATTATGCTGCAATAATAATGACATCCTCCAAAGAAAATGCGGCTTCAAATATGCTTTCAACTACCCAAGTTCTTAGGTCAAATGAATGGTGCGGCTGTTGATTCTTGGCTCTGTAGTATCTCCAACTATTTCATAACCTATCCAACAATGGAAGAGGAGATAAAACTTTAGATCACCAGTCTACAATTGGAAGGCTAGCACAAACATGGTGGGATACTCGTATTGAGAATATGTGTTTCATTGTCGAACTTGTAGAACAGGCCGAGACTAAATCGACACCTATCACATCTTGTAATATCTTTTTCCAGGCCTTACAAAAACACTTATATCCTCTAGGATATCTACAAATCTCCTTCCCAAATGGTTACAACTTCGACAACTACCCAATCAATTAGTGCAAGCTTATAATGATGTATTCTGCAAGTTGCGAATTCAACTTCATATATCCGATCTAGAAGAGGTACTAATTATCAAATTTAATTCTGGTTTGCTAATGGTTTTTCGATGCGAAGTTGAGTTGTTTGATAGTGCTTCATTAGAAAATGCCTTTAGTTGGGTCATGGCTGTGGAACACAAAGTGGGTAGTCGAATCCGATCTCCTCAAGCCAGAAATTGTCCATCTCCCTCTGGTTCTTCTAATGTCAAATCTGCCTGGGTAGTCGAATCCGATCTCCTCAAGCCAGAAATGGTCCATCTCCCTCTAGTTCTTCTAATGTCGAATCTGCCTCAACCCCCACACCTCATGATACCCCTTGGTGTACATTTCATAAGATAAACTCACATGTTTCTATAGATTTTTTAGTACTAAAAACTCTAACTCATCACAAGACTCTTTTTACAGATGTCGAACGACCAAATTCCACTACCCCACTTTTAGCTGTTTCTCTCGAAAAAACTATATAAATGGACCCCTCTCTCATCCTCATGACTGTTAATGAAACAAACACATCTGTTTTGCCTTTGTTTACCCATAATTGTCAAATAAAACATGAGTTGACCATGCTTATTCTTGACAATGAGAGTCAAAAGAATCTTGTTTCACAGGACTTGGTTGAACATCTTTGCCTTCCCACCATTCCTCACCCACACCCATATCATCTCGGTTGGGTCAAAAAGTACGATCGTGTTACCATCTCCCAATGTTGTGCTGTCACCTTTTCTATTGGACCTTTCTGTTATATTTTGATTGATAAATTGTAAATTTTCTTCTTCGGGAATAAAGAGTGACCATTTGAGATGTAAATCTTCTTCTTCAGGAAAAAAGAGTGATCTGTTGAGAGAAAAATGAAGCCTGAAATTTAATCTAATTTCTCTACTTCAACCGCTGCAAAGAAAAAGAAGATTACCTGCAAACTGAAAATTTTAGATAACAATGATCTTTCCATAAATACTCAGTAGGAATGTCTGATACTTTTTTATGCTGCTCTATTTCACTTCCCAGTTATTTATAAAGAAATTTCCAACATTTTCGAACTGGTTCATCCATATGAATTTTGTTTTCCAACAGGGATGAACATAGGCTAGGACAGTCACTTCTACATGTATATCGACTCGTATCCACACACACACAAGAAATCCTGATGAGCACTGGGAGAACAAATTAATTCAACCATTACTTAAAAAATAAACCAATTACATAAAAAAATGAAGATTCAAAAAAATTAAAAATAGTGAGGTTAATCTTACTTCACACGTGACTGACACAGACATGACTCACTCACAGTTCACACAGATGACTGACAGTTAATAAATCTAGCTTTCTAACAATTACTCAATCTAATATTTACCGGAACTCAATGACACTCCAGTTAACGGGCTACACATTTATGGATCAATACCCAAAAAATTCCTGATGGGAATAAGGAGAACAAATTCGCCCATGACTCCAAAAAATTGATGGTGAGCATATGGAAAACAAATTCAATGCAAAGGATGAAAAAAAAAAACCAACAGCCTAATTGGTACAAACCTAGTGAGTTATCCATACATAGTTTCCTATTCTTTTATAATTATGCTAAATATATATATATAAAAATTAAATTATTAATAAAGTAATAATAAATTTTTATTTTTAATATGTAGTTTATTTTTATTTTATATCATTTTATTTTGTTAAGATAGGGTTATTATATAGATCATTTTATCGGGTTATGATATGGTTATTATATAAAATATATTCAAAATCATTATAATATTTTATTCTAGTTTTATTTGTGATTAAATAATTTTTAGTTTCATATATCACAAATGAATCTATATATTTAGTTGTTTTAGTATTAATAATAGTATTTTTATTTTCAATATTTAATTTAACAATTAACGAGGTTCTATTTCCATGTTTTTTGTCAATTTATCCCAATTGAATTTACATATTTAGTTGTTTCTAGTAACAATAACTTTTTTTATTTACAATATTTAATTTGCTGTTAACAAAAATAGATATCTATTTGATGAAAATGTTAAGATTTTCCATTACACTAAAATTGTTTGGTTTTAGTAAATTTCCAAATTATTTCCATTAAGTTGAACTAAGTTGAATGGTTGGTTAATCCCACACTCTCAAAGTAATGATAAGTCAAATCAGTTCAACACAAAATGATAATAAATTCAGAAAATGACAATATTTTACAAGTTAATAATAACTATTATTATTATTATTTCAAAATATAGTATTCTTGGTCACTCATTCTTTGAAGTGTACCTATGATATTGATAATCCCATTAGTAGCTTGAATCCATATAGTCAAAATTCATGGTTAAGTTCTCTACACAATTATTCAAAAACCAACCTTCATAAATTTAATGTCCACCATGGTTTGATGAAATTTCAAATTCTACAATAGTTTGATACCATCAAATCTTGAACATAGTTTTAAGTAAATTTGGGTCTTCACCATGATTTTATGAAATTTAAAAGTCTGCAATAGTTCCATGGGATCAAAATCTTGAACATAATTTTAAGTAAATTTCTATGTCAATTATAGTTTAGCAAGATCAAATTTGGATGTCTGTAGTAGTTTCAAGGTATCAACATCTTGAACATAGGTTTGCATGCTAAGGAATTTTGTTTCTCTAAATTTATTTAAAATGTAGATTATTTGGGAAAACCATCAAACTAATTAGAACTTATAACTTTTTATTTACAAAATTCCTATGAAAATGGATTTTTTCCTTGAAATTTGTAATAAATGTGTTTAGAGCACAACTAGTATAGTAACCTTTTATTAAGAGGAACAAAATTTTTAAGTGATTTTTATAATAAATATAGACAACTAGTACAATATTTTATATAACTAGATACGAATATCTTTATTCAAAATTAAATTTTTAAATTTTTATTTTATTGAATAATAAGTTAAAAGGAAAGTACACTTTCTTATCCTCATTAAAATAATAAAATATTAATTTAAAAGACTCAATAAAATAATAAAACATTAATTTAGATAAATAATAACATCTTTCCATAGATCTTGCTACTACTAGTTTTGAAATAATAAATGTCCATATAACATGATAAATATTACTATTACTAATTTTAGAGTAACACATGTCCATATAAATTTTCATATAACTTTATAAATAATATGGTATAAGATTACATCTCAAGATCGAGTTTCATCAGCAATATTTTATTAGATTAACTAAAATATGAACAAAGTAACTTATTAGTACATAATTTTCCTAATTTTTATTATAGTCCTTGAATAAATTTACTAAATTAAACTGATTTGCAATACATTTATTTTATTATTCAAATACCATGCTTCTTTTAAAAAAAAATATTCCATAACAACCTTACCATATTCTAAAAGGTTATTTCCTAACAAGATTACCCTATTCTAAAAAGATATTCCATAACAACCTTACCATATTCATTGAAAAATAATTATTCCGATTGATAAAGAGGAAGGCATATTTCTCTTTTCAAGGATAACGAGGAAGACATATTTGCTTTGAAAAGCGGTTTTAAATACCACTCTCTGAAAGTTATTTTTTCGATACTGGATTTTGAACATAAAACAAGCTTCGATACTTTTACAAACCAGCTTCGGGTGAAATGAAATTGGAAACGATTTTTTTTGTTATATTGTGAATTTTTTTATATTTAAATGTATTTTTAATTATATATATAAATTTAATATCTGAAAAATCTATAAAATATTTAAAATAAGTAAAGTTTACCAATTAATTTTGTGATTATAACAAATTCCTACTAGATTTTAATAAAATTCAACCAAAATATACGTTAAAAGATTCCACAACATATAACAAATAGGCTTCATAAACTTCCAATTTAACATAAGATTGATACCATAACGCCAACCATATACCTATCATTTTAGCGCCGAGAGACATCTTTATATTTGAATAAGTCTTTCACAGGCTCCTCTGTATTGAAAAATGTGTTTTTTCACAATTTTTTTACGTAGTATTTTTTCAGAAAATAATAGAAATTTAAGGATGAATTGTTTTAGAAATACTAGTTACAGTTATCAAGTTTCAAGATTTTATATGTTTCAAATTTTTTTGATAATGTTGAATTTATTTCTAATTCAAATATTCATACTATCATATTTGTATTCGAACTATTTTTAGTTTTATACTATCATATTCATATTCTCACTATTTGTTATAATACAGACAAAATTAATGTCTACTAAGAAAGCTTCTTTATTTATTTTTAAAAAAATAAAATATATAGATGTGATTGATATAAAGTAGCAGGAGGCAATTCTGGACTTTCTGTGTGACTCAGGAAATACGAGAGGAAGGGTCTCTTTGTTTCATCAATTGGTGAACACTTACTGAAAAAACAAATGTATCTTGGCAAAAGCTATGTCAATGCATCTTGGTAAAAGCCATGGCAGGAATGCAAGACACTGGAGGTAACTCAACAATAGTATCAGAATTGCAGCAAATAAAGAAAGAGATACGAGATATTGCCAACTGTCAGTACCATGCAGCGACAAGGATTGGGAGGATGGAACCTCAAATTCAAGGGCTACAGCAAGTTGACATGTCAAGGTCTACCACAAAGGACCCAGCCCCAATTGACTAGTTTGATTGGTGAAACTTATGTTTTCTTTTTCCTTTATTATTTTTGAATATTTTTGAATGTTTTTGGCTGAAAGCTTTTTTGAGCTAGTGTTTAAAATGTTGTTTTAGGGACAAAGTAATGTAGTTATACCTGCAAGTACAAAGAAAAAACAAAACCAATACTGATTGGCATTTAAGTCTCTAAGATGGCCAACAACCTTAGTTTCCTTCGAACAAGTTGAAACTATGTCATGCATTAATGCTTATATAGCAACTTGCTTTTTAATTAATAAAAAATAGAAAAACTCATTTAAAAAAAATCTAATTGACAATTTCAAACAAAGATTAAGATCATATTTTAAAAGATAAACAATCTAATTGACAATTGCCAAAATCTATTTGACATGTCTGTTTGTTTCATTCTTAGTCCATCTGTTTCATTGTCACTCTGTTTCATTCTTAGTCCGTCTAATTTGCCGCTTCATTCCACTAGCATTTACTGATTGGTTACGCAAAGGACCCGGCCCTAATTGAATCGTTTGATTGTTTAGCATTCCAATATAAGAGTGGTTTATATTATATTGGAATTTTGTTTTTACAATATAAATAGATAGATAAGATTTAATCTAAACTTAATTTATTTTTAAGATAAAAAGGGAATGATGAGATTTCATGTTATCGGTATGTTTTATGATCAATTTCATTTAATAATTTTTACTTAATAATAAGATAAAAAATTATGTTGAAACTTTCATTTGTGTTGATATGTGTTTTATTTCAAGTGATAATTCTTTTGTATATTTAAATTAGGTGTTTAAATATTTTTTAAGTTATTTTTTTGCTAAAATATGATTAAAATTTTGTTAGGCCTTTCTTTTATCACCACATATATTTCGAGTTGTCTTTAGTGCAACTTTTGAAGTATTTTTTGGTGGATTTTTCTGGTTTAATTTCTATAAAATCATGTAAAAATTTATTGAAAACATAAGCCTGATGGGTAACACCACAATCAAAATTTCCTAAGGTTTTTTAGGTTGCTGAATCTATATATACACTCAAAAAACCAGTTTAAATAACAAAAATCAAGATTTCACCTCAAGCTTTTTTACCAGATTCAGGAACCGGAAACTCCAAAGACAACTCCCATATAATTATTAGGGAGAATCCAACCATGTATGAGAATTAAGAGAAAATAAAATAAAAAATAAAAAAATTATGTTGAAACTTCAGTGTGTGTTGATATGTGTGCATTACATTAAAAAAAATGTAATTTACAATTTGAACTAGTGACATGGGAAGAGTTGAGTTTTCATATGCCAAATGGCATTAGCCATTATGTTTGTACGAACATTATTAATAACCCCATGGCTACATGGCCACAATTATAAAATAAAAATAAAATCAATATGTATGACCACATGGCAACCATGTTTGTAATGACAATGATTAACTACTAAGAAATAAACTAAAAAAAAATATAAAAAATATGCATTGCAAGTTGGATTTATTTCATTAAGTGAATGGTATGCAATTGTTTCGATTAATTTCATTAATTGAGCTGTATGCAATGGCTTTTTATACATATACACAATTATAAAATAAAAATCAAATCAATAGTATGACCACATGGAAACCAATTTCATTAAGTGAGTCATATGCAATGGTTTTGTATGCATGGCTAAAATTATAAAATAAAAATAAAATCAATAGGTATGGCCACATGGCAACCATGTTTGTAACGACAATGATTAATTATTGAGAAATAAACTAAAAATATATATAAAAAATATGCATTGTAACTTGGATTTATTTCACTAAGTGAGTGGTATGCAATAATTTGGATTAATTTCATTAAGTGAGTGGTATGCAAAGGATTTGTATGCTAAGGTTTGGACACATGGCAACCATCTTTGTAACGACCATATTGTAATGAATGTTAACTATGAGCATAGTTTTATTATGTGAGATCATTGGCTATTGATATTTATGAATGTTAATTATGAGCACGGTTTTCTTTCATTAAGGGAGTAATATACAATCCCTTGGATTAATTTCATTAAGTGAGTGCTATGCAATGATTTTGTATGCTAAGGTTTGGACACATGGAAACCATCTAGACTTTTAAGTTGTATTCTATTGGTATTTATGTTACTAAGCTTTTAAGTTTTATTTAGTTACATTTCATTTAATCTTATGTATATGAAGCATCATGTTTTCTAAGTTCCTCAAAAATAGTTTCGTACAAAACCATATACATTGTTCTCAACAAAATTTTGACACTTTCTCAAAAAGCACATGTCCTCTTTTTCAAAAGTTTTTTCGATGGTGTTGAATCCATTTCTAACATCAAAAAATATATTCTTACCATCATATTTGTTTTGGAAAAAAAAATCATATTTCAATTATTTTTTATAATTTATTTTTATAATACATATATATATATAATTCAAAGAGGAGGACTTACTCCTCGTAGTCATCAGAAATCAGAGATTAGGATTACATTTTAAAAATTAGAAAGTCTAATTGACAATTTCAAAGAAAGATTAAGATCACATTTTAAAAGTTAAAAAATCTACATTTCAAAAGTTAAAAGTCTAATTGACAATTAACAATTTCAGACAAAGATTAAGATTACATTCTAAAAGTTAAAAAATCTAATTGCTGATTGTAAAAATGTAATTGACATGTCTATTTGTTTCATTCTTAGTACATCCGTTTCATTCCTAGTCCGTCTAATTTACAGTTTCATTCCTCACTCTGTTTCATTCTTAGTGCTTTAAAAGTCTAATTGACAATTTCAAACACAGATTAAGATTACATTTTAAAAGTTAAAAAAATCTAATTGCAGATTTTCAAAATGTAATTGAGATGTCTATTAGTTTCATTCTTAGTACCTGTTTTATTTCTACTCCATCTAATTTACCATTTCATTCCTCACTCTCTTTCATTCCTAGTCCGTCTAATTTACCGATAGGAGTGGTTGATAAGTAAATTGGTATGCAGATAAGAGTGGTCTATAGGGTTCAATAATTTTGATTTTTTAATAAATATGATTTGATCTCACGTAAATATTCTCTGTTTAATAGATAACCAGGGAGTTATGAGATTTCACTTTGATCCGTAAATAATAATAAGAAGTCATATTCACCAGCATGTTTGGTAGGGAAAATTAATAGACGACAACATGGATGGTGTTCATTAGTCACGAATATTCTGTGTGCAAATTTGCTGTTCCAAACCAATGTAATTTGTTTTCCAATCATTTTGGATTTTGGGATTTGACAAAGTCCATATGGAGATATTATCGATTGCATGCTTGCTCACCAACAACCTGCATTTGATCACCTTCCTTTGCAAGTGCGGTGAACTTTGCAATTCTTAATTCAATTCCTTTTCATATGTCACGATTTCTTTTTGTTTTACTGATTTATTGGGCAACTAAGAAAGACACAAAAATCAGCAACTTCTTGTTGATTGGGCAATCAAGAAAATGAACATTTAAGAGTAGAAAAGAGAGAAACATCTAAAAATTTAGGAAAGAAAGAAACATCTCAATGTATTTTCTTTATCTAATAATGCATTTGATTTTATGAAGATAACTTTTGTAATTACAAAATAAAAATTAAGGAGAACGATTGCATTGTTTTATAAAATGCTCATCTCTCCCTCATAATAAACATTGTTGTATTGTTTCCAGAGCTACTGTGTTATTGTTTTTTGTGCCTCTATCATGTTATGTGATTCTTTGCATTAGTTTTTTAGATATGTAAGTAGATCAATTGGTATGAGAGCAGAAGATCTTGGAAGCCATCCACTTGTTTGAAGAATTTATTTTTTAGATTCATACATTTCAATCCATTTGGTGGATGAAAATCATATCGTCTTGTCAAGAGCCCTCCACTGCAGACTCACCAGTAAATGATTTAGCTAGGGCTCTTCAAGAGCTAATTACGCTGCAACAACAATGACGTCCTCCAGGGAAAATGCGGCTTCATACATGCTCTCAACTGCCCAAATTCTTAGGTCAAATTAATGGCGAGGCTTTTGATTCTTGGCTCCACAGTATCTCCAACTATTTCAAAACCCGTCCAACGATGGAAGAGGAGATAAAAATTCAGATTGCCAGTCTACAATTGGAAGGCCTAGCACAAACATGGTGGGATACTCATATTGAGAATATGTCCTTCATTGTCGAACTTGGAGAACTGGCCGTGACCAGATCGACAACTATCACATCTTGTAATCTCTTTTTCCAGGCCTTACGAGAATGCTTATATCCTCCAGGATATATACAAATCTCCTTGCCAAATGGTTACAACTTCGAAAACTACCCAATCAATTAGTGCAAGCTTATATTGATGTCTTCTGCAAGTTGCACATTCAACTTCATATATTTGATCCAGAAGATTCACTAATTATCAAATTTAATTCTGATTTTTTTAATGGTTTTTTGATGCGAAGTTGAGTTGTTTGATAGTGCTTCATTAGAAAAGGCCTTTATTTTGGCCCGAGCTATGGAACATAAAGTGGATAGTCGAATTTGATCTCCTCAAGCCAGAAATGGTCCATCTCCCTCTCGTTCTTCTAATGTCGAATCTACCTCAACCCCCAAACCTCACAATACCCCCTGGTGTATATTTCATAAGATCAATTCACATGCTTCTGCAGATTTTCGAGTACTAAAAAATCTACGTCATCACAAGACTCTTTTTATAGAGGTCGAACAACCAAATGCCACTACCCCACTTCTAGTTGTTTCTCTTGAAAGAACTACAGAAATGGACTCCTCTCATCCTCATGACTGTTAATGCAACAAACACCTATATCATGACTTTGCTTACCCATAATTTTCAAATAAAACATGACTTGGCCATGCTTATTCTTGACAATGGGAGTCAAAATAATCTTGTTTCACAGGACTTGGTTGAACGCCTTTGCCTTCCCACCACTCCTCACCCACACTTGTATCAGCTTGATTGGGTCCAAAAGGACGGTCGTCCTCTTACCATCTCCCAATGTTGTGTTGTCACCTTTTCTATTGGACCTTTCCGTGATACTGTGTTATGTGATGTTTCTCCTCTCGATTGTGCTGACTTATTTATAGGCATTCCATAACAAGAGGCTCGACATGCTATTTATCATGCTACATATCACCAATACCACTTGCAGCATGATGGGAACACCTATGTGATCACATCCTCAGCTGGCACATCAACCCAACCTTCTGTTGGGGAAGTTCCCATTATGAGATTCAATTTAAACCAATATGTTTCTTTGTGCCTGGTTCACCTTGTCAAGCCAGACAACCTCACGAATCTAGTCCCTCCTACAATGGCTCCTCCACTCCACGAATTTGCAGATGTCTTCACCCAACCCAGGGGGTTGCCTCTAACATGCTATATTGAACAACCCATCAATATTATTCTTGGTGCTTCCTTACCCAATACCCCATCTTATCACCTTCCTCCTTGAGAGGCAACTGAGATAGAATGCCAAATTGAAGAATTGTTGACATCCAGTCATATTTAGACTTCATCCTCACCATGTGCATCTACATATTTTATTATTCCCAAAAAGGATACTTCTGATTGGCGTCTCACGACACACTACCGAGCCCTTAATAAGGCCACTATTAAAAACCACTACCCCCTTCCCCGCATTGAGGATGTATTTGACCACTTACGCAGGGCATGTTTCTTCACAAAGATGGATTTAACTGCAGGCTACCATCAAGTATGCATGCATCCAGCCGACACATGTAAAAATGATTTTAAAACAAATTTTGGGCTATTTGAATGGTTGATCATGCCATTTGGACTGACCAATGCACCAACCACCTTTATGGGATTCATTAATGATGTTTTCAGAGCACATTTGGGTAAGTTTGTGGTCATATACCTTGATAACATTTTAGTATTCAGGAAATCTTCGGAAGACCATCCTCAACATGTTCGCACTATACTTGAGTTATTGCAAGCACATCACCTTGAGCTCAAAGAAAAGAAATCCTATTTTGGACAAAAATCAGTTCAATATTTGGGATTTATTTTTGACAACACAGGGGTTCACCCAAATTGCTCTCATGTACAAGGTTTGGTGCAATGGTTAGCACCTTCCAATGCACATGACCTCAAGAGCTTTAAGGGAGGTATTGATTTTTATAGAAAATTTGACTCTCATTTCTCACTGTTGGCTCGCCCTTTGCACCAGTTGTCTCATCAAGAAAAAATTATTTGGGATGACAAATCTGGGCGATAGTTTGTTCAACTCAAGAATGCCTTATCCTTTGCCCCTGTTCTTCATTTTCCAGATATGAATCAACCATTAGAGATGGAAACTGATTCATCTCAATTCACCATTGGATTTTTTCTTAAACAGGGAGGCCACCCTGTGGCATACCATTCTGAGGCACTTGCGGATGCTAAGCTCATGTACAACACCTATGGCAAGGAATTCTACAGTTTAGTGGAAGCTTTGAAGCAGTGGCTCCATTACATTCTTGGAAAAGAGACCATCCTCCATACAGATCATCATCCAATAATATTCATCAAATCACAATGAAACATTCAAGAGAAACACCATTTAAAGTGGGTTGCTTACATTCAACAATTCCATCTAGTGATTAAATATAAGAAGGGGACAAGTAATAAAATGAATGATTTGTTAAGTCAGCCACCTACTCACATCCTACACATTCTATAGGTGCATTGTGCTACATATGATGCTTGGCAAGATATGTATGCAAAAGATCCAGTCTTTGGTGAGATATGGGAAGCTATGTAGAAGCCTACAATCATAATCCAAATTCCATTTCTTTATTATACTATTCGTTATGGTTGGTAGTATAAAATTAATCAATTATGTGTCCCACAATCTAATGATCATCTCCTTCTCATCGTTGAATCACATGCCTCTTCATGCGGAGGGAATTTTGGCATAGCCAATACCATTCTCAATCTTAAACACCACTTCTATTTGCCTTCCTTACCCAAGAAAGTGGAAAAATTAATTTGCACATGTTCTCTTTGTTCACAAAGAAAGCCCTCAAACCGTAAGCATGGTTTGTATTAGTCATTACCAATTCCCTCTCGTCCTTGGGAATCCATTTCCATGGAATTTTTAAGTGGCCTTCCTACTAATTTCCACAAACATGATGATATCTGGGTAGCAGTATGTAATTTATCCAATATGGCTATATTTATTCCTTGTCATAAGACTACCGCTACTGCTCAAACCGCAGATCTCTTATTCCAACATGTGTGGCCACACTTTCATTTTCCAAGTAGCATTATTTCTGATCGTGACTCTCCTTTTCTCAGTACATTTTGGCGTACTATTTCGTATTTTTTAGGTTTCCAACTTTGTTTCTCCACTGCCTTCCACCCACAAAACATGTGGACAAACTGAAGTTGTCAATCGTACTTTGGTTCACTGACTTCGTAGCTATTTTTCCAAAAAAAATTAGTGGGATACATATTTTCACATCATTCAACATAGTTATAATCGGGAAACACACTCCTCAATTAGTTTCTAACCTTTTGAGTTTTGGTTTGGGTTTCATCCAAGTGCACCCTCTAAGATGCCATTGACGATCATGCCTTCTGGGTCTGCACATAAAAAGCAAGAACAAAAATAAGCTCATCATTTTATACACTCCATTTCTAAACACCAAGCTCAAGTAACAATTACATTGAAAGTAACCCAAGATCATGCCAAATAGCGGCATGAAGAGCATCGAACACCCTTGTATTTTCAACCTGGATGCTATAGGTAAATTTGGGCACCATTCCCAATGACCTGGTCAACTGGGCATCATCTCCAGAACCGATGATCAAGGGTCTATCATTCCCTATCATTTCAGTTTCTATATACCCTAAGACAAGAAACAATACAAATCAAACAATACTTTCATCAAGCAAAGCTTTCCATGGTTTGAAGCTTATTATATAACGTATGATATCTTACCAACGTAGGCTCAAAGGGGCCTAAGTGCGTTGCATATGCAGGTAGCCCCATGCAAGGCTGCTCTGCAAAGCACTTCCCGACATTCAATGGTGCATTGGTCACATTGGGAGCGAAATTCGCATTGTTCAGGAATCTCCACTTGGCCAGTGCCTTATAGAAGAGTTCACATGTGTCAAGCTTTGGATCCAAGTGTCCATTTTACATCTACATGATTGGAAACATGTATTAACTATTTTTGGAAATTTATTGATTGCAAAGCAACCTACACTTCATCTATAAATTGAGCACATATCCAAGTGCTTGAGGAGGAACAATTTGAGTAGAGAAATGCTGGAGAATTTTCAATTGAGAGTTTGATTTGTGAAGATATTGCTGGAGAGATTTATACTATGATGAGGATTTGGATCATTGCTGGAAGGGTCACTTCAAATCAATCATTTGGTTGTAACCTCTCCTTCTATCATCAATAAAGAATACTACTTATTTTTCCCTATATGCATCTGTATTGGCTTTGATTTTCCATATTGCAAGATCTTAGTTGATGTGTATGGTTTATGCTTTAATGATTTAGCTAACTAACTTGAATAGATATCTATATTCCTGCATCTTCTGTTGTTTCAGTGCTCTTTCTTGCAGGAAGCATTCAGCTCACAAATGGCTTGAATTTGAAGCTACAGTGGAAGTGATAGAAGTAGCCATTTGGAAGCGACTAAACAAGTAAGCCTCCAATCCTCTCTGTGTATCTGTTCTGAGTTAGGAAAAATAGTCGTATAGTCTTTCATCTGTTGTTCTAGACGAGCCCCTGTCTAGGGAAGCATAATTTATCCGTAGATTACAATTCTGGCCCAACACTAGAGATCATGTGTGGCTCTTGTTGGACAAGAAACGCGTCGAGGACAAACATCATAAGCTGCACCTTCTGCGATATGGCTCGTAAAATGTTCTGGAACGCATTGGAGAAAATGTGTATCACTTGGACTTGCCTTCCTAGCTTGGCGTCCATGATGTGCTTAATGTTAATAATCTCAAACTATTTGAACCACCTCTCCTTGCGGAATTTATTACAATTTGTCATCCGGTCGATAATATTCCATATTTTCAGCTTCCTTTACTCAAAGATACAATTCTGGACTCCAAGAAATGGAATACACGCCAGTAGTCATAGATCTTATATCTGGTTAGTCAGATGGGACACACACCAGTGCAGGCAAAATGGATGACTGCAAAAACATTGCAATGCACTTTCCCTCATTTGGTAGAGGAAGCCGAGGTGCTTCCAGCTCTAAACAAGGAGGAATTGGGTAACCAAGAAAAAGTGCAATCTTTCCTTGCAAACATCTAAGATTAGAAAAGAGGGAAACGTCTACAAATCTAGGAAACAAGGAAACATCTCAATGTATTTGATTTATCTAATAATGCCATGGAAAATTTTAGGGGCTAATATTCATAGGTGGGCTAATTTTCCATAGTTTTTCCAAAAAAAAGATTCGCCAATTTCCATTTTTTATAAAAGTGATTCGCCCAAATTTTACAATATAAAATTATTTTACCTTAAACACCGCCAACATCATATAGACAATATATATAATATCATTATAAATTTGAATAATTTACAAATACATCAATAAAATTTTTATATTTTTCATATAAGGGACTTGTGAGATTCGCAAAATTTTTGAACTTCAAAATAATTTTCCGTCCTTAAAATTTTCCCTGCATAAAACTAATCTAATTCTGCTTCTTATTTCTCCATGAACTAAGATTAAAAAGTTGAGTCCATAAGCTTCTCTATCTAATCTACTAATCTGTTAGGATTAAACACTCTAACAGATTTTTATTCACTAACTTCTAAAATAGAAATTTAAAAGCATACAAGTTAGGATTGAACAATCTAACTTGTTGCTGATCTATGGCATAAAACAAGCTGCACATAAATAATTATTCTGCAGAAAATTAAATCAAAATGGAAGGCTTAAGATCTGAAAATTCAAAGCACATCCTTCTCTCTTTTCCAGCTCTGTTTTTGCTTCTGTTTGAGCTATTTTTTCCTTATTATTTGGTCCAGATTTTGAGCTGATTAGAACAAGTTTTACCTCTGTTTTTGACTCAGAATTAAAA
Organism: Pinus albicaulis; assembly: GCA_034641835.2. Taxonomy (NCBI): domain Eukaryota; kingdom Viridiplantae; phylum Streptophyta; class Pinopsida; order Pinales; family Pinaceae; genus Pinus; species Pinus albicaulis. The sequence goes on along the minus strand of CM076580.1, from coordinate 255,350,855 downwards.
TAGATGGGAGTCATTATTCTTTTGAAAACTTAGGTTCAGATTGTGAGCTTGTTTGAACCTTTAATTTCTATCCTAATCTACCTACTGATGAGCCAAGATTAAGCTGTTTGGCAAATCGAATTCTCTAACCTATCAGCAGTCAATTTAAAACTAATTAGTCATGATTAGGTTGCATGAATAACTAGAAGTGTGTTTCTTAGGAGTGGCATTTAAGCTTGCACACTTTCAGATTTGTTTCTCTTTTTGGTATGGGGCTGTATCTTTATTGTTTTTAAAATCTTCCCTCTTTTCTTTCTTTTCTTGTTTTTGTATTTTTTATTTTTCTAACTTTGAATGCAATGATGGGTGAAATATTTATAATGAGAAAAAAAATAAAATAAAAAGGCTTTCAAAACAAGATAGGATTAAGAGAAGTAATTTTTGAGCATCCTGCCATTGACAAGACCCCCAAAACGTTCTGCTCCATTCAACTCCTGCAAGAAAAAGGCATTGTTACCAGCAACAGAATGAATGAGATAAGGGCCAAGCCATAATTTGCCAAATTTCCCATGCTTTCCCTTGTCTTCTCTCCTTGAGTCCCACTTTAAAACTTTTTCCCCAACATTGAAATTTCCGGCCTTTGTTCTTCTATCAAAAATCTTCTTAATGTTGTCCTGTTTCTGCAATTCTTTGTTATAAACCTCCTCTCTAGTTTTCTGAAGGTGAATAGTCTAATTAATCCTTCTGATCATGTCATTTTCCTTAGACTAAACCTCTTGAATCAACTTCATAATTGGTGCACCAAGGCTGGTAGGAAAAATTGCATCTGTACCATACACAAGCTTGTAGGGTGACATGCTAATAGATTTCTTCAATGTCAATATGTTAGCCCATAGTGCATGCACAAGATTTGTGTGCCAAGACTTCTTGTTGTCCTCCAAAAACTTCTTAATTATGTTCACCAAACACTTTTTTGAGGATTTTGCTAGCCCATTACCTTGAGGGTAATAAGCAGTGGAATGACCCAATGTTATCTGATATCTGTGATAGAATTCAACCATATTCTTGGATCCAAATGCAGCTGCATTATCAGTGATGATCTTTCTAGGATAGCCAAATCTAGAGAGGATATTAGTTTCCATGAATTTTATGATGACAAAATCACTGGCTTGCCTAGAAGGGATGGCTTCTATCCATTTGGTGAAGTAGTTTGTGGCAGTGAGAATCCATCTATTCTGAGCAGATGAAGGTGGATGGATTTCTCCTATGAATTCAAGTCCCCACTGTTGAAATGGAGCTTCAACAGTGATTGGATGCAGAGGTAAGGGTAGAAACTTCCTTTTGCCTTAAAAAAGTTGGCATTTATGATAGGCAATTATCATCTTGTGTACATCAAGAAAGAGAGTGGGCCAATAGTAAAAAACCCTTAGGATTTTGTTGGCCGTTGTCTTCCAGTAGAGGTGGCCTCCACATTCTCCTTCATGGAAATCGTGCTTAACCTTATCTGCATCATACTCAGGCAAACATTTAGGCAATATCCCACTTGAATTTTTCCAATAAAGACATTTATCTATAATGCAATAGTTTACAACTTTTAACTTTAGAAACCTTGCCTTTGTTTTTTTCAAACCAGGAGGTGTGTTCAAAATAAGCAGAAAATAAAGAATATCTACATACCAAGAGGAATTCATAAAATGGTTTTCAACAATGGGAGTTGAGATTTACTCTTTTTCATCTAAAGCATCAATCATATTAATATCAAGAACTTCAAAATTTGATTCAGCCATTAATCTAGCTAGACCTTGGCCTTTAATGAGCTTAGTGGGCTTGATCTCTAAATCATATTCAAGAATTACAACAATCCACTTACCTCTTACCATATGGGTCCTGCGTTAGAACGTCTTTCACAACTAAATTTGGGACAAAGGCAATGATGTGTGAGTGCAAGATCTATACTATGTATACTCTGAAGTGTTTTAAAGCTTTGACCAAGGCAAAAGCTTGTTTCTCCATAATGTTATACCTCTGAGGGGCATCCCCCAAAGGCTTTCTAAAGAATACAATAGATTTCTCTTGTCCCTATGGGTTTTTTTGCAACAGGACAGTAGCTATTGTATGTTCTGATGCGAATGAAAAAATATAAAAATATTTTGAAAAATCAGGACTTATTAGGACTGGTGTTTTGGTTAACGCTTGTTTCACCAACTCAAAGGAATTCTTTGCTTCCAAGGTCCACTTAACCCCTTGCTCCTTCTTCAGCATGTTTGTAATGCTTCTACGGAGCTCAACCAAGTTGGGTGTGAACCTTCTCAAGAAATTAATCTTTCCAATGAAATATTGCAGTTCCTTGATGTTTTGAGGATGAGAGATTTGCAATATGGCCTCAATCCTCTTTGGATGTATCTTAATACCCTCTTCTGAAATGATGTGCCCTAGAATTTTACCTTCTTGGAGACCGAATAGTGTTTTCTTTGGGTTTAAAGATATCCCAAAATTTCTGCACCTCTTGAAGACTGTTCTCAAATGTTTTAAATTCTCTTCATCTGTCTTTGAAAAAAAAGTGACATCATCCAGGTAAATAATGATGAAGTAGTCCAATTCTTCCGAGAATGCTATGTCCATGGCTCTTTGAAAAGTTGCACTAACATTCATTAGACCAAAGGGCATTTTCACATACAAGAAAGTGCCCCAAGGTGTAGTAAAAGTTGTCTTTAATTGATCCTCAGGATGACCTAAAACATGATTGTATCCTGAGTAGGCATCAAGCAAAGAAATTCTTTTAGACCCTACCACCCTTTGTAAAATATGATCCATCTTGGGTAAAGGGTATTTTTCTTTCAATGAAGCTTTGTTTAAGTCTCTAAAATCTATACAAAGCCTGATATCTCCTATTTTCTTCCTAACTGACACCAAATTAGACACCCACTCAGAATATCTAATAGGGACAATAATACCAGCTTCATACATTTTATTGATTTCCTTCTCAACCAAAGGCAGCTGAACAGGGTTTATTCTGCACGGTTTTTGTTTAAATGGCTTTTGGTTTTCCTTGAGAGGAACTTTGTGCTGGATTATTTCAGTGTTGTAGGATTTCAAATTCTCATAACTCCACACAAAAACATCAGAAAATTCTTTAAACAACTCTAGGTATTTGAGTTTAATGTGAGTTCATAAAGTCTTAGACAGTTTGATCATCATTGATTTTAGTTCACTGCCTATATTTCACTCTTCCAGTTCAGTTTCTACAGCCTCCAGTTTTGGTTTCTTGGCCACATTGTTGAAATCAAACAACTCTTCTAAAGGGGCCAACCCCTTTGGTAAACTTTGGTCTTTAGACTACAGGGTTTCTAAATCCTATGTTTCTAACTCTACAATCATTTGTGTTTTGTTTTCAAGTTTTCTAGATAGTAGACTTATATTAGCAACCTCAAGAGACTTTTCTTCTTTATCAATAAAATTTTCTTCACCAGGGCAGTCTGTTTCATAATCTGAATCCGAACTGTGTAGCTCAAATTCATTTCTGAATTGCATGAAGTCTTCTATTTGTTTGTCTCTATCAAACACTTGCCAATAATTTTCGTTATCAAGGACAGCTGGTCTGAATTTAATTTGAGTTGTGTTTTCTTTAGTTTCATATGGCGTTAAGCATTTTCTAGCAGCAAAAGCTAAATTGTGAGCCGCGATATTTCTTTTTCTTGGGACAAAATTAACTGTGATTCCTCAAAAAATGTTAATAAATCCAAGACATCGTTTCGATAGGCTCTAAGTCCTGGGTGATTAGCATTGTATTCCTCGTTGACTTGCCTAATGATTAATTATGAATCCCCATGCACTTAAATTCTTTTGGCTCCTAAATTTTTCAACAAGTGTAAGCCTAAAACAAGGGATTCATACTCCGCTATGTTATTCAAACACTGAAAGTTTAATCTATAGGAAAGGATTTCTGTGTGGTTGTTCTTAGTGTTGCGTATCCAGACACCTGCACCAACATTGCTCCTAGTGCACGATCCATCAAAGTTCATACTCCATAGAGGATTAGTTTCAGGTTCATCTTGGTTACTGTCCTCTTCAACTAAAGTTCTTCCGGATTGTTCTTGGAGATCAGCACTTAGTTGAATTTTTTTTAACTCCTCAAGTTCTTCACTATGTTGTGGGTTGCTTTCATGACTATCAAGGTTTAAAAGAAAAGGACACATGACTTATAGCTGAAGACCTATGTTTGGTTTGCTAAAGTTTTCAATTGTAGCAAATTTTTTAGAAACTTTTGTGTGGTTCACCTCTTCCTCTCTATCGGCCATTAATTCAGTTAAAGTGACTTGTTCATTGAATGACTCATCGTTAAACAAGATAAAAGTGTCAAGGCCTGTGTCTACCAAATAAAGGGGAGATTTTTGTGGTCTGTCTTGGCTAGTAACCATGTACTGCATATGTGACTCCCTGTAAAGTCTTCTTGTCTGATTTAAAACAGGGATGGTCACATAGGTCATGTCGATCTGCATAGTTCCTTGTAACTTAGCTCCCCAAGATCTAGATAACAGCATACCATACTTTGGGGTCACATCAGCCACAACAATATCCATGACTAAACACTTTTCCAGAATTTTTGCTAAGTTAACACAGAGGTCTTTGATTAATCCTAAACATTTTACTCTGCTTGAGTCAAAGGAGTAAAGGTCTTTGTAAGGTCTGCTGATTTCAAGGCCTAGGCCCTCCATTATAGCTTTGGGAATTAAATTGTGAGAAGCCCCAGAATCATGCATAGTGTTGTGCAAAATTTTTTCATGAACATTTAAACTAACATAAAAAGGAGGAACAGGTCCCTCTTGATATCTACCTTCAATCTTAGGACCAAATATGAGTTCTGGTTAGTCATCGTTAAGATTGATAGTGTCATTATTCTCTTCAATGTTAAATGCCTTCAAAATTTGAGATCTATATACATTATGGGCAGCTAATTCAGTCAAGGGAATAGAGATTTTGATTTTGGAAATTTCTTGCTCCAAGCTAAAAGGAATTTGACTCTTTGAAGTACTTGTCTCAGCCTTATAAACTTCCACTCTATTAGAAAAATCAGTTTGCTGATTTTGTCTATTTAAATTTGTCAAAATTGTTTTAACAGGAGTATTAGCTGAGGTGCTAACACTACTAAGGTTTGCAACTTGTTTTGCATTATTTTTAGTGCCTTTCTCTTTATTTTTATTAGAATTCACAGCTATTGTTTTGTCTTTCTGTTTTACAATTTTGGGTTTATTTACAATGTTGTTTTGTGAAGGTTTTTTAGAGGTTTTGGTTTTGGGAGTTTCTTGACTGGTTTTACTTCTAATATAATATTATTTTTGAGACTCTATGACAACATTTTGCATATCTTGATAATAACTTTCATCATCATCTCTTTTTTCATCATAGGGTGTGTATAGACCTTGTTTTCTATCATAATGAACTTCAGACTCATCATTATCTACTCCCATCATGTTGATATCATCTTCCTATGTTTTCTCATCCGTTTCTTCAACCTCACTCACATAATTTTGATGAAAAGGAGGAGTGATCTGTTGATCATCCTCCCTTGGCCTGTTTTGAAGCTGGTTTCTCCTAAAATTCTAATTTTTTTTTGAGGAGCTGTTTGGTTTTCACTTGCTTGGGCTCTCTCAAGAATGCTCATCTTTTTCATCATCTCCTCCATAATTCTCTCCATCTTTGAGCTGGATGTGGAAGGTGTAGATTCTTCTCTAAAGGACACTCTCTTCTCATTCTTCATTCTTGCTCTTTTCTCCATCAAATTAACTTCCACAGCAAGAGCTCCTTTTTGCATATCTTCAAGATTTGAAGGATCTCTCTCCCTTAGCTGATAGGCCATCTCAGGGTAAAACCCTTTAGGAAACTTGTTTAAAGCTGAGCCTTGTGGAGGTTTTAGATCTGGGGGGAGTGCATTATACACACTGTTAAATCTAGTGCAGTAAGCTTGTACACTTTCCTCATTGTTTCTGTGGAGGTTCTTGTAGTCAGAAAGTATTTGGAGAGGATTTTTCTTCACTTCCCATTTGTTTAAGAATTACTGATGGAAGGCTTGGAGATCGTTTATACTATAAGGGGTTAAGCCTTTAAACCATTTTCTTGCTTCTCCACCTAAACTCTAAAAAAATAGTCTAAGTATGAAAGAATCATCATCAATCTCATTTCTATGAAAGTAGTCATTCATATTATCCACATGTTGTGAAGCAGTAATAGCATTACTGGCATCATACAATGGTATTTTGGACTCATAGTCCTGTGGAAGATTGACTAAGGTTAAAGGAAGGACTAAGGGAGCATACCACGCTGCCATGGTAGGAGGTGGAGGTGGATTTACAAGAGGTGGATTAGCAAGAGGGAAAGTGGGCTGGAATGGAATGGTTTGAATAGTGGATGTAGTATGAATAGATGTGTATGTACCAGCAATAGGCTGTTCAGCTGATCTTAGATGAGAGACACCTAAATTGTGAAGGAAATGTAAATCACGTGGTGTTGTTTCTCTACTACCAGGATGTTCACTTATGTCTGGTGATGAAAGCGAAGACTCTGAATCTAGCTGATCTACATCATCAAGCGACCTAGTTCTAAATGGATTTCTTAAGTCAACTTTTGATTGTTGTAGAGCTGCAATATTTTCAGGAACAGAACTAGCTCTCAAGGGTGATCTGAAAACAGTTGAAGATTTAATCTTAGGAGACTTCCTAAGGATACTTTCATGGTTATCAAATATCTCAGGTGGTTTTGGGTCTGGATAAGCTCTAGTATGAATCTTTCTAGGAGCCACTATGCTATGTTTTTCAAACCCGAGTAAACAAGAAAAGTTTAACCAGATATGTCAATCTTTAAGAGGTTAATTTGATCTTTTTAAACAAGAAAAATTTAATCCTAAAGCCTTCTAACTGATTTTGAATGATTTTACAATGATTATGGGTCTACCCAGTGGAGTCTTAAGGTCTGTTTAGGATTGTGGAGTCGCCAAGTGGAAGTTTTTAGCTCTTTTGGAGGTAAAAGGTTTTATGGTCCACCACCATATTTATAGAAAACAAATCTGAAATATTTTTGGATTTTTTTGAGTTTTTCTAGTCCTATGGGTTCGAAGAGTGTCCTAAATCTTGTTTCAAAACATATCTATGGTTATGAGACAAAGACAGTTTGCTCTTATGGCTAAGCTAGCTGATCCTTCAAGGTTATATAAGCTCTTATGAGAATCCTAAGGTATCGTTAGTTTGTCACTGATTCAAACAAGATTTATCATAAATACCAATTTCTTGGTAGTGCTTGAAGAGGGCTACTTGTACTCAAGGGGTTTCTATGAAATCTTAAGGGAAATTAAGATGAAATTTGACTCAGTTCCCCAGTGGAGTCGCCAGAAAATGTTGCTTCCCCGTAATTCCAGCAAATTGGAGAGACCAGAATTGCGGGGAGAACACTTGAACCACTTTGGGATTCTAGGATCTATCCCTCCTGAATCTGGAGAGGGATCTCTCCAATAAGTGCAAAGGTTTTGGGTATGATATTAGGCTAGTTATTAAGAGCAAGGGTTTTTTGTTTGTTTTGGATGGTTGAGCATGATTTTAGTTGAGTGGAAATTTCTAAAATGGAAAGAGTTTCAAAGGTGTGAAGTTGCAAGCAATCAGAACAAGATTTGGCTGATTATATAGATATAATGTTGGTTTTTATTCCATTGGGCTATGGAGTCATAAAAGGGTTTAATTGAGTAACAACTTCAAGAGTGGTCTAAGGGGAAAGTCATCTATATCACAAGATATTTTGAGATAAAATGATGGAATGGAAACAATAAAAGTGTTGGATGGGTGGAAACAGATAATAATTTCAACTAGGATTTATAGTCTATCCAAACAAGAAAATCCTTTTAAGTAACTATTTAAAACCAACCAAGAACAGGGGTAACCATAAATTTCTTGGGCAAGTTCGTATTAAAGCAACTCAATAGACAAACAATCCAGTAATCCTCATAATTACCTTCATAAGGGATGAAAACACATAAGAGAAACAAAGTGAAAATTAAGATCAGATAAGATACTTTTAAATCTAGTTTGCTTTCAACAAACACTAAGGGAAAATTTCAGAATTTACCTTTGGAGAAATAAGCTAGAAAACAGGGCACACCATCAGTTTTCTAGTCTAACTTTACTAGAAGATAATGAAAATAACATTCAAGAATAATGTTTAAAGTAAACATTAGGACGAGGGAACGCAGCATTCCTAACTGCTTAAATTGTATTGAATCATTCTTAAATACACAATTTAGAGGAAAACATTGAGATAAAGCTTATCAGTCAGAGAAGGGTACTGTAAATAGTAAATCCTAACTCTATGCTTGTTGTTCTTTATCATAGAATAAATGGACAATATGGCATACAGAGGAGGAAAAAAAATTACACAGAAAAGGGGCACTTCACTTGTGATATAGATCAGGATCCCAAGAAACAGCTTGTTATTGATGTCAAACCAGTTATAGTCTTCATGTCCAATGTTTCAGTTCAGCAATAATCTTCACTTCTCAGCCTAACTTATTAGATCACAAACAGACCTTCAAGAGCCTTTGAACACTATTTACACATAGAAAATTCAAGCACAAGTATATTTCAAAGTTTTGCAACCAACATTGTTTTATCTTCTACAAAAGTATTTATGGAAGAAATGAGGAGGTGGGATTGGATAAAGATCTTTCAAGGTTCAATTATTACAGATTAATGCTTCTCGGCCTTTGAGGGGCTCAATGGAGAAGAGTATAGATATTTCCTCTGTATTAATTTTTTTACATTGAGTATTAAGCTTGGTAGGGAGCTTTTGTTGACTTTAAGGCTCTGTGTCATGTTGTAATAACTTTGCTGATATTTTTGCAATAAATTCCTTTGGCTTGAAATAAATGTTTGGCTGTAATGAGGAAAATATCTTCTGTTCTGGTCATAACTCGACCTCTTTTGAATGCTTTGAGGCTACAGGTGGCATTTGGTAGCTGAGAGGAATAAATTAGCCTCTGATGTGGCAGTGGAGGCTTTTATGTCTCGTAGATATTTTTGATGTTCTTTAAACACTGTTAATATGCTTTAGCTCTATGTGTTAGGATTAATCAGGCATAAACTTTGTGTTTTGTTCTTTAACTGTGTTTAATTTAGTGGATTAGGCTTTTGATTGTCAATCTTACTCGTAATCAACCAAAAATGTGATTTAACCTTCAATTCTTCAGTTTCTGCTATAGTTAGGTCTTCAACACTGATACTCTTTTCTTTGATTGAATTCTCTATGTCTTGTTGATGTGCAGTTGTACAAAAGGTTCCTATGGCATCAGTGCCCATGATACACTGATGAAATGTGGCGTCGAACCCTGTAGATGGCTTTCCTTTTATGAACAAAGGCATGGGGGATTTTCATCCCTGGCCTTTGGTTTTCATTCAATATAATGGAAAAGCCACTGAAACCTGCAAAATACAATAAAATTTAATAAAATCCTGCATATTTTTGGGTTTAACTGCTTTGGAGGCTGCGGTTAAGTTCTGGCCATTGGATGAAAGCATCCAACAGTGGACATTTTCTTGTAGGGGTCAGAAGGAAGCGATTTGGAAGAATGGTGCAAGATTAAGTCTGAACCATTGATCTGTGTTGATCAACGGTTGAGATCAACCAAGGTAATACAATTTAGAAGGGTCACTTTTCATAAAGATAGAAGAAATAAAAAGGAAATGGTGAAAATTCCTTAGGGTGGAGGAAAAATGCATTGAGGGAAATTGGGGTTTCGCAGGTGATCGTGGGTCGTCGGATGAGATTTGGACCTAGAGATCAATAGTTAAGATTTATATGAAAAATCCCTAGGAGAAGGCGGAGGGTGATAATGTAAAGTGAGATCAAATAGGGGCTATTGATCCGTAGAGATCAACGACAGAGGTTGCGCGCACTGAATCAAAAAGGAAAAAGGGAAAGTGGTTTCGGGTGAGAAAACCATGGGTTTCGTGTGGTGAAAAGGAGGATAGGTAGTTTCAACAAAAAAAATGCGATATGCTCTACCACCCAACACATGTCCTCATGAAAACCACTTATTTTGCATAATTTTTGGGCATTAAATCTCTGTCACAGAAAAAATGTGAAACTTAATGTGAGTTGTTGGATGGAGGGGCATAGATCTGACAGTGCGGATCACACATGTCAGCGGGAGAGATGCATGGTCAGAAAGAGGTAGAGCAATTTTAATATGAGCAGTTGGATCGAAGATTGGAAAGCTAAGATCACATCTAGAGGAAGGCAGGACCCATAGGGGTTGGGCCTATTGAGGGTAATATGAACCGTCAGATGAAAACAGATCAACAGTCAGGATTGAAACTGGGGTTAAATGGAAAAATATACGAGGCAGAGAAATGGGTTAATATTAGTCGTTGATCTACAGAGATCAACGACTGAGATTCTTTTAAAAATTTACACAGTGGGGTTAATGAAAATAACAGAGGAAGAGGGATTTCAATCTAGACCGTTGGATGAACAAAAATGGATGGTCAAGATGTAATTAGAGGCTTGTGATCGGCGGGGGCGGGGGGGGGAACTGAATGGCACCGATGCGATTGGCTTTGGACCTTCGATCTACGGATCAGATCGATGGTGGGAAATGAATCGGGAGGTCGGAAAGCAGAAGAAAATGGCTTTTAGTGGGAGCAATGGCAACCGCCGGATCTGGGAAGGTGAGGAGGATATCAACGGCTAATAATTGATCAGGAGATCGCCTAATCGAAGGTTGCGAATAAAACAATAAACTACGCTAATGGAAAACTTCGATGCGATATAGCGCTGGCCATTGATCGGCTCAAGATCAACGGTGGAGGAAGGGTTTAACCAATGAATGGGCGAAACCCTTTATAACATAAGAAAACCAAAATTTTAATAAAATACAAAGGTTTTATTACATCGGGGCGGGTTATATATAAGGCTTGGCACCCGATTGCGGGCCTGTTTGGATACATGAGAAGGATAAAGGGACCAGGGCTTTATATGCAAAGGTGCCAATCAGAATCGGGAGGAAGGAGTGGGATTTTCAATTTACCCATTAGAAAATATCTGATGCAAGATCTTGTTGATCATTGATGGTGTTAAATCAATGGTCCATATCCCTCAAAATGCTTAATCGATAGGTTTAGAATAAAAGTTAGGAAAGAGGGTTTTTTTTAATATACAAAGGGAAAAAGTGATCGGGAATGTTTTGTTCACAAATTTTAGCACCTGATTGTGGGCTCTATGGTTATATGAAGCAGCAATGGGGTCGGGGGTTTATATACAAGAGGGCTAATCACATCGGAGGTTTTAACATGATAAAAATACTTGTGTTCTCTGATCATTTCCGATGCGATAAGCGCCTGATGGGTCTAGCACCTAGTTCTATGGCGTGGGAACATGTGGGGAAGTGGTCTTAAGACTTAGCCCAAAGGGGCTTAAGCCCATACTCAAGAAACTTATTTTTTATGAAATTTTCAAGGATTTCTGATGGATTTGGGGGTTTCAATAAAGTCCAAAAAGGATTTTCAAACCTTACAAAATGGATTTTCATGAAGGGGAAGGGGAATAAATGAAAAATGGAGGAATTTTATGGGGAACAAAGGGAACAAGTGAAGGTTAATGATGAAGGGAAAAAAGGAGAAAAATGAGTGAAAAAAGGGGGATTTTTGCAGTCTTTTTCTTCAGGGAAAACAACAAAATTTCAAAGTTTAAAAATGGAAACAATAGTGAAGATTGAACAGGGGATAAAATATCTTCATAAGGCTTCAAGAGATAACAATTTTTTGCAATAAAACTTGTTTCTTGAAGGCTTAAAAAATGATTTAGCCACCTTTTGATATAAAAAATTTTAAAGGTGGCTAACAGGAGATATTTGCAAAATTTGTCAAGTTTTTGGAAATTTTGGTTTTTCACTATTTTTCTTAGGGCATCTATTGGAGGTAAACTCTACATTTTTGGAATTTTTAGGCCAAGGGTATCATGCGCACCAAATTTTAGGTCATTTGGAGCAATTTTGGTCCCCCAAAAGGGTCAAAAACATATAAAATTTCACCTTTCTGCCTTGTTTTCAGGGCTGGTGCTGTGCCCTTAGCAGCCTTGGGAGTTTTTATTTTTTAACCGGTCAATAAGGCCCAATCAGAAAACCAAGAGATTTTTTGGAAGGTAGAATCAACAAGATTTCCAATGAGCCATCACAGACCTCATTCCAACATCGAGAAGGCCTTCCAAACTCGGCTACAAGGTGACCGAATTTTTTAGTGCAGGCGTTGCGCCCTTGGACCTCATTATTATGCCTTTATTTGCAAAATTCAACAAAAGACACTAATTTATGGAAAATGCATATTTTGGGGTTTTTGAGGCAAATCACTCCAGAGTTAGTTGAAGAATTATGTTTGAGTTATCTTTCATTTATTGTAATAGATATTATGTGCCTTGGGCCTTGCATGGCCTCTATGGACATAAATGACATTTATGGTGTATTAATGGTTTCTAAAACCCTAGTTAGGGTTTTGGCCCTCCTTTTCTAGATAAATAGAGCATGGAGGACTCATTATATTTTTTTGGATGTTTATTGAGAGTGATACATAGACTTTGAGATTGAAGAGAAATTAGCTCTAGTTTTTGTGGATGGCTTGGCTTGCTTGATAATGGAGAAGGCTTACTTAAAAGATTCATTAGCATAGTTAATGGTGATGTGTTCTGTATTTATTTTTTGTTTTCTTATGTTATCATGTTGTTACATATTTCTATTGTTGTAGGACAAAATTTTTAGGCTAAGAAATGTTGTTCAGAAGCACCTTGGTTCTATTTGTTCTCTACTGCCTCTACGTTTTCCTCTGCTAGGTCAAATTAGAGAATTCTGAGTTCCTCTCTAGGCCCACTTATTCTTGTTTATCTTGAAGATGATTCAATGAGCAGATGTCAAAGTAGTTTTATGGTTAGCCTTGCTCTTTGTTATTACTTAAAAATCGTTTTTAAGGTATTTTACTTTGACGTATTGTTGATTAGGTTTAGATAAAGAGGTCTATGATTTTCCATTCCCTTTTCTCGTCGTGAATAGCTGCTTTGGAGGTATTTTTAGCTTTATTAATGAAGTTAGGAGTTCCCTCTTCCTCGATCTCTGCTATATATTTATCTTAAATTTTTTCTTATCTTGAAGGTGAAATCGCTAGAAGAATTACAATTTTCTTGCCTTCTATAGTTCAATGGATTGTGGTCTTCATGCTTGCTTGCTAGGGTTTAGTCAAAGAAGTTATTGGTATGCCCTACCTTTGATTATTTCTTCATGTTTAGTAATCTTAAAGGCCATTCTTGTTAAGGTATTTTTTGAAGGATTTTTAACTACCATTTTGCACCTACTATCTTCACAAATTTGATGTTCATTTCATTCACATAAAGCTTGTAGATCCATTTGACTTTGTTAGATTTTCCCTGTGATGTACCCTTGATCCATTGTTTAGATTTGTCAACCCATTTGTAGACTCCATAGCCCAATGGATTGAAACTCTATCACTCTATTAAATCTAGTTGACAACCTACCCAACCAAACAAACAAACAAACCCTAGACCTAACAACTAGACTAAAATCAAAACACTAAAAACTACCAAGTTCACATCATTTACACAAGTATAGAGAGAGGCCCCTCTGAGTCCAGGAATGCTAGGTCCTGTGACTCCAAATATTGGTTTGATGTTACCCCTGTTCATTTGTTCTTGCCAACCTAACAAATTACGGGGACCTAACATAATGGCGATCACGGTGGGACTTCTGAGTCAGTAACAACTTAAATATCCCCTAAGACTCACAAATCCTCTGTCAAACTTAGAAAAATCAAGTGTTAGCCATGAGTATTATGTGATTGATTCACCATACTAGCAAAATGATGACTAAACTGGAGATCTCACTTTGAAGACCTTAGTGTTACATAAATAAACTAAAAAACCCCCAAAACATCTCTATATTGGCTTTTGTAAATTTTTGGTGGTGGACCACAAGTAAATATTCTCAAAATAGCAAAAAACATCCACCTGGCGATTCCACTAGCCTCTAGTAGGTCTACTAACTCCACTAGTTCTCACAGATTCCCTGAGGAATGTATTAATCAATCCCAATATTCATGATGGTGGATAAAAAAGTTGAAATCATCTGCCTAGAGACTCCTCAACTCTCAATAGACCGAAAAGACTCCACTAGTATAAGACTCTAGACTATTTATAAAGACGAAGTGACCCATTTCCGAACTCATTGAACAAAATGACAAGGTTGGTGGAAAACCTTCTACATAATGAAATTTCTAATCAGTTATCAGAGCTTCAGCTTGATGATGATCTCCTAAAAGTTTTCTTTCCCATTTTAAGGTCATGAAAAATTAACCCTGTAGCCGAGAAAATTTTTCTGGAGATAGTGGTTGAAAAATATGAAACCGACATTGAACTATTAAATTCTCAAAATCAGTCATACAATTTCTGAGATCCTAAAGAACTCTTGGAAAGTCTCCCTTCCCATAAGAAAGAAGGAATTGTAGTACTTTTGACTTGTAGGCAGAAGATGATTGTGCTTTCAAGGACCAGACTAAATATGATGTTTTCAAAGCTAATGTTTGGGATACAGATAATGTTGTGTAACCAGCTTCAAAAATAGAAGAAAAGAGATATCAACGCCTTATAAATAAGCCACTTCGAGGGGGCAACCTCCAATACATTACATAAATGAACAATTCTTGGATGATACAAATGAACAAGACCTCCTTCTATATATAGGAGTCCATGGCCACAATATAATCCTAGTGGGGCCACAATGTAATCCTAGCCGACCTAACAATAATAATGTAAGGGCACAATTATAACAATATGGGGGTTACAAAGGGTACAAAAATAAAAACAAGGGGGGCTACCCTATCATAATAAGGGACTACACTATTAATATAGGGGCTTAACATGCCCCTCTCCTTCAAACAAGTGTTGTCCTCAACGCTCGATTATTTCTTGATGCTTCTGTATAAAATTCTCATCGTCCCATGTGGAATCTTCTACAGGAAAGTTCTTCCACTTGCTGAGATAATTTGAAATTGATTGTACTTGTCGAGTTCTTGTTTCTGTGACTACTTCAGAACTTCTTTCGATGTGATGTTGATATTCCTGTTGTTTCATTAGATTTTGCACCAAAGTTAGGTTATCCTTTGAGAGTTGGAGAACTTGTTGTTGATGCTCAATGTCATATTCCACTAATTTATCATCCATATTAGCTATTGTTTTATCCTTCAAACCATGCAAATTAGCCTCCATTTCCTCTTTTAAACCATCTATTTCAGCTTCGGTTGCTCTTCGTAAGATCGAAATTTGTTGCACTTGGTACCGTAATTTTGATATCTCATACTGCAATTCTTCCACTTCATGCATCATAGTATAGATTTCTGAGGGCTTACCGGGTATGGAATTATTTTTTGGAGGCATAATAGAACCCATTACCGACAAAAATTCTTCAATATACCCTTGGAATCAATTCAACTTGATTCTTCAAACAAGTCTTATGCAATTCGGAAAAAACAATACACACCTTTTACTATCTTTTAGGAGATCGATATTGAAATTGAATTATCTTTGTAATTGA
Source organism: Pinus albicaulis (assembly GCA_034641835.2). NCBI lineage: Eukaryota > Viridiplantae > Streptophyta > Pinopsida > Pinales > Pinaceae > Pinus > Pinus albicaulis. The sequence continues at coordinate 255,335,251 of CM076580.1, read as the reverse complement.
AAATCTTCTATATCTGAAATTCAGCCCCGTAGTCGCTCTCTCGAAGCTTCTTTCAACTGCCACAAAGTCTGACCTGATTTGGATTCTCCAAGACAAAGTTGTGTCCAATCTCCCAGAATGACCTAATTCTGGACTGGTTCAGTAGAGCGAACTTGTACGACTTGCCACGTGTCACTGTTTTGTCCTTTGTCTCTGAAATTGATAGCTCAGAAACTTCAGTCTGTGTACGTGCGACCAATTTTTACGGCACTTCAATCCAATGCCTAGAGAGAGAGTTATTGAAGTTTTCCCACGATTACCTCTTTGAGATGCAATTCAGGAGCCTGAAAAAGCACTACCTTCCACAGATCATATCTCCAAAAATATTGCGAACCAAGCTCTGAAATTTTTTGATGAATTTCCTCAGGATTTCAGCTTCACACCATATGAATTTCAGATTCTGAACCTTCGTAGAAAAAACATTATAGCGCAAATGCCACGATGACCTGTTTAGGAGCCTGAAAAAATACCTGACTTCCACAGATCATATCTCCGAAATTATTGCGAACCAAACTCTGAAATTTTTACACAAGCTTCCTCAGAATTTTTTCTTCGCACCCTAAAAATTTCAGCTTCCGAAACTTCGTAGAACAAAAGTTATAGCGAAAATGCCACGATGACCTGTTTGGAGCAGCGAAACCCTAGAATCCCAAGCTCTGATACCAAATGTTGTGTAACCAGCTTCAAAAATAGAAGAAAAGAGATATCAACGCCTTATAAATAAGCCACTTCGAGGGGGCAACCTCCAATACATTACTTAAATGAACAATTCTTGGATGATACAAATGAACAAGACCTCCTTCTATATATAGGAGTCCATGGAGCCACAATATAATCCTAGTGGGGCCACAATGTAATCCTAGCCGACCTAACAATAATAATGTAAGGGCACAATAATAACAATATGGGGATTACAGGGGTACAATAATAACAATAAGGGGGGCTACACTAACATAATAAGGGGCTACACAATTAATATAGGGACTTAACAGATAACCAACCAGTCATGAAAGGTCTGAGAGAAGAAAGTTTACATCATGCATTTGTTGATCCTATAGCAGATTACATGAAGATCTTGATTGGCTCAAGTTTCCGGACATGGATTCCTTACAAGAATCAAATACATTAGGAATTTCCACTACCTATGATAGCCTTGGTTATGAAGACACAAAATCAAGTTATACTATTGTTCCCTCTGACAAGGAGTCAGGTTGTCTACCTATTTTTTTTGTTGCTCAACTGGCTGCACTAGCACTATTGCATCACCTAGAACAACAAAATTTTCCAATTTACATTAGGGTAGATAGGTATAAAAATAAGCTTAGCACCATGAGCATATTTTTAGTTTAGTTTCATATTATTTAAAAAAAAAATAAAGAAAACCCAAAAAACAAAGGAAAGAAGAAAAAATATGGTAGGAAAAACAAGAGGTACAACCCCATACCCAAAAAAGAGTACCGCTGAAAGTGTGCAGGCCTAAATGCCACTATTGTTGAGGAAAATAGAATCTTGTTCAGTCATCTAGCCTAATCATGACTGAACATGTTTTAAATTTCTGTTGATAGGATAGTGAAAGAAGACTTGTCAAACCATTTAAGCTTGACTTGCTAGTAGATTAGATTAGGAAAAGATGTTGGTTCTCAATGCTAAAATCTGAACGAAAGAGAAAGAGAGGGATACATAACAAATGATAGATCACATCCCTCATGATTTCTAGTTTTTGATTGTACAAAAATAATGTCTGTGTGTAGCTTGTCCAAATGCCACAGCCCATGGTGAATCAGATTGCTTAAATCTGGTTTAGTCATGTTTTCAATTTCATGTTAGTAGGATAGAGAAAGAAAAATCTTTCAAACAACTTCATCTTCGTAGATGATTAGACTAGGTAGAGAATAAGAGAGTTCATTAGCCTACTATGAACTCTTGGGAGTAATAAGGGTACAAGTAGATAGTTTTTGTGCTTTAAAAAGAAAAAATATCAAGGGTTTTCCAGTCCAAGTGCACCGAAAAGAAGAAGAAAAATGTTAGGAAGGGTATGATGGGTAGGTAGAAATGAGGTTGAAGCAAACATGTATTTCTAATTTTGAGATCATAGCTTCAATAAAAAATCAGAGATGAAGAAGAGAGATCTTCAAAATGCAAGTAAGGAACTGGTCTTCAAAACTCAGAGATTTGAGCTCTAAAGTCCCAAACACCTCCTAAAAAGGAGCTACCCTCCCCAAGTGAAGCCACTGTTAGTCATCAATAATTTTTACTATCTATAGATTACTAAATATTAGCTCTATATTTCTAAAAACAACATTCTTGAATATTGTGAGTTTTAGAAATCTCACTTCCTTCATTATCCTTTTACCACAATTTTCACTATATTTCTACCATTTTTCCATTCCATGGTCACCCTGAGACTCCTGAAAAACTCCTTATGGGCTTGTGTTACCCATCTCCATCGCTTTTCCTACATATAACCTCATCACTCTATTCTTCCCTTGCTTATCACTTCACTTCCCATCTAGGGATACCAAACAACCTGTTCTTTCCATGATCACCAGGTTCCTCAAGCATTGATGGTATCAAAACTATTTTTGTAGGCTCTTTAGATAAATTAAGTACATTGGATTTTGGATCTTCAATACATCAATTTTTCAAATACTATTTTTTTACACTTAAAGACCCCAAACCAAGTTTCAGTCAAAGACCAGGTCAAAGGACCCTCCCACTAGTTCATTAGGGTTTCATAGGTTGTAGCATCATCATTGGTGTTTTAAGCTCTATTTTTCCTGTGCTAGAAGCTGGTTCAAATGTAAATAAAGATCAGCACATGGCTGTCTAAGAAAAAACATGAAATCTCCAAGGAAGACCACCTTATCAACTTCAAGTTCTGCGAAAGGCAACTGTGCATTTTGAAAATTTTGTAGGAGTGTTAAAATGACTATTAGCAAAAATTTGATAAGGTAGGAGACCTACTCCTCAATAAAGACATTCACGGCAAAGAGAGAGGAAGTAGTTTGTGTTCAAGAGGAATTAGGGTTTCTGAGACTGATTGGGCCAATAGTGTGCCAAGAAAGTATCCAATGTAGAAAATCACATGAAGGAGACACACCAAGAAAACCAAACATGAAGAGAAGTTTTTCAGAGACTATTGATCAAAAATGGAAAAAGGTTAGGTAAATTGGACAGAAATGAATGAACTTTAAAGGGCTATAGAGAAATTAGAAGACAACACTGATAATTGCTTTCAAGCATTCCGGTTTTGGGAAGATGGTCAAAGGAGGTAAAATGATGATGTTAAGCCTCCACGATGACAACAAAAGGAATATTTGAAGGGGCTGCTATGTAAATGAGTATTTCAAACTTCAGGAATAAAGAGAAGGAACATTTCAATGTTTTATGGAACTTGCAAATTATAAGTGGCCAAAGAAGGTAAAGGGCTTTTTTTCAATTCCACAATGAAAGTCAAAGGAGTGTTGTGATGGTGTTGCCTTGTGTTTTTAGTCTCAAAGGTGTCAAAATCAAACATATGAAGCCCCCAGGATTAAAGAAGGTCAAAATCATCATCTAATCACCTGCAGAAGCAAATTGTGCAAAATTATTAGTAAGATAAGGTAATAAAGACAAGTGGAAAATTGTGATGAAAAAAAAAAGGAAAATTTGAAGAACACTACTATGTGCAGCACTCCAAAGAAGACATCAAATGAGCATGTAAGCTCTCAAGGACAAAAAATAAGAGTCACTTAAAATTTTTTCAAGTCTCCTACACAGCAAAATGTAAAAGGACTTAGTGAAAAGTGAAAAGGCTTGAAAAACATTAGAAAAGTGGGTTTCATGGTTAAATTAAAGTTTCAAGGGCCATATAAACTCCTCTAACACTTCAACAACTCATTCTGCACTTGCACAAATCATCAAAGGTGCCCAGGAGAGAAAATTGTGAATTTTGGGTCAATTTTGGGCAAGTATACCTAGCACTGCACGTTCAGGATTGTGTTGCATGCCTGGAGTTGGGCACTGTGCCCCTACCGAAAAACCCTGTGTAAATTTTTAAAGCATTGTGCGCCTATGAGTATGCACTGCGCATTTGGCCGAACGTTGCACTTTCACCTGGTAGACCCAACAGACTGGGTAGAAAGACTATTGCGCTGCGCGCCTGGCACACAACCCTACGTGCAACCCAACCCAACACCTCATTCACATGTTGCACATTTGGCCGACCCGACAGCCCGTTTAGTGCTGCGTGTTTGGCCGACCCGACCCGTTCACCCTACGCACTGCGTTTTTGGCCAGGAGGGCCTCCACACCATGCAGGCACTCAAATTATCTCAGGAACACCTCCAAGATTTCATAAAGGGTTTTCAAATCATCTCTAAGTGGTAAGTGGATGTCCTAAACCTCCTCTGCAAGAATTAATGGTTGTTGAATAATTGGAAACCATAAGTGAGATTCTAAGTTTTATGCTTAAAAAACACCACTGATTAAAGATAATCCTCCATTTGCATACTAAGAGCACATTGAGAGTGCTTTGATTGCAAGGTTTCTCATTCACCTAACACTCACTCCATTTGAAAAATCACTCCCTTACACTACAAGGAATTGACATTGCATACCTCCCATCATCTTAGATTTTCATCATTACTAAGGTGTTTTCACAGAAGGGTTTGAAATATTAGTTGGTTTGCACTCATATTGTTTAGCCTCTCATTCTGCCCAATTTTCCCCTCCACTTATTCATTCTCATCCTTCACTTGCAGAATTTCCCCTGTCATCACCACTTCATTACCCTCTTACACATCCATTTCACAAGCAGGGTTTTTCTCAAAAGAAGGTGTTCAAAATGTCAAGGGAAGGAGACAGTGATATGGGTGAGGAAGATCAAGTGTCAAGAAGGCATCAACACAGAGGTGGGAGGATTAATAGGTTTGAACCACTAAAAAACATGGAGCTTAATGCCTCTCTTATGACTGTCACATGTTTCCAAAATATGTGGTGTTTTCATTTTTGTGAAAGAGTACAATAGGTGCAGAATCACCCCGAGCTGACTAGGCTCTTCATCCTTATCCTACATGAGAAACAATTCAATCTTGCAAGGATAAAATTTGAGATGTCTTCAAATGCGATTACTATTTCCACTGGGATACCTATTGTTGGTGAAAAATGGTTCAAACAAGCCAATTTAGGCATAAGCTACTATGAACCCTTCCTAAAGCCCATATACAAAGAAAACTGCAAATCTATCTTCCCTTTCTCACATTTTTTGGAGAGGTATGCACCCATGATGAGGGTCATGATGAAATATTTTACATGTGAGGGAAGGTATTGTAGGCTTTACTCCTACCATATTAGATTTCTCATGCACTTTACTAGGTTTAAGATGTTGCATTTACCCTACTACCACTACAAGAGTATTGATAAGATGTATTATATTATACAAAAGAGGGATTATTCCTAGTAGATGCAAATTTTATTTCATCACTCTTTGATTAAGATGGTTTTGTTACACCAATTGTACCAAAAGGGAATACCATGGGAGATTCTCATTACCCATGAAGTGTTCACGAACCCACAACCCCATCATCGGAAAAATTTTCCTTCATCATCTCATGCTCTTTTCCCCACTCCTCCACCATCTCATGCTGATCATTTTTCCCCATCTACACATATTCCTTCACCTCAAAACAACCCTCCTTCCTCACCCTCTCAAAATGCATCAAACAATGAGGGAAGTGAAGATGAACAATCAAAGGACAATGAAGGAGAGGGTAATGATGAAACAATATTGAATAAGAAGAAAATGAAGAGGCAGAGGTCAACAAGGAAGCGGAAATCATGATTACTAAAGGAAGTGAGGATCCAAATGAAGAAGAGGCCCTTGAGTCTAAAGGCAGTGAGGCTGATGTTGGAAATAATGATGCAAGCAGTAGTGAGGAGGAAGACAACAAAGAGCATGACAGTAAAACAGAGAACCATGGTGACATTCATGATAGTGAAAGTAGTGAGAATGCTAAGGAAAGTGAGGAAAAAAACAATGATAATGACAACCAATCTAACATCAGTGAAGAAGAAACAAAAAGAAAAGAGGGAAACAATGATGATGAAATCCATGATCAAACACCTAGTAGTCAAGATCATGAAATCAACCATCATGGAAATAGGTTAGAGGAGGCAGATATTAGTGAGGAAAATGAAGATGCCAAAAGCAGTGAAAATGAGGAACAAAATGATGAGGCTGATGTCAATGAGGTAGGCAGCACTGCAAAATTCAGTGAGGAAGAGAGCAGTAATCATGATGGCCATGGTGTCAGTGAATATGGTGATAATAATGATGACACTGATCATGACAACAAGAATATTACTGATGAGGTAGAGAATGTGGAGAGAGATGACATCAGCCATGAAAGCCATAAGGGAAGCAAGGATGCCATTCATGATGGCATCAATGGTGAAAGCACAAAAATGAGAAAAATTGAACCTTTTTCTTTGACTTATCAAAGAGGAAGTAGGCATGTGTTTGCTGCCTCTAAAAGGCAGGGGGCCATGCCTTCCACTTCAACCAAGCAGCTAGACAAAGGAAAATAGAAGGTAATAAAGGAAGAAGAAGAATACCAACATGAGACTAAGCGAGATTTTAACTCATTCATATTGACAGTGATGATGAGAATGAGGCGAGAATCTCAAGCATGTTGCTCCAGAGCAAGAATTCCCAAATCAGAGACCTACAAGACAATCTAAGTAGGGCCAAGGTTCTAATCCACTATTATGAGATTGAAAACAAGTAGCTAGAGGCACAAAAGGCCATTTATGAGGTTAGGGAAATTATAGCCCAGAAAGAGGCTGAAAGGATGAAGGTTAGGCTTGATGAAGTCTTCAGTGTTTTTGATGAAAGTGAAGATGAAGAAGGGAATTTTTATAGGAGAAGGCTAAGAACAATGGGTTTGAAGAAGGCCTTAGCCAACGAGAAGGAGGAAGAAACAACATTGGTAGACCAGCTCACTCCAAGTGAGATGCTTGCCATGGAGATTGAGTATGATCAGGAACCTTGGCTAGAAAGGGGAAACCTACACCTAGAGGATCTGCTTGAGAAGACGAAGAGGGACCTAGACCTTCAGAAGAGGATGGCCAAGCACTATGCCTTGGGAAATAAAATTGCAAGGGCCAAGCTCAAAATAGACCTTGCCAAAATTCAAGCTCTGAAGGAGGCTAATCGCAAGAAAAACCTTGAAATCCTAGCTGATGCTTCTCTACAGGCATCCCAAACACCATGAGGGAGATATTTTCAAATTTTGGCAAGCTTATGAAAATTTTGGTTTTTCATTGTTTTTGAGGGCCAAGGGCGCAGCGCCCTTAGAGCTGTGATTTTTCTTAAGGCATCCATTGGAGGTAAACTCTACATTTGTGGAATCCTTAGGCCAAGGGAATCATTCACACCAAATTTCAAGTCATTGGAAGTGTTTTTGGTCACCCAAAAGGGTCAAAAACACCTAACATTTCACCTTTCTGCCTTGTTTTCAGGGTTGGCACTACGCCCTTAGCATCCTTGGGAGTTTTAATCTTTGAATATGTAAATAAGGCCCAATCCGAAAAAGAAGGGCCGTTTTGGAAAATAGACTCAACAATATTTCCAACGAGCCATCACAAAGGTCATTCCGACATTAGGAAGGCCTTCCAAATGTGGCTGCAAGGTGACCAAGTTTTTCAGTGCACCCATTGCACCCTTGGACCTCACTACTGTGAATTTATCTGCCAAAGTAAAAAAAAGACACTCATTTATGGAAAATACATATTTTTTGGTTTTTGAGGCAAATCACTCTAGAGTTGGTTGAGGAGTTATGTTTGAGTTATCTTTCATCTATTGTAATAGATATTACATGCCTTGGGCCTTGCATGGCCTCTTTGGACATAATTGACATTTATGGTGTATTAATGGTTGCTAAAACCTTAGTTAGGGTTTTGTCCCTCCTTTGCTAGATAAATAGAGCATGGAGGTCTCACTGTATTTGTTTGGATGTTTATTAAGAGTAATACATAGACTTTGAGATTGAAGAGAAATTGGCTCTGGTTTTTATGGATGGCTTGGCTTGCTTGACAATGGAGAAGGCTTACTTGTAGGATTCATGAGAATAGCTAATGGTGATGTGTTCCTTATTTACTTTTTTTTTTCTCATGTTATCATGTTGTTACATCTTTCTATTACAGTAGGACAAAATTTTTAGGCTAAGGAATGGTGTTCAGAAGCACCTTGGTTCTGTTTGTTCTCTACTGCCTATACGTTTTCCTCTGCTAGGTCAGCTTAGAGAATTCTTAGTTGCTCTATAAGCCTACTTATGCTTGTTTATCTTAAAACTGATTCAATGAATCAAATGTCAAAGTAGTTTTACGGTTAGCCCTGCTCTTTGTCATTACTTAATTTTTTTTAAGGTATTTTACTTTGAAGTACTGCTGGTTAGGTTTAGCTAAAGAGGTCTATGATTCACCATTCCCTTTTACTCGTCTTAAATAGTTTCTTTGGAGGTCTTCATAGATTGATTAATGAAGTTAGAAGTTCCCTCTTCCTTGATCTCTGTTATATGTTTATCTTAAATGTTTTCATACCTTGAAGGTGAAATCACTAGAAGAATTACAAGTTTCTTGCTTTCTATAGTTCACTAGATTGTTGTCTTCATGCTTTCTTGCTAGGGTTTAGTCAAAGAACTTATTGGTATGCCCTGTCTTTGATTATTTCTTCATGTTTAGTAATCTTAAAGGAAATTCTTGTTAAGGTATTTGTTGAAGGATTCTTAACTTCCCTCTTGCACTTACTATGTTCACAAATTTGATGTTCATTTCATTCAAATAAAGCCTTTAGATCCATTTGACTTTGTTAGATTTTCCCTATGATGTACCCTTGATCCATTATTTAAAATTTTCAATTCCTTTGTAGACTCCATAACCTAATAGCTTGAAACTCTCTCATTCTATTAAACCTAGTTGACAACCTCCACAACTAAACAAAAAAACAAATCCTAAACCTAATAACTAGCCTAAAATCAAAACCCTAAAAACTACCAAGTTCACATCCTTTACACAAGTATAGTGAGAAACCTCTCTGAGTCCAGGAAGGCTAGGTCCTGGGACTCCAAATATTGGTTTGATGTTACTCCTATTCATTTCTTCTTGCCAATCTAACAAATTACGGGGACCTGACATATGCCAAATGGGATTCTACCTTTAGAAGGCACTTCCAGGGGAGGGAATGAAAGTTCTTGTCTTGCGGATTGTGAAACACTAATCGATGGGTTCATAAAATCTCATCGGTCATTTGGGAAGGAAAATAGTAAACAAAATCTTCTCCACCATATGCAAAAAAAATCGTTAAAAAATCCTTGATCCAATAAAAAAAAAAACCCTAATCATTATGTAAAGCACAAGAATAATTTTTTTTGGCCCTAACAAGGAAAATGAGTAAAAATTCTTGAGAGTTTTGTCCACGTTCGATGCCAGTAAACACACCCTTCTATACCATAGGCCAAGCTCATTTAAACTGATTTAGTAGCTCCAAACACTTCAAATAAAACACAATGTTAGATGGATGAGAAAAACTATGATCACAGTATGTGGATTTCATACTACACCCAAATACTGACAAAAACTAGTGCAATTCACCCTTAACCTAAGCTCAAACGATAAGCTTACAAATTAATTCCAAAACCATGGTAACTGGCCTAGAGATTAGGTATAAATTCATGTCCAACAAAATAATTTTCCGACAAAAACTTCGCATTATTTTCTCATCATTCCATCACAAACCCACTAATATAATTCATCTTGTATCCTTTAGTAGCAACCTTAACAGACTCCTTCCATGCTTGAAATCATCATCCATATAAATAGATGAATGTTTCCTCAATTTTCCCAATATAATGGAGGTTCGATGTCCTCTCACCCAACAAAATATATTTTGCGCTCTTGATTACTCCTACTGGTCATGATACTCTCTGCCTGATGTTGCAAATAGAGGTCTCGCTCAATAGAACAGAGGTTGCACTATCGATTAACGCCATGGGCCATGATACTACCAACCTAGTTTTTAGTGTAAAAAAAGGTCTCAAACAACATAATAGGTTGCATTTTCTATTACTCCCATTGGCCATCATACTCCTCACCTGTTTTGGGCCTGCAAATAGAGGTCTCACCCAAAAGAAAATAGGGTTCATTGTTGATTACTACCACAAGCCATGATACTCCCTACCTCTTTTTGGCCTCGACTTGGCCAATACTTGATATAAAAAATACCATATATATATATATATATATATATACTCTAATAATAGAGACAATACACAAAATTATAAGGCTCAAATTGTATTAATAGATAACACATATTACATCACATACAATATAAATACTAATATTGATTGTATGAGAATTTATCAACCTGACGGAAGCGGGAAATCTAAATCTAACACTCTTCATAGGTCAAAGGCTTCTTGGCTTGTTACAAACTCTACATATTACAATTTAGACTTTTTGGCTCTTATACCAGTTTATCATTAATCCTCTCATTAGACCTTATTTGAATGTGTATTTCTTAGCTTGTGTAATTGAATCATGCCATAATCAATTCATTGAGTGGTTTTGAATCCCCTTTGCATAATGGTCCAGTTTGGTCATATATCACCCCATGATACTAAGTTTCATTAAACGAACCCCATATTGATGAAATGCTTCAATCGTACATCCATTTTTTTGGCTTTAATATGACTGAGAAGTATAATATTACCTGGTTATATTCCACTTTTTTTTTAATATTTATCTCCATTACTCTCCCATATCTCAATCCTTAGCTTACTGAGAGAGCCACAATAGAACAAGTGGTGGTTGGACTTGGTAACATCACTCCTATAACAATAGGTTTTTCCCAATTAATAATTCCTAATGAGTGGATTGAAATATACCATCCACTATTTCAAAAGTATTTTCCAACTCCAGAACCTAAAAGATTGTCCATTTCTGAGTCAACTAGAGTAATAGTCACTAGACTAAGGAATGAAACTGTAGTATCCAAAATCCATGTTAGCAGTCCCTCTTTAAGAAGACATGATAATTTATACATCATTAGGCATATAGAAAAAAAAACAAGTACAGATCCTCCTCTCAATTCAAATTCTATATTTCCTATAGAAGTCCAAGTTTTGATAAAAAAAATCAATTCTTTTATATACCTTAGTCTATTTTAAAGGACGAACATTAGTCCAACCTGTAGAATGCCAGGAATGTCTACAAATATTCTTTCCAGTATATATTAATTTCATGAGATACACATTACTTATAGAAAAGGTGGGGAATGATCTAGAAAAACATCTACCGCCAGAAAGGAGACTTTCTCTTATAAATTTTGTACAACAATTTAAGGATGGGAATGTTTTATTTGATGTAGATTTTCTACAATATAGGAAATTGATGGATGAAAACCCCCAAGACATTATAATGCTTCAGAACTATAACAATTATCAGCTAATATGTGTAGCACAAAATCTAGATGACTTGTCACAAGAAGTGTTGAAAGTACAATCCCATGTGTCAGGACTCCATTCTAGTTTAGATGATTTGAGTCTAAAATATTATGAGAAATTTGATAAGTTAAAATATTTAAATATAAAGTTAGATAAAATTATGGAAGTAGTAGTAGATTTAAAGCTAACTCTGGAAAAAGAAAGTCATGATTTAGAAGAAGCACTTACTGCAACAAAAGTTTATAGCCAAACATTTTGGCTAGAAGAAAGGAACCCTCAGGGGAAAAATACTCCACTACTACTCAAACAATTCTTTGTAAATAATCCCATAATTTTTCAATTTGAAAATGTTGTTTCATTTTCTAGAGAAAAATTAGCTCTAGTTCAATCATGGATCCCAGTCTTTGATCTGCCACCACAGAATGGAGAAGAGATAAAAATGGTAAACATGAAGGAGAAGGATCTAGAAAAATACCTAGGAGTGAAGATAACAATAGACCAATTATAAATTTTGAATTTTCATGGGACATTAGACGAAATTTTTTCCTAAAAGTTCCCATGATATTTTCCAGTAATTTCCATGTCATTATATGTAAACCAATCAAAATCCTTTAAATTTAAAAATAGTTACATGTACATATTTTGGAGGGAAAAGAAGAAAACTACTTTTTTTTTTAACTGTATTTTTGGCTTATCTCCTTGTAGGTTTACCCAAATTTAAAGTGTAGAAACTCATTGGATGCTTAATTAAATTACGCATCCAACGAGTATCCATCATGCATAATTTTGAGAAGACCCACATTGATAAAATTTGAAGATACATAAAATAATGTGTTTTTTTAATGTATCTTAAATTTTTATCAATGTGGGTATTCTCAAAAGTATGAATGATGGATATTCGTTGGATGTGTAATATGATTTTGCATCCAATCAGTGTCTACACATGAAATTTGAGTAAAACTATAAGTAGTTAAGCCAAAAATACCATTAAAAAAATAGTTTTTTTCGTTTCCCTCCAAAATTCATAACTATTATGTTATTATTTCGACTATTATTTTATTATTTTTCCTTAGGAGGCCACTTTTAGGCTGAAGTTTTCTCTAATGAAAATGGTGAAATTCCACGTATGGTTCTCTTGGAAAAATTACATATGATCCTTCAAACACTGATGAGTTCCCTACTCTTAGCCGAGCTAACATTGATCAAGCTCCAATGACAAATTTTAACTACAAAGATAAAAACGAAATCCTCATGGAAATCCATACTTAGAGTGCACAGGAAAGCACTCAAAATTCCATTCACAGAAACAAAGTCTCATGGAAAGAATTATATTTAAGAATAACTTGGGGTTTCCAAGGTAACATAGAATTATGGTGTTCTAGAATGAATGAATCTGACAAACTCAATATTATGAATATTATTAAGCAAGTCGTTGAAATTGTTAGGGAATTTCTCCATTATTTTTATGGATAAATCAAGGTTGATAGCCATCATTATGCAGATATGTTCATGAGTCAAATACTTTGTGATATAAAATAAATTCCTGAGTTTTTTTCATGATGAATGATCTTCTTTATAAGGAAAGAGACCCACAAAATACAACTTATTTGAGAAAATATTTGTATGTAGTGCCTAGAAGAATCCAAGATCTTTTCATGGCTAGATTTTGAGCTAAAAATATAGATATTGAAAATATTTCTCTTCCTAGACTCCATGAAATAATCGTATTTACTCTGCAAATATAATTCCTTCGAAAAAAGACAACCAAATTAGTATAGAAACAACTCAGTTTCAATGCAAGGGTTTGTGATCTCAATGTCGAAACTTTGAAGGGTAAAACTCATTTCCAAAATAAATTGGTTGATAATATTTCTAATATTTTTGATCTGAATGAATGGGAGAAAGTAGATCAGCCCCCACAAAATGAAGTATATTTTTTAGTCACAAATTCATATGAATCAAACATGCCATCTCCATATCCTTAAGGCTCATCCTACTATGAATCCACCTCAGATCTTGATTTCGTATTGGATGTCAAGATGTTTCATTTAGAAAAACTCACAAACCTATGCTCTGAAATGGCATTTTTACAATCTCGTATTTCTTCCCTCGCACTTGGATATTTCGCCATTTGAAACTGCCTCAAAGAATTCCTCTCAACCTTCCAATGCTAAGTTAAAATATAACACAAGAAAACATGGTGAATATTTGTGCTGACTATCCAAGTGACACTCCTACCACATCTGCATAGATTTTCCATACACCCTCATCCAACATACCGAGGAAGTAGTTTCACCATAGATCTACCATAAGAATAGAAGAAGTAATATTTCTTCATCACAGAAAATCCTACGAGTTTAAGAAATCTACTCCCATCATTGAGAATATCTCGGAAGAAGAAGGAGAAGAAATAGACCAAGTTAGCAAACTGCAAGAAGAAATAATGCACTTAGAAACCACCTTTGAAGAAAAAAGAGGCCTAGTTAAAGAAATTATTACCAGTATGAGAGCTGACTAGAAGGAATTGGCTAAAAAACAAAAAAAACTTGCAGAACTAAAATATTTGATGATGATAGAAGAATTTGAAGATGTGCTCAAAGAGGAAGAAGATGATGATTGGGAGAAACAAGCATTACAATGCATACCAAAAGATCACCAACCAGAACCAAGTACATATATTCTACATAAGAAGGGATTTGAAGATAGGATTTTTATTAGAATATATGTCAAATTTAGTGGTTATAAACAATATTCTCTGGATGCACAACTAGAGACAATAGATATGAATTCATGTGCAAAGCATAGTGTCATTCCTGAATATCACTACAAACCCACAAGCTTGCAGTTCAGAGTTGTAAATAAAGTGTTAATGACTATCAGACCTATGGCTCCTGATTTCCCAATTATTCTTAATGGAATTCCTACTTTTATAAATTTATGCAGTTTTCATACAGGCAGTGATATTTTGTTGGGTCAATATTTTTTAAGAAGTCATCTTCCTATTGCTGTATAAGTAAACCATATTTGCCTCAACATCTAAGGAAGAACTATAAAAATTCCAAGTAAGTCGAGATATGTAAATATAATTATAGAACTTGTCCCGTATATATTTGAATGTTCTCTTGAAAAGCTAACAAATATCAAAAAAGTAATAAAAAAAGCTGAAATCCAAGGGCCAGAATACATTAGAGAAATAAAAGAGAAAATTGAAGCAAAATGTGCAGTAGATGCACCCAATGCATTTTGGAAAAGGGAGCAATACTTTGTGGATCTTTCTTACAAGGAAATTTACTCTGGAAGACCTCATAAGTCATTAGAAAACTAGATGTTCATACCGTAGCATGAAATCTATAAAAAATATATTTTTTAACTACTAGAGTGAAATTTGGTCAAAGCAAGAAGACACTCTTGGGCTTGCCCAATATTTTATATCAACAAGAATTCAGAATAAAAGAGAGGTAAACCTTAGATGGTGATCAAATACAAAGAATTAAATGAATCCTTATTTCCAAATAGGTATGTTGTGCCATATAAAGAAGCTTTACTTCACAAATTCAGTAATAATAATGTGTTTAATTTTTTTTACCTTAAGAGTAAATTTTGACAGATAGGGATCAAACCATTTGACAGATACAAGACTAGTTTTCAGATTCCATTTATAACTGCAGGAAATTATAGAGGTTCTTGGGAAGCCTCAATTACATTTGACAGTTTTATGAAAAGCGGGCCAAAGATGTCAAGGTCCTATAGAATATTCTCATAGGAATAGAATGGTCCCCATATATGACGACTGTAGTTCAAATTACTAAGCCTGGTTCTTCCAAGACATGAATTGCTTTACATTTTAGAAACAGTTGCTTCCAATGAATTATGGGCAGGATTTTTGATGCAAAATAATGCAAGGAGGGAAGAAGTTTTCTCATATGTATCATGATATTTCAATGACATTGAACTCAGGTATCCATATTCTCATAAAGGAATCCTTATTATCAAAATGGAATCAAAAGATTGAGGTTGTTCCTAAACCTAGTAAGATTCATTCTAATAACATGCTTGAAACATATGGTTGAGATGCTTAGAAAGAAAACATTGTTAGAAAAAGGAAAAAATAGGATACTAAGATGGAGCCTATGGTTGGATGGATTCAAATTTGAGATTGAATATAAAAAGGGTAAAGAAAAATTCATAGTGGATTTTCTTACAAGAAAAGTAACTCCGAAAGAAATCAATATCTTTAGTTCTATGTCATATTCAACTTCATAATCACCTCTCCCTGCTCTAGATGGTTTTCAGTTGGTTTTAATATGTAAATATTGTCATATTTCATTTTGTTTTCAGTGGCTCATATATAGGGTGAAGGGAATTCTTACATATGAATGCATTCTTGAATGATGGATTCATTAAGGGAATTTTGAGGTCTAAAATGGGCCTCCTAAAGAAATTATAAAATAATAGTGGAAATTATAAAATAAGATTACATTACATCATCAAATTTTAGAGGGAAAAAGGGAAAAAGTACTTTTTCAACTTGTATTTTCAACTTATCTCCCTATTGGTTTACTTAAATTTCGAGTGGGAAAACTTGTTGGATGTAGAATTTGATTCCTCATCTAAGGAGTACCCATGTTGAATACTTTCGATGGACCCTTCTAAATGAAAAATTAGAAATACATGAAAAGCATTATTGCAATCATGTTTTTTCATGTATTTCTCATTTTTCATGTAGGAGGGTCCATCAAAAGTATGCATCATGGGTACTCCTTGGATGAGCAATTAACTTTGCATCTAATGAGTACTCCCACTTGAAATTTGAGTAAAACCTTAGGAAGATAAGTTGAAAATACAAGTTGAAAAGAAGTTTTATTATTTTATTATTTTTTAATCTTTTTACGTTCTTACCCCAAAAATGGTGAATCATCCCCCTTGGTTGAAATCATCATATTTAATCCTATTGGTCCTTATAGAGTTGATTTTTTTTGTACATTTTTCTTAAGAGGCCTAATTTAGAATTCAAAAGTTCTCTAATGAATAGTAGTCATAGTAATGTAGGTCATATGTATTTTATAGTCTCCAAAAATGTTTCAAGGGACCATTATTTTTTCACCTTTTTCATTAAAAATATATATTTGTCTGTATGGTCCATGATTGAGCTATGAAGACTACTATAATATCCTAATATATACCAAATATTCCAAAAACATTTGGTTTATGTTCGAATGTAGCTCTATGAGTAATCCCTACAAATTCACCTTGGTTCAAAATACTGCTACATCATTGCTGTCCAAGGGAAGGAATATTTTGGACCATTGGAAAAAATTAATCTATTGATTATGTCTAAGAAGACATTAGAAAAACAACTCAATCTGAGGAATGTTTTTCTTCCAGATAGAACATTTTTTAGCACACTTAAAGTACATAGTATTCATCCTCTAGAGAAACCCATCAATAAGGAAATATCTCAATTCTTTGGATCAATTTGTAATCCTACACATGAGAGAGTACCTAGCATGTATGGATCTCCTATATTTTTGTTATATAATATCGTGCCACCTCATGCAGAAGCCCATTTGTCACCAAGCCTACAAAATTTGTATTACTCAAGTGACAATGATAATTATGGATTTCCAAGCAACTAACAAGATCTTTATAAAGAAGCATGGTGAGTTGCATATCATGTCTAGAAACCGAATAGTGAGTGTGACCAGTATCTTGGGATTCTGATAAAATATTCACTGTTAAATATTATGAGAGATTAAATGACTATGTGGAGGATTTTCTCCTCCAAAGTAAAATATTAGGTTAACTTTCCGGATGAATATTTGAAACTCAAAGCACTTCTCCGACATTTGGGGGGATTTGACCCACATTTTAGAGAATCAACAGAAAAGTTAGATTTGAGATATATATATATATCCAATAACATAATTTCCTCCATGTACAACATGTATAACCCAATTCATATTCAAGGAAACCATAGTTTTAAGATTAGAAAAATTATAAATAACATTTAAAGAAAAATTGGGACAATACATGATACAAAAATTTACGGTGTAATCAAAATACATAGTCAAAATGTTTTATCCAAAAACCAATACATGATCCAACAATTTATGGTGTAATAAAAATACATAGTACGAATATTGGATCTAAAAAAACCAACATCTCAGAGAATACGTGATCCAACAATTTATGGTGCAATCAAAAGAAAAATTCAAAATGTTTGATATATGAAACTGACATATGTGGCCATGCATTAGATTGATCTAGGCAAGTGGATATTTATTTTAGCTTACTAGTAGAATGCACGACATGATAATTGATAGTTTAGCTTAGCCACGGGTGCAGGGATACATTGGTAATATGCCCTACAAGGAGTAGAAAATTTGAGTGATACGCTTTGGTCCTGGAATAATGTAATCCATTTTGTTGCTAGGAGAAAAATTAATAAGAGATAGGTGTCACCCTTAAATGTAGAAGCCTCATTTTTTCGAGAAGAATAAAATGCCACATCCAACCCCTTCTCGAAAATTGTACCTTTGAGACAGTAAAAACTCAATATTATTTTTGGATCCTTAAATTATGTAGCCATATTAGAAATTGATAAGGGCGTATTGATTACCTCTGGATATATAGGCCTCATTTTATTTGGAAGAGGTAAACAACGCATCAATACCCTTTGAAAAATTAGTAATTTTCAAGGAGCAGAAGCTATAATTCATCAGCTTGGGTGCTTGAATAATGTAGCCCCGATCAAAGTTGATAAGTGCATAGATATTACTCCTTAAAATATAGGCCTCATTTTTTTTGGAAGAGGTAAAGTCGACATCAATACCACTTGTAAAAATAGTATCTTTTAGGTAGGGAAGATATTTCTAATAGTTTCAGGTTGCTTACTAATGTAGTGATTGGTACTGCACAAAGCATAGTTGGTTAGAAGACACTAGTTTGCGATGAAGAGGTATACCTCATTTTTCTTGTTGAAGTTAAATGCACGCTCGATGTAATTTCCCACCTGGAAAATTTCTTCCACATGCATTTTGTTTAGTGCTTCTCTTTTCTCTTGCAGGGTACTCTATAACAAAATCTCTGCTGGTAAGACATATAGGAGCTCTTACATGGTAAAAAAATCCCATAGGAGGCCGTCAATCAACATATGGATTTTGGTTGAATAGATCATTACGGTAAAGGTTATGGGTCGTTATGATATAAGTTGGGAATCATGATCCAAGAATTACTGTAACTATATATTCACATTGTTAGTATGAATCTTTCGTCGAAAAAGACGACTTTAGCTACGCATAAAAAATAGCCCTGACATCAATTATGGCTACCAATATCTTTAAATCTGCAGTTACTTGATCCAAATAAAGCTGCACAAATTCAGATCTATGCATAAAAAGACATTAAGCAGTAAAAATGAAATGTTTCTCCATGCATCCAATAGATAAGACAAGAACAATTTGTTTGAAAGAACTTTTATATTAAAGGGGCACATGAGAGGAAAGAAAGAAAGTTGTTTCCAATTCTCCTCAATGGGATGGGTTCTTGAAAGTCCTCAGCATTTCATATCTAAAATTTCTCTCTCTTGTTGGCGTAGAAAACCCAGACAAACATAGAACTCAAAGGGAGCTCACAAAGCAAACAATAGAAAATATGACAATGATGATGGCTCAAAGTCAGACCAAGAGTATAGATCTAGAGTGATCTAATGCAAATGAAAGGTGAGCAATGAATGGGAAAACCCTTCTATTTATAACAAAATATTAGGGTGGTCTAGAACTTGGTGCATGAATAAAATATTATTAATCGAATTCTAGAACCACCTTTTAGGAATATTTTATTATATTTGTTGGAGGGGAAAGAATTTTTGACTTAGATCAATTCCTTTATTTATAAATAATAAATAAATAAATGATTAATTTATTATTTTAAGGAAATGGTGGAAATATAATTAAATAAATAACTATTTATTTAATTATTTATAAACGATTTAGTCAAATTTAACTAGGAATATTATTTAAATAAGGATTAAATAACTTATTCCTTGGAAATAATCAAATAAATAAGGATTTATTTAATTGATTTCCTTGTTTTGGGTTAAATATGACGAGGAATAATAATTAAATTGATGTTTAACTAGTTATTCCTTGAGGAAATATAAACAAATATAGATTTGTTTATTATTTCCTTTTTGGGGTTTCCTGTTTAGACCATAAACAACTTAATAAAGGTGTTTTACTAAGTTGTTTCACATAGTGAAAGAAATTTTACATAGGGTAAAATTGGTCTTACATGGTGTACTTGGGTCCATCTAATGATAATAGGTTAGATGACCAAAAAATGGTGTAACACATGTGCTATTCGAATATACTGAGAGTTAATGCCAATTGCAAAAGAAATTTCCTGTTAGTTTGGATAGTTATTTTGGTGGCTCAGGGTTACCACTGCGTCGATGCCCCCCAGGGGAAAATATCTCATAGGGATAAAGGATGCAATCTGTTGTGACCATTGGGTGCCACAAAGTTGACCTCATGGTGCTGAAAAAAATTGAAGGTTCAACGGGTGTTTGTCTACGGAGCTCCTTGCCGTTGACAGTACTCAAGGTTGTAGTAATATTCAAAATATTGAGGGTTAATTAGAGGTTGCGAGAGAAAATCTTGTGTGAAAAATATCTCCACAAGGTTTTGGTGGAAAATTAATCTCAACCAACATGTTTAATTATCTCACATCTTCATACCTCGGTAAAAATTTTATGGAGTTGCGGATTAGGTTTGCGGGGAAAGGAAATCCAGTAAATTAAGTTCGGAATAAGAAGAAAATTACCCATTCCACAATAGACTAAAATATTGAAGTCGAGATAAAAATTTAATTCATAGTTGGTATAGATGCGCAGGAAATCATTTTTACTACACATGTGTTATTTACCTCACACAACCTCTTACTGGGATTCAAAAATCAAAGTCACCCATCCTATGTCTTAAATGTTAGTCATGTCATGTATTAATGAATTAGAAATGTATGTTTTGAATTAATATGCATGTGGTAATGGCGGTAGTATAAATTAATGTGGTGGATTAATGTAAAGTGTTTGTGGAGAGAATGCATTGAAGAAAATCTTTGGTGGGTGTGTGAAAAGAAGAAGTTATAGGTTTTATTGTATGTTACTTCGCAACCCCTGGTGAATGTAATATCAGTATGAATAGTTGTTTTACTGGTGAAGGAGTCACAACCTCCATATGAATGTGTTTTTTGTGTTTTTTAATCATAATATAAATTATTGTTAGTTGCGATTTGGTTGTGAAAATTTCACATATGATTTTTACCGCAACAACTCTATTTTACTCTATTTCACCGTGGGTAAATTTTTTTAATTATATTTCCTCCACTATAGTTGTGATTTTAATCTCCTCCACTCTGTATTAAAAGGAAGACCTTCATGATTTGATTTCTGCAATGGTATGGTCCAGATTAAGACATTTCCGCAAATTTGTGTGAACTCTATGTGTTGAGGAAAAACATTTCAGGTGTCTGAAAAATTTGAACATGGTATGAGAGGCAGGTTTAAACCTTCATTACTGCAATTGTATTTACAGAGGAGTTAAAAGGTGCTCTATAATTTTTTGTGGAGTGTAATCACTAGTAGAGAGAAAGTGTTTACACAGTGAGGAATGTTTATTTTACACACTGAAAGTGGCAGAAAAAAGCACAAGCTTGAATAATCCAAGAATACCTCACTTTAATGGAAAAAATTATGATTATTGGGCTATTAAAATGAAGGATTTTTTTTATTCTTGAGACATTCGGGTATTGGTGGGGAATGGTTTCCAATAACTAGTAGATGTAGTAGCATACAATGCTTTGACACAAGCAGAAAAGGATTTGTTGCTCGATAACATGAAGAATGACACAAAATCCCTCTTCTACATTTTTCAAGTAGTTCATGAAAGTATTTTCCCAACAGTTGTTGCAGAAACGATGTCAAAGAAAGCATGGGATACCCTCCAAACATCTTACCAAGTCATGGAAAAGGTGAAGAAAAAAAACTAAAAATGCTGAGAAGAGATTTTGAGACAATTTGTATCAAAGTGTTTGAGAAGGTAGACTCATTGTTTACACATGTAATTAGGTTCGTTACCCAAATCAGGTCTCATGGTGAGACACCTGAGGAAAGGAGAGTAGTTGAGAAAGCTTTAAGAAGTCTAACAACAATATTTTAAGCCATAGTTTTGGCCATATAAGAGATAAAGGATCTCTCACAATTTTCAGTGGATGAGCTTCATGCATCACTGATCTCTCATGAACACAGATAGAACAAAGCAATAAGCACTTCATTGGAGCATGGTTTCAAGACACAAGTTTCATTTGGTCAAGGTAGAGGTTCAGGAAGATAAAATTACAAAGGAAGAGGAATAATACCACACATAGGTAGAAGAATCAACCCTTCAAGTTCAAGTGGAAGGGGAATTAATCAAAATCTGGGTAAAGGTTCAAGCCAGAATCAAGCACAAGGTCAAATGTATGATAAATCTCAAGTTCAATTTAATTATTGTAAGAAGTATGATAATTATGAAAATGAATGTAGAAAGAAGCAATATGACACAAGTAATAAAACAAGTGCAAATTTCATAAAGGAAAATAAAAACCATGATAACATGTTTTTAGCTTGTAATGTAGCACTAGAAAAACAAGGAGATGTATGGTTTTTAGATTCAGGGTGTAGAAACCACATGCCTAGGAACATAAAAATGTTTTCCAATTTAGATGAAAGAGTGAAATATGAAGTGAAATTAGGGATTGATAGTAAAGTCTCTATAATGGGGAAAGGAAGAGTTGTCATTCTTACCAAGAAGGGAGAGAGGAAATAAATTTTAGATATTTCCTTTGTCCCCGGTTTGAAACATAGCCTCATAAGCATTGGACATATCATGCGAAAGGTCTACAATGTATTTTTCAAGAATGATGTGTCCACAATATTGGATAAGCCTCCAAGTAGACATTATATTGCAAAATTTCACATTAAAAACAATAGAGTGTTTCCCCTCAAGATAAAATCGTACTTGAAGGAAGAAGGTGCTCAAGCACAACTATCAATGAAATAATAAGAGAATGAAAGAAAAGTTGGAGCTGTCACACAATTATACTTTCAAGAAGAGGTCAAAGATGAAAATTTGTTATGTCATTTTAGATTTCGTAATCTCAACTTTGGAGGTTTGAATTTGTTGCATAGGAAAGGTATGGTGAAAGTATTGTCACTCATAGAAAAACTAGAAAGCCTATGTGAAGGATGCATCTTAGGCAAACAACATAGAGAATAATTTCCAATGGGAAAGCCTATAAGGGCAAAGCCACCTTTGGAGATTGTTTGCTTAGATTTATGTGGACTAATTCAAAAAGCATCAATTGGGGGAAACTATTATATTTTTACATTCATAGATGATTACACAAGGAAGACGTGGGTCTACTACCTAAAACAGAAAAGTGAAGTGTTTGAGCACTTCCACCACTACAAAGTTCTTGTTGAGAATCAAAGTGGAAACTACATCAAAGTGTTGAGGACTAACAAAGGTCGAAAATACATCACAAATGACTTCCTAAATTTTTCAGGGAGCATGGAATTCACAAGCAATTTACAACAAGGTATACACCTCAACAAAATGGTGTCATAGAAAGAAATAATAGGACCATCATTGAAATGAAAGGAGTATGTTGAAGGAAAAAAAAATTCCAAATGATTATTGAGCTGAAGTTGTCACTTGTGCTGCATATATGATTAATAGGTGTCCAACCAAAAGTGTAATGAACATAGTTCCTAAAGATACATGGAGTGGAAGAAAGCATATTTCACTCACATGAGAGTGTTTAGGTGTGTGGCATATGCTCATGTCCCAGATGATTTGAGGAAGAAGTTGGATAGAAAGGGGGATAAATGCATATTTGTTTGATATATTGATGAATCCAAGGCATACAAGATCTACAATCCATCAACAAAGAAAGTCATAATCAACAGATATGTGCATTTCATAGAAGAGGAAGAATGGGGTGGAATTCTAGAGAAGTCATTTAATGTGAATACATGTATGTCACATGAAGACAAAGATGAATTGACCACAACAAGTAATTCCTCCACGGTGACTGCTCCTTCCCCAACACAAGTTCGACAATTTAGTAAACATGTTACACCATCAAAAAATAATAGGACAGCGTTGCACAACCAAGAAATTGTTTCTCCAAGCACACGACAAAGATTCAAAACTCCATCTACTTCAAGTGCAACACCAAGCCCATCTTCCGCAAACATAAGAGGACCAAAAGTTTAGAAATTGAAATGAAATTTATGAGCAAGATGAATTTGATAGTAATGCTGGTATGAATTCCTTGTTTGCATTATTTTGTCATGTAGATGACCCTATCTACTTTGAGGATGCAATCAAAGAAGAGAAATGGGTTGCAGAAATGGATGAAGAAATAGGAGCAATAGAAAAGAATGACACATTGGGGTTAGTGGACCTTCTGCAAGGAAAATAAGTCATTGGAGTGAAGTGGGTCTATAAGACCAAGAGAAACATTGAAGGCAATATTGAAAGGCATAAAGCAATATTAGTTGTCAAAGGATACAAGTAGCAACATGGTAGAGATTATGCAGATACATTTTCACTAGTCATGGGGATGGAGATAATGCATACATTGTTGTCAATTGTCGTGCAACATAAATGGAAAGTGTATCAAATGGACGTAAAATCAACATTCTTGAATGGAGTGTTGAAAGAGGAGGTGTATGTCACACAACCTCCTATATATGAAGTAGAATACAAAGAAGACAAGGTATTGAGGTTGAGGAAAGCTCTTTATGGGCTGAAGAAAGCACCATCTGCATGGTATAGCAGGATAGATGCTTACTCGATGGAAAATGGGTTCAAAAAAAGTGATGATGAACCTACTCTCTACATCAAAGAAAGTGATAGAAAGCTTCTTATTCAAAGAGAAATATTTGGATTATCCACAGTGTCATCAGAAAGTAGTCAATGTTTTGAATCCCAACTGGGATCCATCTTCAAGAAAAAATTATGAATGATTTAAAAGAAGGACCAGGTGAGTAATAAATAGTGATAAAAATAAAAAAGAGCCGACTAGAGAAGTTATATTTTATTTTAATTTTTTAATTTACTATATTTTTTATCTTTTTTATTCATTAATTTAATATCACTATTTATTAAATAATTTATTATTAATAATATTATTCAATCAACATATTACAATATATACAAGTTTAGTATTTAATTAACTATAGATTTATTTCATTATTTATTTTTTAATGAATATAAAAGATAGAAAATAAATAAGACAGGAAATTAAAAAAATTAAAATAAAATATAAATTATTTAGTCGAATATTATATTTTTATCATTATTTATTACAAACCCGGTCCTTCTTTCAGACCATTTATAAATTTTTCCTGAAGATGGATCCCAGTTGGGATACGAAAGATCGACTACTTCCAGATGACAATGTAGATAATCTGAATCTTTCTCTTTCAATTGATAACCACATAAGCTTCTTACTATCGTTTTGTTTGTAGATGATTTGATTTTTACAGGGAATGATGATTTCATCATTGTTGATTTCAAAGTAGTCATTAAAAGTGAATTTGAAATGACTGACTTGGGGTTTTTAAGATATTTTTTGGGCATAAAAGTGAAGCAAACTGAAAATGGCATTTTTATCTCTCAAACAAATTATGTTGCGGGCATTTTAGAGAGGTTTAATATGAATAACAGTAAGCCATCACCAAATCCAACTATCATGGGGTTTAATTTGAGCAAGGAAGATTGCAACAACAATGTCAATTCAACATTATACAAAAGTATGGTTGGCAGCCTAATGTATTTGGCTGTGACTAGGCCTGATATAATGTAAGCGGTGAGTTTGGTGTCAAGGTTCATGGAGACACCCAAAAAGACACATCTGAAAGTAGCTAAAAGAATTTTAAAGTATGTGAATGGGACAAAGGAATATGACATCTTGTACAGTGCAAGATATGATTTTAGGTTGGTTGGTTACATTGACAGTGATTGGGGAGGAACTGTTGATGACAGAAAGATCACGTCAGGATATGTTTTTCATTTGGGCTCGGGAGCCATTTCATGGGCTTCCAAGAAGCAACCGATAGTATCATTGTCAACATCATAATCTCAGTATGTCACCGAAACAACAAAAATCTGTCGAGAAATTTGGATGGGAAGGATGCTGCAAGATTTATGTCATGAAAAAGATGGAAGAACCACTATTTTCTTTGGCAACAGTTCAACAAATGCACTGTCTAAGAATTCTGTGTTTCAAAAAAGTACGAAGCATATTGATGCTAAATATCATTTCATCAGGGAATTAGTTAAAAATAGTGAGATTGTGTTGTAGCATTGCGAGTTAGAAGAACAACTTGCAGACATATTCACAAAGCCATTGGCACGAGAAAATTTTGTTTATCTCAGATATTGTTCAGGAATGGTCAATGGAGGCAGTTGTGGTTAAGGGGGAGTGTTGGAAAATTAATCTCAACCATCATGTTTAATTCTCTGACATCAGCCATACCTCAGTAAATTTGTTGGAGGTTGCGGATTTAGTTTGCATGAAAGGACATCCCATAAATAAAGTTCTGAAGAAGAAAATTACCAATTCTGCAACAAAATAAAGTATTAAATTCAAATATAAATTTAATTAATAGCTAGTAGAGATGCATGGGAAAGCATTTAGTCCACAAGTGTTATTTACCTCAAGAAACCTCTGCAAGTTAAGAAAATCAAAGTCGCCCATCCTATGTTTTAAATGTTAGTCATGCCATGTATTAATGAATTAGAAATGTATGTTTTGAATTAATATGCATGTAGAAGTAAGCAAAAATCTCAAGTAATGTGGTGGACGATTGTCTGAGGTGTCTGTGGAGAAATTTTTGGAGCAAATTTTGGTGGGAACGTGAAAACAATAGTTACAACTTTTTATATGTTATGCCGCAACCCCTGGTGAATGGAAATCTCAATAAGAACATTTGTTTTACTGGTGAAGGATCAAAAACCTCCATATGAATGTTTTTTTTGTGTTTTTGAAGCATAATATAAAGTATTTTTAGTTGCGATACTCTGTGTGAAATATGTGTGTTGAGGAAAAGAATTTCCTGTGTCTGAATTTTTTTAACAATGTCAATCCCACCGATACACTGCCTCTATAATATCCTAGTCATTATCAGGGTTCCGATATAGAATCCTGGGTCCTTCACATTTGTACAATTTTAACCCAATTATTATTGGAGATAGTTGGTATTGATGGGGAAAATTGCCTTGCCAAGACTAAGGGGATCTCCCTTGTATAGAATCCCAACTAGAATCTAAAAATTTTGTGATAGGGATCCCATCCAGTATGTAGGCCCAGTTGCCATTATGCTGATGAGATATACACCTTTCCTCAAATAGAGATTTGAATTGTAATCAGTGGAATGTACAAATACTTGAAAAAAACAAGACAAACGGTTGACGAGTTACCCTGAAAATGAAACACCATGGATAGAAAAGCGAGATTTAAAGCATGCGACTGAAAGAAGAATTATTATCAAAACATCATTAGGGCCATGCTCATACAGAGGCTTGTTTGAGCATAAGAGAAACAATTCACTATGATCAAACACCCTTCAACTTCTTAAACATGTTTCTGAAACATTAGAGACATATCAATAACTAAGTCATTAACATATTCCTATGTTGAACCATCACACATCATTCATATATCAAAAGAGATCAAAAATATAAATCATGTAGGAACAGAAACATGGAATAATTAGTATGAACAGTATCAGACATGTAAGAGAAAAATATTCATAATGTCAATACATGAGAGTTCCATCAAATACAGTAGTGGAGTCCAAAACATTCAGTAGTATTCATTCTCGGAATCATACATTCAATGCTATACATTTATATATAACTCTCTCTCTCTCTCCTTTTGGATTCTGAAAAAAGGCCCTTACATTATCTCCCAAGGGAGTACATATAGAATCAATAGTGACTTTTGGGCTACCATGTCTTTCCACCTTCTATTGGGATGGTCTGCGACCTGCGAGTAATTGTGACCTACGACCTGAGTAGGGTTTCGACCTCAATGAGGTTGTGACTTGCGACTGGACAACTTTTGTGACTTGTGACTTGCTTGACTCTACGACCTGTCAATCTAGTCTCTTTCAAGGGAGAAAATTTGTTATGGAGAGGAATGGGGTGTCTACTTGTTGTTGTTCATTGAGGTAGGTCTACTAGGATTAGTATTCGGCAGCCACCGGAGCGATCTAGGGAATGTCCTCTCCCACTCTATGAAAAAATTCAAGAGCATCTAGAACTAGTGTACACCTTTTTTTCGTTAAGTTGATTGGACAAAGAGGCTAGCTTTGTGTAGATCCGGACCGGTGCAACAATGTACTAGGTGATTTTTTCTTTGGTGGCTAGGAGGTCCTTCAAGCTAGATGCCTACCTGATTGGTTCTAATAACAACTAGATATCTTGCATTACCTCCTCTTGCGTCCTTTGTTTGGTTAGTGTGCCTATGGAAGCTATGAGGTGCACTTCAGCCATTGAGTCGATACCCCTGATGAGATGCTCATACGCGGCCATCACCATATCCACATCCTTTGCGACCTTATCTCTCAGTTGTATTTTTATCCTCATTTGTACTTTTTCGTTCTGAGTGTGGATCCTGTCTTTATTAGGCAACATGGCAAGGGCCTGTGGGTATCTTTCAGGCCACTTAAGGATGTTTTCCAGTCATGCAGAGGCTTCCTTTAGTTGTGCAAATGTTTTCCTTGTTTCTACTTGTACCCCTGCCAAGGGATCGATTGTTTGTCTTAGAGTCATCATTTCCTCGTAGACCTGTATCATGGTATTTCCTAGGATGTCCAACTACTCTTGAAAAGTAGCTTATAGTCCACTAGCTTGAGTGAGTGCAAGTTGGAGCCTCTGGTTTTTGGTCTCTAGGGCCTTCTTTTCCTCCTCCGCTTTAGCGATCTTTTACTCAGATGCACGGTTCCTATTTTGCAAAAATAATATTTCTCGGCTCATCCTGCTGACATTTTCTTCATGGCAGCCGCAAAACAGATTCCAGCCAATGCTATCATTATGGGGTTGGTCCTGGTGTCCAGGACTATGTATTTCTCCGTGTTTACTGATGAGATCCATCATTAGACATATTTGGAGGGGTTAATGGTCACCTTTTTTCCTTCTTAGAAATAGTTTTCTTGCATTTTTATTATTATTTGGTTTTATGATGCTAGTATAGGTGGTGATTAAGGCTAAGATACTTGGAGTGCCTAATATGAGTTTTAGTGTAGAAAATAGTTAATTATTAGCATTTTTATAAGGATTTTATCATAAAGACTTGGAGGAGACAACAAGGAGAAATTATGGGAGGATTGTCAACCGTCCTTAACTCTCAAAGGAAACCAAAGGATCCCAAAGATTCTCTCTAGCAATTCGAATTCCAAAGGCAGCGAAAGGATCCAAAATATTCTCTCAAGAAATTTGAATTCCAAAGGCAGCCAAAGGATTCCCAAGGATTCTCTCCAGAAATTCGAATTCCAGAAGTAACCAAGAAACTCAAAGAGGAGTGCACTCAATCTTTATTTACTTGGATTCAAGTGGACTCAATCACTATTTTCTATGGAGATGTTGGTAGCTGCCCTGTAGAATAAATAGAGAAGAGATAGAGCTAGGAAGGGGTTGATTCTAGTCATAACTTTGTTGCAAGCTATTGAGATTTTTATTTTACTCAGTGATTAAACTTTTAGAAATGTATGAGGCTATTCTTTTATGAAATGAGCAGACTAATTTCATTTTATTGATTTAAGTCTACAGAGCTAGTCTTATGGGTTAGAGCCCAATCCAAGTGCCTTAGCCTCTCTACTGTATTTTTTCTCTACTTTCTCTCATTTCATTAGCTCCGCTTCTGATAATTTTGTTTATGCTTAATTGTTGTTTAGTTTTGCTTTCAGTGTGCTACTCTAGGTTTCATTTTCTTGTGAGTAATAAAATAGAGGATAAAAACCAAAAAATTTGTGGATCAAGACCCCCTTCTCATCTCTTTCGAGAGAGATCGAGGAGGGTGAACCTTCCCAAAAACTCAAAAGTTGATTTCTATGCACTATTTCTGAGATTAAAAGTATAATTACATTACCATTTTTCAGTCTTCCTTTGCACTGCATTTTATGCATATTTTTGTTTCTTTGCACATAAGTTAGTAGGTTGATTGCAGGAATTATTGTTGAAAACCCCAGAGTAGCTCTGTGGTGCCTCCCTGTTTCATTCTCCATCCCTTTCTTCATAATCTGCGCACTACTGTTACACCCTCCAATTCCGCTTTTCTCGCTTATTCTCACTGCTGCACCCACCTTTTATCCCTAAAAACACTTAAAATATCCAGCCCACCTTCTTCCTGTATTCTTATTGGTCACGGTTGCCTTACTCTTTTGAACGCAAAATGCTTGAAAACCATTCAAATTCGACCTCCACCTTTCCTCATCAAAACTCCCACTATCGTACTTCGCGAATCTCACTTCATGACCTTTTCACTTTTTCTTTTAAGACTTATTACTCTTGTCTGCCGATTGCGATATTTGTATCATGCTCCGCCACTGGTCCCACCACCACATCATCCAACTCATCGCAACCTTTTTCCTTTTTTCAAATCATGCTTCGCATATTTTTCCCTTTTTCTTTTAAGACTTACCACTCCAACATCGATTGTGATAAATCCACCGCATTGCACATCACAAATCACATCTTTTCTTCGGTTCCCATTAACACTTAACGTTGCAACTGCCGATTGTGATAATCCTCTGTGCTCTGCCACATCGTAAATCACAAATCACATTTTGCAACCTTTTCCATTTTCTTTTAAGACTTGCCGCTCCCAACACGGATTGTGACATTGTCATCAAACTCTGCCACTGGTCCCACTGCCATGTCACACATCGCATTTCGCACTTCGCAACCTTTTCTTGATAAATACTTCCGCTATCCCTCCAACTTTGCGTTATTGCGATTGTGATATCACATTTTTCATTTTGCAGTTTTTATCCTATTTCATTTTCCACTTCGCAGTTTTTATCCCCATTGGATTTCGCATTTCTCTCCTGCTCTCGAACAACACTTCCGCTATCCCTCCAACTTTGCGATATCACATTTCGAACTTCGCAGTTTTTATCCCGTTGCATTTCGCACTTCGTAGTTTTTTTCCCCATCGCATTTCAAATTTTTCTCCCGCTCCCGAAAAACACTTCCGCTACTCCTCTAACTTTGTGATATTGTGATTGCAATATCTCATATTGCATGTTGCACTTCCGTCCTCCATCGCAACTATGCCATCACACTTTTCAAATTATTTCACTCCAAATAATTTTTGTGCTATAATAAATTTTTAATAAGGTTTAAACCCATATTTTCACTTGTAAGCCTTTTTTCAAGTGTTTATCCCTCTGTTAACGCCCTTTACCCCGTTCTTCTCCAAGCTACAAATCAATACTTTTTCAATTACAATTAAGTCATGGATAACTTAGCTGCATGGATAGAAGCATGGTAGATAGAGCATAAGATAAGTACGGTGTGTTTAGCCGATTGGATAAGTTAAGTGTGGTTTAAAATAGTTTCCTTTATGCAATTTAGTTTAGTTTCCTTTCTGTCATTTCCTTTCAGCAATTTAGTTTAATTTCCTTCCTGTCATTTCTTTTCAACAATTTAAATTAGTTTCTTTCTATCATTTCCTTTCTGCACATTAAATTAGTTTCATTTCTGTCATTTCCTTTCTACAAATTAAGTTAGTTTCCTTTCTGTCATTTCCTTCCAGCAATTTACTCTTCATTTTTTAAATCATAGTTTAAGAAATGACACCCTTTCATAAAGCAGAAGAAGATGACATGAATAAAATGCATCTATTGTGTATATAGCAGCGTCACCTCCAAGTTTGTACGAACCTCGGGTTGACAAATTAAAGTAGGGAAATGCCTGGGAGTTGCAACACTCTTGGTGCAATACCAGGGCTCACCACTTTTTGGCGTCGTTGCTGGGGAGGTGTCTAGTAGATGTTTTTATTTTATTTTAGGATTCTTTTCTACTTTCCTTTATTTTCATGTCATTTTAGAAATATTAAAAAAAAAAGATATGGTTTACATGCCTCGTAGGAGTAGGAATAATCAAAGAAAAATCTTACCTAAAACCCCCACATCACCTCCTAGCCACCTTTCACTCTTCTTCAGTGGCTGTGAGATTGAGCCCCCTATAGGAGAGCCTTCTGAATATTGTGAGGATCCTATTGGGGAAGAAGAATAAGACCTTGTTTTAGCTGAGGGAACTAATTCACCTATATTAACCATGGTTGGGATCCAAAGAGCCTTTCCCATAAGAGAGGTAGATAGGGAAACTAATATGAAAAACATTATCCCCTCAGCTCTTCCTGTAATATTCCGAAATGGGAACAACTACACTATTGGGAATAATTTGAGTTATTACCAATGTGGAGCTTCAGCAAATCATGAGCATGGAAATTTGGAGTAGCTAATTATATTTAAAATAAAATCACACAAGCATATTAAATAACCTCAACAAAATGATGATCTATATTCTCCTTCCCGGGTGGGGAAATGTAGCAATAGAGAGCATAAAACAGCTATCTTCAGAAAATAATGCTATAAAAATGAGAAATGAGACTTGGATCCCTTATAATACATGATATAAAACTCACATGTAGAATTATATGTGAAACAAATGAAACTAGCTACCTTAAACATATCTCCCCGGCTCAATACTGATTAAAAACACCCCAATCCCATGACTTCTCTACAACAGAATTTCTGAACACTGTGAGAGCGTAATTACCATGAGGGTTTCTACAGAAAATTATTAAATAAGACTGATATGGATCTTTTATTAATCAAATAACATATAAATGGAGGTTTAACCTCCTTTATACAAAGAAAATACACCCGGCAAGGGTTTCTGATAATATACATGTACAAAAATAAGGACTGCAAAAAAATAACATAGTATACTAAAAATATGCATTAAAAATGATTGAATATGACATATAAAAGCTTAATAATACATAAAATGGCCCTAGGCCCTCTTATTATAACTCTTTAAGGGAAATAAACACCTCCTCCTCAAAGACTAGCACAAAATGGAAATGTTTAACCCAGCAAAAATGCTGCTACAGAAGAAGATGCAGTTTCTGAAGATGAATGAAATGTATATGTTGGTAGATAAGTGGCCTTATGCCAAATTATTAAATGGAAGTTCATATCCTACCCTCTTGATCCCTTAAGCAAGTTGATCCAAAGAGAGGATGGAATTCCCGCACGGGAATTCTTTGCACTAAGAAGTGCAACAACTCTGGCTAAATAGTTGTAGCATGAAAATAGTCTAAAGAACAAAGATATTTGAATACTAAATGATCTCCTTGATGCTATGCCCTCCTTTTTATCTTTGGTGAGCCTCCTCACCCCGGACCCCACACATTATTGAGGTGACTTCCTAGTGAAGATTCCTCCTTCAAAACTGCTCTGCCCTAGTTGTCTTCCCTCCTCTTTGTAGCAACGTTGTTGACTTGGTCAACTGAGAATAATCCACCTGCAATGCCTCTTTTCACACTAAGGGATATTCAATCTGTTTCTCATATGTGTGTCTAGGCTGATCCTTGTTCACATTGAGCTCGTTTACTTGGGTGATTTCTTCCTCCTCAAGAATGCATATTGACTTAGTCAAACTTGACTATGTCCCCATCTATCTTGCCCTTGTTCACACTTGGAAGTGTAAAACCAGCTCCTAAGGTGATCTCCTTCCTCATTAAGGTGGAATTTATTCATATATTTATTTTTCATGGGCCTCCTTCCCATTTATTCCTCTTCTAAGTGAAAGTATCAAAATCTAATATTCCAATTTTCTTGTTTGAAAATTTTGGAATATTACAGTCCTCCCCCTCCCAAATGTTGCTTGTCCTCAAGAAAATGCAAGTATAGGACTAAAGAGAATCCTCTTCTCCCCTGTAGCAACCTCATAATATGAAATCCTCCAAGGATCAAGGTGTTGCATCATCAATATATCTCCAAGTTGCCCCTCCCAAGTGTGTAAGCCATCTATTAGGGAATATCCCAAATGGCTGTCATTATATGACAGTGAAACAACCATGGAGGCAACAATGGGCTGTTTGAAGGTCCTCTTGAGGCATGAGGGCTGATATAGATTGGGATTCATAATCCCCCATTGAATCTATCCTTCCCAAGCTATCAACCAAACAAAATGAATCACCCTCCAGGTTGGCAACTCATGAAGGATATCTTCCACCTTGAGTTCATGCAGAATAGGTGGGATAAAAATATGAATATGGTAGGCAAGAGAGCCTACCTCACGTTGTCTTCCTCTCCACTTAAGATAAGTGTAGAGAATTTTCTGATCTCGGGTTGCAATACTATTGCCCTCAAATGGCAAGAAGGAAGCTAGACCTCCAAAGGTCCCTCTCCCAGCGCTGTGAACCGAGCTGGCCCAAACCATCTCATACATGATGGACAAGAACTCACCACCATATGCATCCCATCCATCTCATGGCCCTCCTCATAAAGAAACAAAGATTTTGTTGTAGAGGCCATGTCTCTTCTCATGCTCAGCTTGGAACATGTAATGCAGAAAGTGAGGGGATCCTCCTCCCCAAAGAAAAAATCCACTCCGTGTGTTCCTCCTCCAATCATGTTCCTCATATAGGCAGGAATACTATCTAAAAATAGGATCATGATCAACATCATAATGAGAGAAATACTAAAGGTTTTATGTGGTGCTGGAGGGTACCAATAGTCTCCCAAGTGGTCACAACATAGTATTCTCCACTACAGCTTCAGAAAATGGCATGGCAAGTTGTCTCTTGACAAATGGATTGATGTATAAGTCATCACACCCACTAGTAAATAGTAGATGGTTGAATGTGTCAACAGAGAACACAAGAAGTAACCACATACTTGCCCCAGATAATATAGTAGATGGCTGTCTCCATCATAATAGCTAGCGAAAAATGTACCATGGATCCCAAAGAAAAACTTGCCCCTTTGAAGAGAAATGCATTGCAAGGAAATGGTAAGAGTATGAAAATATTGTGTGGAAAAATCAATAAATGAAAAAACAAAATTCTTACCATGTAATGAAAGCAATATGGTGAAAAAATCCACAGATGGATCCTCCATAGTGGTATGACATACCCATATGAAGAGGAATGAACCACATGCTGCATGAAAATCCTCATGCCTGGAAACCCACACTAGAAAATTTGGCCAATTTTTCGACGGCCAGTTCGTCACTATTCCGACACATAGTCGCCGCAAGAGCGACAGTTCGAGGTTATACAAAACGTGGTTAGCCATTACGTCACAATTCTGATGCTTTTCCAAAGTTTCATAATACCGACACATTTCCTGACGTTTCCAAACAACTGTCGCTCTTCCGACGCTTTCCAAACCATCGCTCTTCCGACGTGTGAAAAAGGTCGCAATTCCGACGATATGTGGTCCAACGTTTTTACCGTCACTCTTCTGACGTTCGTAAACTGTCGCTCTTCCGACGTGTGTAAACTGTCGTAATTTCGATGATATGTGGTCCGACGTTTTTACTGTCGCTCTTCTGACATTCATAAACTTTCGCTCTTCCAATGTGTGTAAACTGTCATAATTCCGACGGTATGTGGTTCGACGTTTTGAACGTCGCTCTTCCAATGCTTATTAAGGTGTTGTAATACCGATGCTATGAAAAAGTGTCATAAGATCGACGCTGTGTCGGAGTGTTGCAATATTGACGCATTGAAAAAGCATCACAAGACTAACACCAAGAAGAAGTGTCGCAATACCGATGCACAATTGAACGTCACAAGACCGACGCGTATAAGGCGTCGCAAGAATGACGCTTATAAGGCGTCGCAAGACCGATGCTTATAAAGCGTCGGTATACTGACGACGGGTTAAATTTAAAAAAAAAAAAAATTTACCAAGCTGGTGATGTCTATGAATTTTATCATCAAAATCAATTTTGATTGCTTCAGTTTCTTTCCAAGAAAATTTATGTGACAATTCAGTTTCTTTGCAAATAGTATATATTCAAATATCGGACGAAAATGTTCACCATTTTTTGAAGTCTCAAACATTGACACTTGTTCTTCCAATTTTTAATTTCGGGGAGATGATTATTTCCTTCTTACTAGTAAACAAGAGAAGGAATAAGGTTAAAATCATTCACTAGGTGATATTGATAGCGGGTAAGTTTAATAAATATCAAACCAACTCTGGAAATTTCACCTTATAACTTTGGAAGCTTTAATATTGCACTATTTCTTCTTAGGTTATAACCCCATGTCCACTTACATTCAAACCCATCACTTCAGACCCAAGGTTGTTTCACAAACGAGATCCTAGGCCTTACAGAAACAATTTGTTTAAACACCAATCGAGTTTATATTTCCAACCCCGACAATATATTTTAACCCCAAGACCTATCATAACATTAATTCGTGTGACATTCACCTTCGGATTGATTTATTTAGTATCAATGTATGTTACCCAAAAAACATCATAGGGCCTTGTCTTAGTTAGTCGCCAACACATATGGATATCCACTCATATAATACTCTGACCTTGACTATAAATCAAATACCAACAATGAACCATATTGGACCCACAACATACAACTCTGAGCTTTGGTTATAATCAAATATTGACATAATTTTGAATCGGGCCCACAGTTCATTTGACATACCTTTGCATTAACTATCGCCCCATCCAATGGCTGCAAGTCTATCGCGCTACCCTTCAGTGATCCAACGGTAGTCGCACAATCAAAGTGTCCGAAGGTTATCTCTCCAACCTCACGCAATGAACTTGGCCTGGTACTTAAATCACCCTTATCATCCGACGGTAGGGACATCGATGATCCAACGGATTAAAACTCATATCACGTGATTTAAATTAACGAGCGTTAATTCACAAAAGTCGCACGATATAAATGGTTTTCCAAAACCATTCTTCTCCACATGTCAGCCAACTACGTATATCGCATTTAAAATTCAAATACAGCTTACGACTTGTAAACTTGCACGATACAGCTGGTATTCTAGCCCCGGTTTCACTATTCCTGCAAGGTTCCACTTCTCCTCTATTCAAGGTTCCGTCTCCACCTTTTTATTACAGTTCATTTGATTTGAGCCTTTGCAAGTTTAAAACGCTCCATCGCATAGCTTCAAGGTTTAATTATAAAACCACACTATCTCTTCCACCATTATTGTACTTCAGTCTTTCTCGGCGTATTCTTCACAACTGTGGTTGATAATTCTACTGCAATTACATTCAAAGCCTAGATTCCTATTCAACTACACCCTTAACTTTCATAAGGGATCTTCGCCTATCAGAACAGAGCATCACTAAAACCCAATCGTATACAGGATTTCAAATTCAGCCTTCTACACAGAGGTTAAATCAATAATAGAGGTAATTTGGGGAATCGATCACTCTGTGATCGATTCACAGAAACTTACAATCAATGCTTCAAATTTTAACACAAAGCTTCAATATGCACTTCTCATATTGTTGAGGAACCCAAAAATAATCTTCAAAGGAATTTATATTTCTTGAAAAAATCTACTACTCTAAAAACAACAACTTTACTTGAAAATTTTGAAGTTATGAAAGATTATTTGTTTCTGTTTTTTATTCAAAGACTCAAATTGAATTTAAAAATATTCTTCTTTTGTTTATTCCAAATCATCCGAATAAGGAGATATTAAAGATATAAAAAATCCATTGGACGTAACAGGCCCAATAGTAAATAAAAAACCAATTATTCCACATAATATAATGGCCGCTCAAAATTCAAATGATATAGTTGTTGCATGATATGCACCCCTAATATTATTTCAAATCCACATGAAATTCCCTAAGGATACCTTAAAAACTTTCCAAGATACAATGGATAAGATAAAAAAAAAAAACAATAGAAGGGCTTTCATATGGTTACACAAAACCCTTATATTTATGGAGCAATCCAAGTGTAGTTCAATAGCCAGCTCATAACAATTTTATCTATCCATCACATACACAAGATAGCTAAAATGAAACTTCCAACAACTCTTTGCTTTGCATAGATAATTGAAGCTTTTGGGGAAACCTTGTTATTGGTGCCCCGTCTTGTGCATATACTGCTCGAATTGATGCACAAGATTTGTTAAGCTCCAATTTTAATGGTTGAAGATGTACATTTGGGTCTCATACCACTTTTAAATTCTACCATAGTGCATACATGAGGCAATGTTAAGCTATTAGTACATCTCATTTGTTGGGGTTAATTAGTATATAAGACTTTTATAAATGAATATCAGTTGGTCCCTTACTTGAATAAACCTGAAAAAAAACAAGAACTCTATCTAGTGTATTCTCCAACTCTTCCTCTGAAGTACCTTCGTTACCAGATCGAAGTTTCTCATCAATAAATTTGGCGATAAGTTTTTCTCGTTGGTTTTGCAGACAAAGGCCATAATTCAGATAAATGCAAAAACAATATATCTAATATTATGAATACAATTGTCTTCCTAAAAACATTCTTTCATTACTTACCTTTAGTTGTTTTGTCATTAATCCTTTCAAACTTTCTGTCTCACTTAATTTGATAATCAAGAGCACAAATTCAATGAAAAATCTATATAAACAGAAAGAAAATGAGCATAAACATATAGTAACTAACCTGCCTTAGATTTATCAGATGCTCAAAGGCATCGTTGATAGTATTAGAAAAGGCCTCATTCTTCAAAAAAATTTCTTCCCATATTGTATCAAGTCGTGCTTTCAAGTCTAGAAGTGATGACACCATGTTCTTGTCTTTCATTTCATCCAGTACAATTCCTTGCCCAGTATCTTTAATGTATGCACTGAGAGCCAGACGAAGCAGCTCAAGTGCACTCACCCTTTTAAAAAGAGAGTACATGCGCTGAAGGTCTGGAATGCGATTGGCATCCATGAGCAAAGTAAATCCCTGGGGAAATCATAATTTGGCTACCCTGTTAAATACATATGAACCAACATATTTCTGAATTTAGAGAGGGGATTTGACTCCATCATTAATAAATAATGGGCTTCTATATCGATTTATTTCCACATATAAGAGACCATAATGATTAATTACATAGAACATCCAATCAACAAACAAATATGGGAATTTGAGCAATTAACATGAATGAATATCAGATAACTCAATGGAAAGATCCGCATTCCCAATATCCATCAATTTTCCCAAAAAATAGACGTGATTTGAATGGTAAGGGTATTGCCGACATCATTGTTTCTTTAGGTGAGACATTTCCCAACATGCAAATTGTATTTGGCACCTTCACACCTGTACTTATGGACATACTCCCTTTATAAATGAAAACTCTTTAATTTTCCCAGAATGAAAAATAAGAACAAAATCTCAACTGAGGGGTTTACACCAATCATGCAACCATTTTCAAGAACCTGCTTGATTTTGCCTGGAAACGCATGAAACGAAATGGAATAGAAAAAGTCAGTTTGCTATAAACACAGTGTTAGTGACCTATAATATATAATTCATAATCTTGACTTGACTGTTGGTAATCTTGTAAATCTGTACATAATTTTCCTTCTACAAGTTGTATTCACATATTTTGTAAAAAAATCAAAAAAATAAAAAAGAGGGTAAAAAGTCCTAAAAGAAAAATCAAAGGACTTAGAAAAAATAAAAGACCCCAAAAGAAAAATGAATAAAACATGGAAATGCACAAGCATAAATGCCACTATTTTTTACCTTTTGAGTATGGAAGAGTGTCAATAAATGCCATAGTCTATGATGAGTTAAACAGTTTAATATTGACTTTTCATGTTTCAATTTCACTTGTTGTAGATAGAGAATAATGAATTGTCATATAGTTTAATCATGACAATTCAGTAGTTAGATAGAGAAATAAAGTGAATCCAACAGTTTAATCTAGATTCATGGATGAAATAAGTGTAGAATTAGATAGTTTTATTTTCTTTCAGAAAGAATAAATGTTGTGAGGGTTGCTAGCTCAAATGCACCTTACTACAAAGGAAGAAAAAATGTTAGCATGGTAAGCTAGGTAGATAGAAGAAGGTGAAAAGTCTCAATGTAAATATCATTCATCATGGGTTGCAAAATAAGTAACTTCCCCTTCCCATAGTCATGAAAGCATTCTAAACTATCAGTCAGAAAGGCTCAAGGCATTTCCTTGAATTTTTTTGGGACTGGACCCAAGGCTCTATGACTGATCAGTTGAAAGTGTAAAATGTCTATATTAATCCCTAAAATCACATCATTATTCCATTTCATGCATTCATTCCTCTGAATAATCCTAAGTAAAACTCTATTTTTACTTAAAGACACTATAATTTCCATCATCACATGAGAAGCATTAAACCCTCAAAATTACATTATATCTTATGTTAAAGTGATAAGATTAATGCAAATTGTCTTTTAAATTTCACTTTACTTGGTTATGTTTATGTATTTTGAGTATACCTTGTCCTATTTTCATATTAACTTTAACTAATATATTAACTCCCTATAGAAATAACCTTTTCCTATTTTATATAACTCCTTTTATATAATAGCCCCCAAAACCCATTTATTATAACTTTAGCCAAAGTTATTTAATTTCCACATTTTTAAATAAAACACCCACATTACAACCCCTTTGGCTAAAACATATCTTTATGTATAATCCCGCCCCCTACAGTAACTAAATCACCTTGATTTAATTACTATATAATAAAAATATATGAAAAAACTCTTAAACATGTGTTAATATATGTTTAAAACAAAAAATATTGGAAATTCGAAGTTTCGTTCAAGCTAAACTTCATAACCCATTTTCCTTCCCTGACTCCCTTTACCAGAGGTTAAAAATATAACTTAACCTTTTCCCTGATACATATCCCATACCCCAAACATTAACCTTGGTTAAAATCTTTTTTTTCCATTGGACTCATGTCCTAGCCCTCTGATCCCCAACTTACATTTGATCCAACGGTCGTTAACAAATGCGATAAATCTGTTACATTCCCATCCTCCCATCGCGTTGAATGATAACCGTTAGATCATTATTCATTTCAAAATCTAGTGGCCCAAGATGATCCCAATGACTTTCCTTTCCCCGCATATTTTCTTTA
Organism: Pinus albicaulis; assembly: GCA_034641835.2. Taxonomy (NCBI): domain Eukaryota; kingdom Viridiplantae; phylum Streptophyta; class Pinopsida; order Pinales; family Pinaceae; genus Pinus; species Pinus albicaulis. The sequence continues at coordinate 255,294,490 of CM076580.1, read as the reverse complement.
AATGGTAACCCTTCGCTTAAAAGAGACAGATCCGATGGACGATACCTCATATCGCGCCCATAAAGTGGTCGATCAAAGTTTTATAAATTCTGCGTGATATGGGTTGTTTTCCAAAACCACCCGTGTCAATGTGTCATAAAATAATTGGATCACGTTCAAAAAACAAAATACCATTTACCACTTTATATCCACGCGATAAACCACCCAGTCCAATCCAAAACCACTCCCGCCTTTAATGAAATTAATGCGATTAAATATTGATTCGACTAAGGGTTTAACACATTAAAACTTATGGTTTTCAGTAATTTTCACCTATTCGCATTTGATAACCTATGAAAGCCTTTGCAGAACCTCCCGTGTCTATTTTCTAGCCTACCAGTGAACCAGTGACCAGTTAAACAACCATTTTCTCTGCAATTCAATCACAGAGAGCCACCATATCCTCTGATAAGCCAAATTTTAAGAATTGAAGACTTTCAAAGCACCTGCAACTCAAATGACCACAATTATACATGTAAAGGTATTTTTCGTCAATCTCATCGACAAAAGATTCAATTTTAAAGGAAAAAACATCATTTTACCAGCCATTTCCTTTAATTTACTGAATTATTCGCACAGTGAATCCAAAAAACATCCAAAGTATAGGGGAAACCCTGTCAAATTTTCCCCAAAATCCCTCCTTTCCTTTTTATCAAGTTTTATCCATTCCCTGATCATTTTTCACTGTAGAAATCGATAAGGATCACCCTCTAAGCATTAAAAACATCCTTTTTCCATCCAGAACCCTGCTCAGAATCCTATTTCACTAGAAAAAATATTCAAAATCCCCTTGTTTCCAAAAGAAGAACTTAGCAAGTAGTCTAAGCTTGCTCTGTTCAGTTAAAAAATGACGAAGAAACAAGTAAACCCCAAATCAGGAGGCCTAAAACCTCAGAAGGAAGCCTCTGCTAAAATCCCTCAGCCTGAGTCTTCTAAACTTGATAAACACACCCATGCACTCACCATTGATTCGACTGAAATTGTTAGGCCTATCCAACCTCCAGTTACTTCACAAGAAAATATTCCTCTTATTGATCTTGATTATAGAATATTAGACCCTTAAGTTGAATTCAATTTACTTGATGCCTATAACTGGTGTTTTGTAAAATCTATAGAGAAGAGTGATAAAGATATAGCAGTTTGGGATTCTAATCTGCCAAAATACATTATCCCTCTTACTCATTCAACCCTTGATTTTGTCAGATTGTGTCAGTAATATTATCTTCCAGACCAGAGGTGCATTGTCAATAAATATAGGGAGGTCATATTTTATATCAATGCAGAATCCATAAAATCTATGCTGCAACTAAACCATGACCCCAATGCTGCTTCATTGTCAATAGAGGATTTAACTCAGCTTTACCTAGACCTAGATTTTGCTTCCAAGTTCAAAATCTTCCAGACTTTTTTCCCCACAGAGGTTGATTTCCCTAAGCTCAATCCTCCATTTGAATTTCAAAGTGAAACAAGGCAGATTGTCTCCATGTTGTCATTTATACTGGGATATAACAATGATGAGTTCACTAATGTTGCTATCTTAGGTTTTTTGTCTACTTTGAGTCCTGGCCAGCCTCCGTCCATTGTATACAAATTTGCCAAGTTTATAACAGAAAACATGCACTATCAATTGTCCAAATTACCAAAAGAAGGAGTCTTTAGATATACTTCATATCTACTTCATCTCTTTTTGTATTATCAATCAGACAAGTTTCCTATCGAGTTTCAGAAGCTAGATCCAAAAGGGAATGTACTTTTATTTGTATTTTGGTCATCAATTTTGAGGAAATGGAAAAAAGAATACAACTATGCAGACTTCAATGAATTGTTTATAGTACCTTCCATGAATTTATTGAATAAGGAACATACCCCTAGAATTAATGAAGAAACAAAGAGAATCTTACAACCATCTGAAATTTGTAAAACAGGGGATTGGTACTTGTACAAGAACTACACAAAGATCAAAATATATGGTGCACTCTTGGCTCCACATAAATTGCCTAGATCTGTGACTACAAGGATTTTTGCTTTAGAATATTTGAGGCAACTTTTGAATGCAGATGAAGTCAATTTTTTGGCCTCTAGGAAAAATACTCAGTTTAAACCGAAAAATCAAGTTGGGCCATTCATTGTGAACAACAGAGAAGCAACAAATGAGATTAATATCAAGTTAAAATAATACAAATTACCATATAGCTTTATGTAGAATTATGATCCTCGGGGTATTTTAAGCCAAATCAGATTGAAATGCAAGTTGTCTGCTTTCTTGCATGATCCCAAGCTTCAAATTGAAAAATATGCTAGTAAACTTGAGTGGGAACCAAATACTTTGTTTGATGATGACTCACAGAACATGCAGGGAAACAGTGGAAAGGATAAGCAGGTGAATCAAGCACAGGTTGTTACGGTCAACAAAGAAGCTAAAATTTTTCACAAAAGAAGCAGGGAGGAAGACAGTTTCATAGAAAAAACTATTCTAAACAAAAGATTCAGAATTCCATATAGTAAGAAAAGTAAATTGACTGATGAAGAAAGGGACAAAGCTATTAATGTTGAATATAACAATGGTCATGAAACTAATGATGAGGCAACAAAGATAGTAACTGAAATACTCAAGGAGCTTCAAAATGCCCAACTTGAAGCACAACAGAAAGACACTATCATGGTTGATAAACAAACAAATGTGGATATGCCCTCTTCTTCCAAAGAACCTGACATCATAGAGTCAGATATTCAAATCAGGTTCAGACAAATCAGAGAAAAGAATGAAGAAATCAAAAGTGAAGTATATTCCAAGTTCCTTAAAGAAAAGCCTGGGACTAAAGATAGAATCCTCTCAGCATTTGATTACTCTTAAAACAAATTGGTAATGTCATTTCTGAAGCCCACAGTGGCTGATCCAAAAACAATTGTAGATTACTCAAAGACAGACCTGGAAGTTGATGCAGATGTTGTCCATGAAATGGACCAAATCGAATTCCACAGAAGTAATACTGAGATGCTATATTCCAAAACAGTCAACAAGACTATGAATTCTATTAAGATTGAGAAAACACTGATAAACCTTCAAAATCAAATGAAATTGGATAAAGCCTCATTGTATGCCAATGGCTTAAGAATCAAAACATTGGAAGATATAGTAATTGAAGCAGGAGCTGATCCAACAAATGTTGAAGGGAAAAAGCCATAATCAAACAGAAAAATGAAGACATGGCAGCTCTTAGGAAACAACTAAAATTTCCTCAATGTGAGAATCCATAGGCAAAATAAATCCTTCAACAAAAGATAGAAATTGATGAACTGAAACAGTTTGTTCAAAAGATGACAACTCAAATAAAGGAAATGGAAAGCCAAATAGAAGTTTTCTTGCTAGAAAATGAGAATATGAAGAAATCCTAGCAGGTTTGCATTCCTACAGTTATCCCAACTGTAAGTACAACTGTTCCATAAACATTGGTAGAACATTTGGCACCGCAAGGAGTATTTGCAATTGCAGTGTCAATTACTTCTAAATATATCTCTACCACTTTGTCATCAACATCACAGATAAACACAGTAGGAGAAACAGTTGCAATAATCAGGGCCATGGAAGATATGTCTATAAAAGATCAAGAAATACTTAGTTTAAAAGGCACCATCAAAGATTTGGAAACATCTAAAAGAGATGCCTTAATCACTCCCAAAGGACATGAACAGAGGGCTGAGAGATTACAGGAACAGGTGAAAATTATTCAACGACAGGTAAATCTTACTTAACAGGTTGCCTACATAAAAAATCATTTGCGGAAAAGAATCACTGAAGGTATTCACTCACAATGGCCTTCTATTCAAGTAATATATGAAAAAAAAGATCTGCTACAAGCTACCTTAGCAAAAATTGATAAAACAAAGAAGGAACTTGGCAACAAAATACCACAAGCAGTTAAGCTCATATCATTTTTGAATAGTAAAAACAGGGAATAACTAGAAGAAATGAAGATTCCTGACAGGACAGAGGTTATCCTTGAAATCAGAAAGGTCCTAACAAAGAGAAATATTATGAACAATTTGGAAGAAAAATGTGATAATATGAACATATCAATCAGTAAATTCAAAATCAGGTATGACTTGCTGATAGAAGCAGAACTTCCAGATATTCATGCACTGAATGAAAAATTAATGCCACAAAAGGACTATGACCAGAAGATTAGAGCCCATGCTAAGGAGTAGGCTAAAAATCCTTTGCCACAAGGATATCCAAGTGGAAAAGTGTTACTTCAATATTTTGAGAATTTGTTCTTTTTGGAGAATGAAATTAAGCATATGTTCATAGTAAAGCCAAACTTTGCTAAATACATAGAGGCTGATGAAAGCTATAGAAAAATGAAGAATATAAATATCCCTACAGCCCAACAATGGCAAGAATTCACATATCTGATGTGAATTTGACAGGTAAAAGAGTAGGAAAATCACATGAAGAAATCATATTTTACTGTTACCTTAGGGTAAAAATTCAAGGTCAAGGTGTAGAGTATCAGTAAAAAATAATGTTACTGCTGGTTATTTTTCAATTACATCAGTAAAACAAGTGAAAATCAGATGATAAAGAGTATCAGGGTTGAAAGTGAAAAGAAAGAGTGATCTACAAGCTATCTTCCACGAGATAATGCACCCAATGCCAACAATGCTCACAGAACATCATGAAATCTTTTTAATTAGAATAATCTGTTCTATATTTTATTGTAAAAGAGAACAACTTGCAAACTGCTTTTCTATTGTCCCTCTTCTTATGTTACATTTCCTATTTTCCCTTGAAACATTATCTCAAACTTTGAGATATTTTGTAAACAATTTATTTGTATGAATACTTCATCATTCGAAGTATTCAGGGTGGAATAAAATTTCTCAAGACTACTATAGTCATTTTGTTGGATAGATTGAAGTTGGTGTGACTCCATTTTCCATTCTTACCAGAAATAATCGCAACAGGAGGTGGTTTCTGTTGAGGTGACTGAGGCACTGTTGCAGCGGGAGAAGTCATGGGGACCGGTTGAACTGAGGTCAAAACAATATAAGGTTTGGGTTGACCAGGTGGGGTAGCGGCTGGAGGATCAAGGTACCGGGTGGGAATCATAAGGGTTAAGTTATGGAAAGAGAGGGTAGCCATGACAGGTACCATGTACACTCCTGGGGGAGGAGCTAGGAATGGTATCTGACCAGAGGGGTAACGGCCAGGCGGGACAGATCCTAAATGGTTAAGGCCTGGAGGAACCGTTCCAGAAGGGTAAAGAGGCTCATGGATAATGGCTGAAGGGACTAGAGGAGGAGGTCTAGAAGGCTGAATTGAAGGGCTAGGAGTAGGCTGCGATGGGCGGGGAGGCTGATGACTAGCCGAGGCAGGCTACTTGAGGTCAGCCTGAGACGATTGCATCATGAAAACATTCGATGAGTTGGGATCAGAGAGAGGAGGAGGAAGACCAAGGAATGTACCAAGCAATGAGGAATCTTTGTAGACTCTGGGTGAGACACTGGTCAAAGGATCGATGGTTTTCTTATTGGCCACTGAAGAGATGGTGGACTCAAAGGAGGTCTGAGACTTCAGTTTGTAATATGTCAACTGGTCAATGGTGACTATATTTCCATTATGAGGGAAGAACATCTTGCGGTGAACCGTATATGGGACAACAGACAACGCATAGGTGTAGCTACGAGCCAATATAATGTTGTAATCTAAGGGGGCATCTATGACTTCTACGTCAACGCAAACAGTCTTTCCCACACGAGTAATAGGATGATTGCGGAATAAGCCAATGGGATGGGAGGTATGGCCATCTCACACTCAGAGATTAATCATGGAAGGAGCCAACTCAGATGATCCGATTTTCTTCCAATCTAAATCGGACATCACACAGGTGGATGCCCCCTCATCAATAATGCACCCGGAAACGTTGGCGTTCCAGATCTTGACTGGGATTTGGAAGGTGATAGAAGCAGGCAGAGGAGAATGCTCTGACCGGTCAACATCAAATACAATAAATCGATCGTCGGAACGATCTATAGTGCCCATGGAAAATAGTAGAGTTTTTCATTGTGAAGGGCACGACTGGAGGAGTTTCAGCATTGAAATGGTAGTAGGAGATTACGCGAAATCGTCTACTATGTTATACGAATGGGAAACTTTGACAGAAGTAACATTTCGATGTAGTGGTCCTTTAGGGATATTGGTATGAACCTCCACCTTAGGCTGAGGGATCTGCAAGGGAACATTAGGAGTCTAAAGAGGCTTTGTAGAGACTAAAGGAGGTGGCTCAGGGATAGATGTAGAGGGAGGCTTGTTGTACTGACGAGACCTAGTATGAAGATTGATGTCTATAGTTAGAGGTTGAGCAGAGTTTATCATGAGAACCTGGTAATTGGAGGTACCATATGGAAGAGTTTGAGTGGCCACCTGTCCTTCAGGTGGTTGGGTAGCCACAAATCCCTACTGTGCATATGCTTACTCCTAAGGGGGCAGTGGCTGCTATTATGAGGGTTGAGAAGGCAAGGGAGGCAGAGGTGCTAATGCTAGAGGATTTGGAGCACCAAGCTGTGGATATGGATAATAAGGAGGTTGGGTACAGGAGAATGGGAAAAAAGAGGAGGCATGCCGTATCCTGGATACATGCTACCAGGAGGGGGAAAAGTGCAAGAGGTGCTACCCCCCCCCCCAAGGAAAACCATAGCCTATGGGAGGTTGAGCGTATGGATTAGAGAGAGCTCCAACCATAACGTCGGTGGCATGAGATGCCCACAATGCGTTGGCACCACCAGGTCTGGGAAGATCAGGTAGAACGGTATAAACATAACCTGACTGAGCATAGATCAGGTCATATTTTAATGCCATTTGGAGGGCAACTTCTTCGGTTTGAGGAAAATGCGATGCGACATATTTCCCGATAGGAGGCAAGAGAGATATAAGGAACTAGTCCATGTAGACACGGTCTTCGAAGGTAGGGGATTGACACAGGCTCTTTCTACTCTACCATTCCTGGACATGATCAGATAGGCGGGTCGCAGATGATTGATGGAAAGAAGTCAAAAGTTCGATACCAGTGTCATAACGAAGAGGAAGCTAGAAATAATACAAAAAGGCCTGAGCAAGAGTCACAAAGGTGGTATGAGAGGAAGAGGCTTGATCAACATAAAACTTAGAAGCTTCACCTATAAGTGTACGTTGGAACAACTGCAAATGGATAGAGTCATCGGTAATGGAGTTAGACAAACACCACATGTGGAAAGATCGAACATGATTTGTAGGATCCTCTCCAACAAGGCCTTCAAAATTTGGGATGTCAGAAGGGAGCTTTGTCAACATAGAAATCCAACTAGCATCATGGTGTATAGGGTCAGTTATCAACTAGTCAAAATTGAAGAGGCTGAGGCCTACCATGAAGGGGAGTAAGGGTGCAGCCGGGGTAGTGTCCATTGCGGCCCCATTAGTGGTATTCCTAGCCTGAGGGCTCGGGTTACCACCAACATTAGGTCCTACACCAAATATGGTGGAGGTGTTAGGTCCCTATATCACTAGTATAGCCCCTTATTATTGTTAGTTTAAACCCCTTATTGTTATTATTGTACCCTTGTAACCCCCATTTTGTTATTATTGTGCCCTTAAATTATTATTGTTAGGTCGGCTAGGATTACATTGTGGCCCACTAGGATTACATTATGGCCCCACGGACTCCTATATATAGAAAGGAGGTTTTGTAAATTGTATCATCCAAGAATTGTGCATTTATGTAATGTATTGGAGGTTTCCCCCTCGAAGTGGCTTATTTCTAAGGCGTTTATATCTCTTTTCTTCTACTTTTGAAGCTGGTTACACAACATTTGGTATCAAAGCTTTGGGATTCTAGGGTTTCGCTGCTCCAAACAGGTCATCGTGGCATTTGCGCTATAACTTTTTTTCTACGAAGCTTCAGAAGCGGAAATTTTTAGGGTGCGAAGCTGAAATCTTGAGGAAGGTTTTCTAAAAATTTCAGATCTTGGTTCGTAATATTTGAGGAGATATCATCTGTGGAAGTTAGGTATTTTTTCAGGCTCATAAACAGGTCATCGTGGCATTTGCGCTATAATTTTTTTTTTACGAAGGGTCAGAGTCTGAAATTCATATGGTGCGAAGCTGAAATCCTGAGGACATTCGTCAAAAAATTTCAGAACTTGGTTCGCAATATTTTTGGAGATATGATCTGTGGAAGGTAGTGCCTTTTCAGGCTCCTGAATTTTATCTCAAAGAGGTGATCGTGGGAAAAGTTCAATAACTCTCTCTCTGAAGATTGGATTGGAGTGCCATCAAAAGTAGTCACAAGTACATAGGCTGTAGTTACTTCGCTATCAATTTCAGAGACAAAGGACAAAACAGTGACACGTGGCAAGTCGTACAAGTTCGCTCTACTGAACCAGTCCAGAAATAGGTCATTGTGGGAGATTGGACACAACTTTGTCTTGGAGCATCAAAATCAGGTCAGACCTGTGGCATTTGAAAGAAGCTTCAGAGGGATACTACAGGGCTGAATTTCAGATATCGAAGATTTTCAAGCACAGAGATAATACAATTTCAATATCGAGCTCCTCAAAGCTAGTAAAAGGTGTGTATTTTTTTTCCGAATTGCATAAGTCTTGTTTGAAAAATCAAGTTGAATTGATTGCAAGGGCCTATTGTAGAATAGATATCAATATTGGAGTCTGAAATGGCCCCTAAAAAGAATTCAACACCCATTAAGCCTTCAGAAGGCTCTACTATTACTCATGAAGATGAAGAATGGCAACATGACATGTCAAAATTACAAGAGCAAATGCAACAAATTTCGCTCTCGCAAAGAAAAAAAAAAAATGAAATGGAAGTTTTGAAGAAAGGCATGGAAGTGAAGATGGACGGTTTGAAGAAAGGCATGGAAGTGAATATGGACGGTTTGAAGAAAGGCGTGGAAACTAAGATGAATGGTTTGGAAGCTAAGATGGATGGCATGGAAGTCGGCATGGAAGCTAAGATGGATGACATGAAGAATGATCTAAAAGCATACATGGAAGGCTCGATGACAAGCTTAAAACCAGAAATGATTCCTAATGGCGGAAATATAGGAGAAGAACCTCCTGATGAGAACAAAATAAATGTTAATCATGATTCCATAAACTCGAATGTTGGCGGGAAGAACCACCATATTCCAAAAATGGATATGAGGAAGTTTGATGGAAAGGATCCTGTAACATGGATACTACAGATGGGGCAATATTTTGATCTCCATAACGTGCAAAACACACAAAAGGTACGCATTGCAACTTTACATTTAGAACAAAATACATTTGTATGGTATCAATGGCTTTGCTCCCGTAAAAAAATTGTCACTTGGTCAATTTTTACGGAGGAACTGATAGCACATTATGAGGATACAAAGAGCAACACCTTCTTTACCCAATTGATAAATCTCAAACAAAAGGGTTTAGTGGGGCAGCACATTGAGGACTTCCAAAAATTGAATATAAGGGTAACTGATATTCCAGAGGAACAAAGGATTGATCTCTTCATAGGCACTCTAAAGGATAACATCCAACATGAAGTTCGTATTTTGGAACCCGATTCATTGGAGAAGGCATTCAGGTTGGCAAGAAAATTTGAATGTAAAATTATGGCGACAAGGAAGCCTACCACTCAATTCTATAAAGAAGGAAGTGTTGCTACGCCTAGATTTCCACAACCTACAAGGTTGACACCACAACAATTGGAAGAAAAAAGAGCAAAAGGGCTTTGCTACAGTTGTGATAGCAAATACACTAAAGGTCATATGTGTGCTGAGAAGAAATTATTTTACATAGATTGTGAAGAAGAAGAAGAAAATGAACAAGAAGAGGATATACACCAGGAACCACCCCTAGAAGAGGAAGAAATGAATCAGACCATATCGTGTAATGCACTGGCAGGAATTACCACTCCTCAAACTCTCAAGATAGAAGGACATATAAAGAAGAAAAGGGTAATAGTGTTGATTGATTCAGGTAGCACCCATAATTTTATTCATTATAAGGTAGCCGAGGAATTAAATTGTTTCCTATACCCAGCACCAGAATGTCAAGTGATGGTTGCAAATGGAGGAACTATAAATTGCTCTGGAAAATGCCATAATATCAAGCTAACCATGGGGGAATATGTATCGACTAGTCCAATGCTTTCCATTCCTATGGGAGGTGCCGATGTTGTACTAGGAGTACAATGGTTACAATCTTTGGGGACGGTAGCTTTTAATTTTCAAGAACTTTTCTTGAAAAAAAAATTCAGAAGGAAAGGAAGTCAAATTACGGGGTATTGAAGGGAAGCCGGGAAGGATAATAAGCTCTAATGTCATGACAAAGCTTCTAAAGAAACAACAACGAGGCGTAATTGCACAATTATGCTCACTAGAAGTTCCGACATCAAAATCATCTATTTCTACATATCTCCAACAAGTCTTGGACAATCATTCCAAGGTGTTTGAAACTCCCAAAGGACTCCCACCTATTCGTGATCATGATCATGCTATTCATTTGATTCCAGGAAGTGTTCCTCCAAACATCAGGCCTTATAGATATCCTTACTTCCAAAAGAGCGAAATTGAACGTATGATCGCAGAAATGTTAGAGGCGGGTATAATTAAACCTAGTCAAAGTTCTTTCTCTGCTCCTGTAGTATTGGTACACAAGAAGGATGGATCATGGCGAATGTGTCCGGATTATAGGGAGCTCAATAAGCTCACCATTAAAGACAAATTTCCCATCCCTGTGATTGATGAATTATTGGATGAATTACATGGAGCAATTTATTTTACCAAGTTGGATCTTCGTTCAGGATATCATCAAATTAGAATGAAGACCGAAGATATTCCAAAAACAGCATTTCGAACTCATGAGGGTCATTATGAATTTTTGGTCATGCCTTTTGGCCTTACCAATGCACCTTCTACATTTCAAGGGTTGATGAATTCCATTTTCAAACCCTTCCTTAGAAAATTTGTGCTAGTATTTTTTTATGATATACTAATCTACATCAGGTCTTGGAAGGATCATGTTGAACATGTTGACAGGGTGCTCAAACTATTGCAGGAGAAACAATTATATGCAAAAAAGTCCAAATGTTTTTTTGGAGTACAAGAGGTGGAATATCTGGGTCATATTGTATCTCACGAGGGGGTTAAAGTGGACCCTAAAAAAATTAAAGCCATTAAGGAATGGAAAGTTCCCACAACCATAAAGCAGTTGCGAGGATTTCTCGGGTTAACAGGGTATTATCGCAAGTTTGTTAAGAATTATGGGAGAATAGCAGCACCTCTAACAACATTATTGAAGAAATATGCATTTTCATGGACTCCTGAAGCAACTAAGGCCTTTGAACATCTTAAAGAGGCAATGTGCCTAGCACCGGTCTTAGCTACGCCAGACTTCACAAAAACCTTTATTGTGGAATGTGATGCCTCAGGAAATGGAATTGGTGCAGTTTTAATGCAGGAAGGAAGACCCATTGCTTTGGAAAGTCGTCCAATCAAAGGAAAGTATTTACAGAAACCTATTTATGAGAAGGAAATGTTAGCAATACTACATGCACTAAAGAAATGGTGAACTTACCTAATGGGAAGACACTTCAAGGTAAAAACTGATCATGATAGTCTTAAACACTTTTTGGAACAAAGACTATCGTCCGAAGAACAGCAAAAATGGGTCACAAAGATGTTGGGTTATGACTTTGAAATAATCTACAAAAAAGGAAAGCTGAATGTTGTTGCAGATGCACTCTCAAGAAAGAATGAAGAGGTGGAAGTATTGCTTTGTGCCATTTCTATTATCCAACCAGATTGGATAACTGAAGCAAGAGATGAATGGAAGAAGGACAAAGATGTATGGATACTCATTCAAAAGTTGCAGCAAGATCCTAGTACATCCGATACATTTAGTTGGAAAAATGATTCCTTATGGTACAAAGATCGCTTATATCTTTGTAAGAATTCCCAACTAAAACAAAAGATTCTTCTGGAATTGCACACTTCTCCTTTAGGAGGACACTCAGGATTTTTAAAAACTTACCACAGGTGAAGAAAGAATTTTTTTGGGATGGCCTTAAATCTGATATTCAAAAGTTTGTGGCGGAATGTTTGGTTTGCCAGCAGAATAAAGTGGAAACAATTAAGACCCTGGGACTTCTACAACCTTTATCCATTCCAAGTCAACGTTGGGAGGAGATTTCAATGGATTTTATCACAGGTTTACCTAAGTCCGAAGGAAAGATTGTCATCATGGTGGTAGTTGATAGACTTACCAAGTATGCACACTTTTGTGCATTATCTCATCCATTTAAAGCAAGTACAGTTGCTACTACATTTATGGATAGAATTCAAAAGCTACATGGAAGCCCAAGGGTTATTGTGAGCGATAGAGATCCCATTTTTACTGGAAATTTTTGGACGGAGTTACTTTCTTGTTTGGGTACTCAATTAGCTCATAGCTCATCTTATCATCCTCAATCTGATGGTCAAACTGAGATCGTAAATAAATGTTTGGAAGGATATCTTCGTTGTTTTGTATCTCATAAACAAACACAATGGGTCAAGTGGTTACCTCTTGCTGAATGGTGGTATAACACTTCCTTCCATACTGCAGCAAAAATGACCCCATTTATGGCACTTTATTGATATCATCCACCATCCATCACATCATCTTTAAGGGAAAATTCGAAGGTTCAAGCAGTGGAAGATCACATCGAGCATCAGCAAGAAGTTCTCCAACTCTTAAAGGATAACCCGAATTTGGCACAAAATCGAATGAAACAACAGGCAGATCAGCATCGTAGCGAGAGAAGTTTTGATGTAGGAGATTGGGTATTTTTACGGCTACAACCATACAAACAAATGTCCCTCAAGCAAGCAAAGAAGGATAATAAATTATCGCCAAAGTACCATGGTCCTTACAAGGTGTTGCAAAAGATTGGTACTATGGCATACAAATTGGAGCTTCCTGCTTCTTCACGAGTGCATCCAATTTTCCATGTTTCATGCTTAAAGAAGGTTATAGGTGAAAATCTTCAAGTTCAAACAATATTGCCAGAACTTGATGAGGAAGGAAAAATCATATTGGAACCAGAAGCGGTCATGGAAACAAGAACTCGACAACTACGGAATCGATCAATTTCAGAGTATCTCATCAAGTGGAAGAACTTACCCACCGAAGATTCTACATGGGAGGATGAGAATTTTATACAGAAGCACCCAGAGCTACTCAAGCGTTGAGGACAACACTTTTTTGAAGGAGAGGGGCATGTTAGGTCCCCATATCACTAGTATAGTCCCTTATTATTGTTAGTGTAACCCCCTTATTGTTATTATTGTACCCTTGTAACCCCCATTTTGGTATTATTGTGCCCTTACATTATTATTGTTAGGTCGGCTAGGATTACATTGTGGCCCCATGGACTCTTACATAGAAAGGAGGTTTTGTGAATTGTATCATCCAAGAATTGTGCATTTATGTAATGTATTGGAGGTTGCCCCCTCGAAGTGGCTTATTTCTAAGGCGTTTATATCTCTTTTCTTCTACTTTTGAAGCTGGTTACACAACAGGAGGTGTTAGGGGGAGAACTGAAGGCAGAACATGAAGGAGAACCCAAAGGACCAGAATAAGAGTCAGTGTTTGGACTCAGAGGAGGACTAACTCGAATCCTACACGGAGGAGTAAGTCTTCCTACCGGAAACTGAGGATGAAGCCCAAGAAGTCTCTGGGATAAATGCCTTGGTGGCGCAATGATGACGAAACAAATAGGGTGCAAAGGAAAAGGAGGTCGACAAGGGCAGGGAGGTGCAGGATCAACTGATTACAAAGTCAAAACAAGGGCAGAGAGGTGTAGGATCAATTGATTTCGATGTTCTAGAGTCTTTTCTTGGAAGTGTTAACCAAGCCTTTTTTCGCTTAGGGTGTGTGTGCAAAAGTGTGTAAATTTTAATTTTTAAACCCAGACGTTTGTAGAGAAAAAGAAAAAGTGTGTTATATAGTTGTAAATAAACCTACAAATGACAGTATATAAGTCTGCAAAAAAAGAAAATAAATAGCTAATAATGCAATAATCTAAACCCAAGGAGGCGGGTCTCTCAACAACTAGTCTATAGGTGAGTAAAAAACTAATCAAAACACACTAAAAAAGCCAATAGATCTAAGATCAAGATGGACAAGGATCTAAAGTACAAAATTTTCTAGAAAGTGGTGCAGAAAACAACAACGAAGCAGAGGAAAAATTGCTGTAATTGAGGTGGCGAAAGGCTATCTCCTGGAGGGAAATGGAGTGAACACTAGAGGAAAACTAAAAAAAAGCTAAATGAGGTGACTTCAATGGATAACAAGCCAATCTGAAGCGGATCTGAATGTGAGGTATCAGATCTGAAAAATGACAGAAGACTCTGAAATTTCAGACAACCTGCAACAGCAAAAAATCTTCCACAAGAAGTGGAGGGTACTGAAGCCCTAGGGGGCTACGTTCCCACTTAGTTGAGCAAAATAAAACAAGTATAGGTCCCAAATGGGTAGATACGAATGTCAGACAAACCTAAACAGAGGCTCGGAAAAACCTAGAAAACTTTCAGAAAAATCCCTGCAAAAAGTCCAGGTCGTAGTTTCTGACCTGTTTTTAGCAGAGGTCGCAATTTTTGGGCTGAAAGGTACGTTGTGAAGGTCCATGTCATAGGTTTTGGGCCGAAAAGTGTCACCTGCACTTTTGGCACTCTCGTCGACAGATTTCATAAAAAAGTGTCGTCTCAGCTGTGGCTGATGTCTGTCACCTGCGCAATAGGTCTGAAAACACATGGAAGTTAGAATTTTTATTGTTTTAAGGTTTTATAGGTTAAAAAAAACATCAAGAAAAGCAAAAACAAGGGGCTGACGAGAAATCCTAGGGTTTGAAGTAGCTGGATATGCAAGGATCAGAAAAATGACAGCGGTCGTAATCGTAAACCCGTGTGGACTCGCCATTTTTTAGCATGAATCTTAATTCCAAGTGTACGAAAAAAGACCACTTTATCTGTGCATAGAAAACAACCCTAACAACAAATATGACTGCCAATATCTTCAGATCTGCAGTTAGATGATCAAGATAAATGCCGCAAAAATCTAGATCTATGCATTAGAAGACATTAAACAGTAGAAAAATAAGATTTACTCCATGCATCCAATAGACAAGAAAATAATATGTTGAATGAATTTTGTATTAGGGGAACCTGGGAGGAAAACATGGGAGGGTGTTTCTATTTCTCCTTAATGGGATGGGTTCTTATAAGTACTCAAAATTTCAGATCTAAAATTCCTCTCTCTTGTTGGTGTAGAAAACCCAAACAAAAAATGGTAGCAAAATATGACTATGATGGTGGATCAATAGTCAGACCAAAATTATAGATCCAGAGTGATCTTTAGGCAACAAAATGTGATAAATGAATGGGAAAACCCTTCTATTTATAACAAAATATTGAGTTAGTCTAGATATTGGTGCATAATTAAAATATTATTAACAAAATCAAGATCCAACTTTTATGGAATATTTTATTATATTTGTTGGAGGGAAAAGGAATATGACTTGGGTCAAATCCCTTTATTTGTAAATAATAAATAAATAAATTATTTATTTATCATTTTAAGGATGTGGTTGAGTAATAATCAAATAAATAATGATTTATTTAATTTTTAAGGGTGATTTAGTAATATTTAACAAAAAATATTATTTAAATAAGGTTTAAATAATTATTCTTAGAAAATAATAAGATAAATAATGATTTATCTAATTAATTTCCTTGTTTTAGATTAAATATAACTAGGAATATTAATTAAATTTTTGTTTAACTAATTATTCCTTGAGGAAAATCAAACAAATGTATATTTATTTAATATTTCCTCATGAGGTTTCCTGTTTAGAACATAAAAAGCTTAATAAAGGTGGTTTACTAAGTTATTTTCATAGTGAAAGCAATTTTACTTAGGGTAAAATTGGTCTTACATGGTATACTTGGGTCCATCTAATGATAATAGGTTAGATGACCAAAAAATGGTGTAACACATCACCTAAAACAACAGGAATTTCCAAGTTAGATCAGGGTAAATAGGTATACAAATAAGATCAGCACCATGAGCATATTTTTTGTTTAGTTTCAGATTGTTTTTACAAAAAGAAAGACAACACAAAAAAACAAAGGAAAGAAGAAACAGAGGGCAGGAAAAACAAGAGGTACAACCCCATACCCAAAAAAAAGTACTGTTAAAAGTGTGCAAGCCTAAATGCCACTACTATTGAGGAAAATAAAATCTTTTTCAGTCATCTAACCTAATCATGACTAAACATGTTTTAAATTTCTGCTGATAGGTTGGAGAAAGAAGACTTTTCAAACCATTTAAGCTTGACTTGTCAGTATATTAGATTAGGAAAATATGTTGGTCCTCAATGCTAAAATCTGAACTAAAGAGAAAGAGAGGGATAAATAACAAATGATAGATCACAACCTCATGCTTTCTAGTTTTTTATTGTAGAAAAATAATGTCTGTGTTAAACTTGTCCAAATGCCATAGCCTATGGCAAATCAGATTTCTTAATCCTGGTTTAGCCATGTTTTCAATTTCATGTTAGTAGGATAGAGAAAGAAAAATCTGTCAAACAACTTAATCTTGGCAAATGATTAGACTAGGTAGAGAATAAGAGAGTTCATTAGTCTAATCTGAACTCTTGGGAGTAATAAAGGTGCAAGTAGATAGTTTTTGTGCTTTAAAAAGAAAAAAATGTCAAGGGTTTGATAGTCCAAGTGCACCCAAAAGAAGAAGAAAAATGTTAGGAAAGGTCTGATGGGTAGGTAGAAATGAGGTTGAAGAAAACATGTCTTTCTGATTTTGAGATCATAGCTTCAAGAAAACATCAAAGATGAAGAAGAGAGATCTACAAAGTGTAAGTAAGGCACTGGTCTTCAAAACTTAGAGATTTGAGCTCTAAGGTCCTTGACACCTCCTAAAAAGGAGCTTCCCTCCCCAAGTGGAGCCACTCTTAGTCATCAGTAATTTGTGACTATCTATAAATGACTAAATATTAGTTCTAGATTTCTAAAAACAAGATTCCTGAATATTGTGATTTTTAGAAATCTCACTGCCTTCATTATCCTTATGCCAAATTTTTCACTATTCTATCATTTTTCCATTCCATGGTCACCCTGCCACTCCTGAAAAAATCCTTATGGGCTTGTGTTAACCATATCGATCCCTTTTACTACATATAACCTCATCATTGTATTCTTCCCTTGTCTATCACCTCACTTCCCATCTAGGGTTACCAAACAACATATTCTTTCCATGATCACTAGGTTCCTCAAGCATTGATGGTCTCAGAACTATCTTTGTAGGCTCTTTAGATAAATCAAGTACATTGGATTTTGTATCTTCAATACATCAATTTTTCAAATACTCTGGTTTTACACTTGAAGACCCCAAACCAAGTTTTAGTCAAAGACCAAGTCAAAGGACCCTCCCACTAGGTCATTAGGGTTTCATAGGTTGTAGGGTCATCATTGGTGTTTTAAGCTTTATTTTTCTTGTGCTAAAAGTTGGTTCAAATTTAAATAAAGATCAGCACATGGTTGTCTATGAAAAATCAGGAAATCTCCAAGGGATACCATCTTATCAAGTTCAAGTTCTGTGAAAGGTAACTATGCATTTTTACATTTTTGTAGGAGTGTTAAAATGACTATAAACAGAAATTTGAAAAGGCAAGAGGCCTGCTCCTCAATAAAGACATTCACATCAAAGAGAGAGGAAGCATTTTGTATTCAAGTGGAATCAGGGTTTCTAAGCCTAATTAGGAAAGAAGTGTGCCAAGCAAGGATGCAATGCATCAAATCACATGAAGGAGGCACACCAAGAAAACCAAACATGAAGAGAATTTTTCCAGAGACTATTAATCGAAAAGGGAAAAATGTGAGGTGAACTGGATAGAAATGAATGAACTTGAAAGGGCTATAGATAACTAAGAAGACAACACTAATAATTTTTTTCAAGCATTCCACCCACCTAGGGTTTTGGGAAGATGGTCAAAGGAGGTAAAATGATGAGTTTAAGCCTCCATGATGACAACAAAAGGAAGATTTGAAGGGGCTACTTTGTAAATGAGTATGTCGAGCTTCAAGAATAAAGAGAAGGAGAAATTCAATGTTTTATGGAACCTACAAATCAGAAGTGGCCAAAGAAGGTAAAGGGCATTGTTTCAATTCCACAATGCATGTAAAAGGAGTGTTGTGATGGTGTTTCCTTGTGTTTTTAGTCTCAAAGGTGTCAAAAGAAAACATATCAAGCCCCCAAGATTAAATAAGGTCAAGATCATCATCTTATCACCAGCAAAAGAAAATACTGAAAAATGATCAATTAGATAAGGTAAGAAAGACAAGTGAAAAATTGTGATGAAAAAACAAAGGAAACTTTGAAGAACACTACTATGTGCAGTGCTCCAAAGAAGACATCAAATGAGCATGTAAACTCTTAAGGAGCAAAAAGAAGAGTCACTTAAAATTTTTTCAAGTCTCCTACACAACAAACTGTGAAAGGGCTTACTGAAAAGTGAAAAGGCTTGAAAAACATTAGAAAAGTGGGTTTCATGGTTAAATTAAAGTTTCAAGGGCTATATAAACTCTTATAACACTTCAACAACTCATTCTACACTTGAAAAAATCATCAAAGTCATCCAGGAGAGAAAAATGTGAATTTCAGGTCCATTACAGGTAAGTATACCCAGTGCTGCGTGTTTAGGACCGCGATGTACACCTGGAGTTAGGCGTTGCACCCCTGCCGAAAAACACTATTTAAATTTCAAAAGTGTTATGCGCCTATGAGTACGCACTGCGTGTTTGGCCGAATGCTGCACGTTCACCTGCGGACCCAACAGACTGGGCAGAAATACTGTTGTGTTGCATGCCTAGCACACAACCCTATGTGAAGCCCGATCTGACACCTCGTTCACACACTGCGCATTTGGCCGACCCAACAGCCCATTCAGCACTCCTTGTTTGGCCGACCCAACAACCCGTTTACCCTGTGCATTGCGCGTTTGGCCAGGATGGCCTCCACATCCTGCAGGCACTGAAATTACCTCAGGAACACCTCCAAGCTATCATCAAGAGTTTTCAAAGCATCTCTAAGTGGTAATTGGATGTCCTAAACCCCCTCTCCAAGCATTAATGGTTGTTAAATAATTGGAAACCCTAAGTGAGAATCTATGTTTTATCCTCAAAAAACACCACTGATTAAAGATACTCCTCCATCTGCATACTAAGAGCACACAGAGAGTGCTTTGATTGGGAGGTTTCTCATTCACCTAACATTCACTCCATTTGAAAAATCAGGCCCTTACACTGCAAGGCATTAACATTGCATACCCCCCATCATCTCAGATTGTCATAATTACTAAGTTGTTTTCACAGCAGGGTTTGACATATCAGTTGGTTTGCACTTAGGTTGTTTAGCCTCTCATTCTACCCAATTTTCCCCTCCACTCATTCATTCTCATCCTTCACTTGTAGTATTAACCCTATCATTACCACTTCATTAAATTCTTGCACATCCATTTCACAAGCAGAGCTAGGGTTTTTCTCAAAAGAAGGAGTGTTCAAAATGTCAAGGGAAGGAGACAGTGATATGGGTGAGGAAGACAAAGTGTCAAGAAGGCATCAACACAGAGGTGGGAGGATTAATAGGTTTGAACCACTAAACACCATGGATCTTAATGCCTCTCCTATTACTGTCACACGTTTCCAAAATGTGGGGTGTTTTCATTTTTGTGAAAGAGTACGATAGGTGCAGAATCACCCCGAGTTGACTAGGCTCTTCATCCTTAACCTACATGAGAAACAAGTCAATCTTGCAGGGGTAAACATTGAGCTATCTTCAATTCTCATTACTATTGCCACTGGGATACCTAGTGTTGGCGAAAAATGGTTCAAACAAGCCAATTTAGACATAAGCTTCTATGAACCCTTTCTAAAGCCGAGATACGAAGAAAAATGCAAATCTATCTTCCCTTTCTCACATTTTCTAGAGAGGTATGCACCCATGATGAGGGTCATCATGAAATATTTTACATGTGAGGGAAGGTACTCTAGGCTTTAATCCTATCATATCAATTTTCTCATGCAATTTACTAGGGTTAAGATGTTGCATTTACCCTACTACCTCTACATGATTATTGATAAGATGTCTTATATTTTAAAAGAGTGATTATTCCTAGCAGATGAAAATTTTATTTCATCACTCTTTTATTAAGATGGTTGTGTTACACCAATTTCAGCAAAATGGAATACCATGGGAGGTTTTCATTACCCATGAAGTGTTAACCAACCCACAACCCTATCATCGGCAAAATTTTCCTTCATCGTTTCATGCTCCTGTCCCCACTCTTCCACCATCTCCTGCTGATCATTTTTCTAAATCTACACATATTCCTTCACCTCAAAACCACCCTCCTTCCTCGCCATCTCACAATGCATCAGAAAATTCCAGGAAGTGAATATGAACAGTCAAAGGACAATGAAGGAGAGGCTAATGATGAAATAACCTTTGAAGAAGAAAAAAATGAAGAGGTAGTGGTCAAAAATGAAGCAGAAAGCATGGAAACTAAAGGCAGTGAGGATACAAATGAAGAAGAGGCCACTGAGTCTAAAGGTAGTGAGTCTAATGTTGGAAATAATGAGGTAAGCAACGGTGAGGAGAAAGACAACAAAGACCATGACAGTAAAATAGAGAGCCATGGTGATAGTCATGACAACGAAAGTAGTGAGAATGCTGAGGACAGTGAGGAAAAATGCAATGATAATGAAAGTCAGGGTAACATCAGTGAAGAAGAAAGAATCATAAAAGAGGGAAACAGTGATGCTGAAATCAATGATCAAACAACTAGCAGTCAAGTTAATGAAATGAGCCATGATGGAAATAGTTCAGAGGAGGCAGATATCAGTGAGAAAAATGAATATGCCAAAAGCAACGAAAATGAGGAACAAAATGATGAGGCTCTTGTCAATGAGGTAAGCAGAAGTGCAGAAATCAGTGAGGAAGAGAGCAACAATCATGATGGCCATGGTGTCAGTGAAGATGATTGTTGTGAAACCAGCTCCATAAATATAAGAAAAGAGATATCAATGCCTTAGAAATAAGCCACTTTGAGGGGTCAACCTCTAATACATTACATGAATGAACAATTATTGGATGATACAAATTACAAAACCTCTTTTCTATATATAGGAGTCCATGGGGCCATAAAGTAATCCTAGTGGGGCCACAATGTAATCCTAGCAGACCTAACAATAATAATTTAAGGGCACAATAATAACAATATGGGGGTTACAGGGGTACAATTATAACCATAAGGGACTATACTAGTAATATAGGGACCTAACATGCCCCTCTCCTTCAAAAAAGTGTTGTCCTCAACGCTTGAGTAGCTCTGGGTGCTTTTGTATAAAATTCTCATCTTCCCATGTTGAATCTGTAGTGGGTAAGTTCTTCCAGTTGATGAGATACTCTGAAATTGATCGATTTCGTAGCTGTTGAGTTATTGTTTCCATGACCACTTCAGGATCCAATATGAATTTTCCTTCCTCATCAAGTTCTGTCAATATTTTTTGAACTGGAATATTTTCACCTATAACCTTCTTTAGGCATGAAACATGGAAAACTGGATGCACTTGTGAAGAAGCAGGAAGCTCCAATTTGTATGCCATAGTACCAATATTTTGCAACACCTTGTAAGGGCCATAGTACTTTGTCGATATTTTATTATCCTTCTTAGCTTGCTTGAGGGACATTTGTTTGTATGGTTGTAGCCGTAAAAATACCCAGTCTCCTACATCAAAACTTCTCTCACTACAATGTTGATCTGCCTGTTGTTTCATTCGATTTTGTGCCAAATTCAGGTTATCCTTTAAGAGTTGGAGAACTTCTTGTTGATGCTCGATGTGATCTTCCACTGCTTGAACTCTTAAATATGATGTGATGGATGGTGGACGATATCCATAAAGTGCCATAAATGGGGTCATTTTTGCTGTAGTATGGAAGGAAGTTTTATGCCACCATTGAGCGAGAGGTAAGCACCTGACCCATTGTGTTTGTTTATCAGATACAAAACAACGAAGATATCCTTCCAAAAATTTATTTACTATCTCAGTTTCACCATCGAATTGAGGATGATAAGATGAGCTATGAGCTAATTGAGTACCCAAACAAGAAAATAACTCCGTCCAAATATTTCCAGTAAAAATGGGATCTTTTTCGCTCACAATAACCCTTGGGTTTCCATGTAGCTTTTGAATTGTGTCCATAAATGTAGTAGCAACTGTACTTGATTTAATTGGATGATATAATGCACAAAAGTGTGCATACTTGGTAAGTCTATCAACTACCACCATGATGACACTCTTTCCTTCAGACTTAGGTAAACCTGTGATAAAATCTATTGAAATATCCTCCCAATGTTGACTTGGAATGGATAAAGGTTGTAGAAGACCCTGGGTCTTGATTGTTTCAACTTTATTCTGCAGGAAAACCAAACATTCCACCACAAACTTTTGAATATCAGATTTAAGGCCATCCCAAAAAGAATATTTCTTCACCTTGTGGTAAGTTTTTAAAAATCCTGAGTGTCCTCCTAAAGGAGAAGTGTGCAATTCCAAAAGAGCCTTTTGTTTTAGTTGGGAATTATTAAAAATATATAAGTGATATTTGTACCATAAGGATCATTTTTCCAACTAAATGTATCATATGTACTAGGATCTTGCTGCAACGTTTCAATGAGTGTCCACACTTCTTCATCCTTATTCCATTCATCTCTTGCTTTGTTTATCCAATCTGGTTGGATAATAGAAATGACACAAAGCAATGCTTCCACCTCTTCATTCTTTCTTGAGAGTGCATCTGCAACAACATTTAGCTTTCCCTTTTTGTAGGTTATATCAAAGTCATAATCCAACATATTTGGGACCCATTTTTGTTGCTCTTCTGAAGATAGTCTTTGTTCCAAAAAGTGTTTAAGACTATCATGATCAGTTTTTACCTTGAAGTGTCTTCTCATTAGGTAAGTTCACCATTTGTTTAGTGCATGCAGTATTGCTAAAATTTCCTTCTCATAAATAGGTTTCTGTAAATACTTTCCTTTGATTGGATGACTTTCAAAAGAAATGGGTCTTCCTTCTTGCATTAAAACAACACTAATTCCATTTCCTGAGGCATCACATTCCATAATAAAGGTTTTTGTGAAGTCTGGTGTAGCTAAGACCGGTGCTAGGCACATTTCGTCTTTAAGATGTTGAAAGGCCTTAGTTGCTTCAGGAGTCCATGAAAATGCATCTTTCTTAAATAATGTTGTTAGAGGTGCTGCTATTCTCCAATAATTCTTAACAAAATTGCGATAATACCCTATTAACCCGAGAAATCCTCGCAACTGATTTATGGTTGTGGGTACTTTCCATTCCTTAATGGCTTTAATTTTGTTAGGGTCTACCTTAAAACCCTCATGAGATACAATATGACCCAGATATTCTACCTCTTGTACTCCAAAGAAACATTTGGATGTTTTTGCATATAATTGTTTCTCTTGCAATATTTTGAGCACCCTGTCAACATGTTGAACATGATCCTTCCAAGACTTGCTATAGATTAGTATATCATCAGAAAATAATAGCACAAATTTTCTAAGGAATGGTTTGAAAATGGAATTATTTGACCCTTGAAATGTAGAAGGTGCACTGGTAAGGCCAAAAGGCATGACCAAAAATTCATAATGACCCTCATGAGTTCAAAATGTTTTTTTCGGAATATCTTCAGTCTTCATTCTAATCTGATGATATCCTGAATGAAGATGCAACTTGGTAAAATAAATTTCTTCATGTAATTCATCCAATACTCCATCAATCACAAGAATGGGAAATTTATCTTTAATGGTGAGATTATTGAGCTCCCTATAATCTAGACACATGTGCCATGATCCATCCTTCTTGTGTACCAATACTACAGGAGTAGAGAAAGAACTTTGGCTAGGTTGAATTATACCCGCCTCTAACATTTCTGCAATCATATGTTCAATTTCGCTCTTTTGGACATAAGGATATGTATAAGGCCTGATGTTTGGAGGAACACTTCCTGGAATAAAATGAATAGCATGACCATGATCACGAATAGGTGGGAGTCCTTTGAGAGTTTCAAACACCTTGGAATGACTGTCCAAGACTTTTTGGAGATCTACAGAAATAGATGATTTTGATGTTGCAACTTCTAGTGAGCATAATTGTGAAATTACGCCTCATTGTTCTTTCTTGAGAAGCTTTGTGATGACATTAGAGCTTACTATCTTTCTTGGCTTCCCTGCAATACCTTGCAATTTGACTTCCTTTCCTTTTGAAAAAAAATTCAAGAATAGTTCTTCAAAATTAAAAGATACCGTCCCCAAAGATTGTAACCGTTGTACTCCTAGTACAACATCAGCACCTCCCATAGGAATGGAAAGAATTGGACTATTCAATACATATTCCACCATGGTTAGCTTGATATTATGGCATTTTCCAGAGAAATTTATAGTTCCTCCATATGCAACCATCCCTTGACATTCTGGTGCCGGGTATAGGAAAAAATTCAATTCCTTGGCTAACTTACAATGAATAAAATTATGTGTACTACTTGAATCAATCAACACTATTACCTTTTTCTTCTTGATATTTCCTTCTATTTTGAGAGTTTGAGGAGTGGTATTTCTTGCCAATACATTACATGATATCGTCGGAATCATTTCTTCCTCTTCTAGGGCTGGTTCTTGGTGTATAT
This sequence comes from Pinus albicaulis, assembly GCA_034641835.2. Taxonomy (NCBI): domain Eukaryota; kingdom Viridiplantae; phylum Streptophyta; class Pinopsida; order Pinales; family Pinaceae; genus Pinus; species Pinus albicaulis. Next base: position 255,269,611 of record CM076580.1, on the reverse strand, counting down.
CCTCTTATTTTGAGGATTTTTATTCATTTTATTCTTCCTCTTCACAATCTATGTAAAATAATTTCTTCTCAGCACACTTATGACCTTTAGTTTATTTGCTATCACAAATGTAGCAAAGTCATTTTGCTCTTTTTTGTTCCAATTTTTGTGGTGTCAATGTGCTCCCCCATTGAACACTTTTGTTTGAGATTTATCAATTGGTTAAAGAAAGTGTCGCTCTTTGTATCCTCATAATGTGCTATCATTTCCTCCATAAAAATTGACCAAGTGAATTTTTTTTTACGGGAGTAAAGCCATCGATACCATACACATGTATTTTGTTCTAAATGTAAAGTTGCAATGCGTACCTTTTATGTGTTTTGAACATTATTGAGATCAAAATATTGCTCCATCTGTAGTATCCATGTTACAGGATCCTTTCCATCAAAACTCCTCATATCCATTTTTGGAATATGGTGGTTCTTCCCTCCAGCATTAGATTTTATGAAATCACAATTAACATTTATTTTGTTCTCATCATGAGTTTCCTCTACCATCTTTTCACCATTAGGAAACATTTCTTGTATCAAATTTTTCAAACCTTCCATGTCTGCTTTTATATCATTATTCATGTTTTCCATCTTATCTTCCATTTCATCCATCTTAGATTCCATGCCAACGTCCATGCCATCCATCTTAGCTTCCATGCCATTCTTCAAAACTTCCATGTCATTTTTTGTTGCTCTTTGCGAGAGCGAAATTTGTTGCACTTTCTCTTGTAATTTTGATATGTCATGTTGCCATTATTCGTCCTCATGAGTCATAGTAGAGCCTTCTAAAGGCTAAATGGGTGTTAAATTCTTTTTAAAGGCCATTTTAGAATCCAATACTGATATCTATTCTACAATATGCCCTTGGAATCAATTCAACTTGATTCTTCAAACAAGACTTATGCAATTCGGAAAACAAAATACACACCTTTTACATGCTTTTGTGGAGCTCGATATTGAAATTTACTTATCTATATACTTGCAGATCCTCAATATCTAAAATTAGGCCTTGTAGTAGCCCTATGAAGCTTCTTTCAAATGCCACAGGTTTGACTTGATTTGGATTCTTGAAGGCAAATTTATGTCCAATCTCCTACAATGACCTAATTATGGACTAGTTTAATAGAGCGAACTTGTACGAATAGCCACGTGTCACTTTTTTCTCCTTTGGCTCAGAAATTTATAGACAGGAAACTAAAATCTATTTAATTCTAGTCCCTTTTTACAAAATTCCAATCTCATGCTCAATGAAAGAGTTATGAAGATTTCCCATGATCACCTCCTTGAGATGAAATTTGGGAGCCTGAAAAAGACCTAACTTCCACAGATCATATATCTGAAAATATTGCGAACCAAGGTTTGAAATTGTGCAACATGGTTCCTCAGGATTTCGGCTTCGCGCTCTAAAAATTTCAGCTTCTGAACCGTCATAGAGATAAATTTATAGCGAACATTACGTGATGAAATTTTTAAGTGAAATTCAGGAGCCTGCAAAAATCCCTAACTTCCACAGATCATATATCCATAAATATTGTGAAACAAGCTCTGAAATTTTGCGACGATGTTCATTAGGATTTCAGCTTCGTACTCTAAAAATTTCAGCTTCTAAACCTTCATAGAAAAAATTTTATAGCGAAAATTCCATGATGACCTGTCTAGAGCATTAAAACCCTAGAATCCAAAGTTCTAATATCAAATGTTGTGAAACCAGCTCCAAAAATAGAAGAAAAGAAACATCAATGCCTTAGAAATAAGCCAATTAGAGGGGGAAACCTCCAATACATTACATTAATGAACAATTATTGGACGATACAAATTAAAAAACCTCCTTTGTATATATAGGAGTCCATGGGGCCACAATGTACTCCTAGTCGACCTAACAATAATAATTTAAGGGTACAATAATAACAATATGGGGGTTACAGGGGTACAATAATAACAATAAGGTACTATAATAGTAATATAGGGACCTAACAATGATGATAATGATGATGGCACTGATAATGACAACAAAATATCAGTGATGAGGCAAAGAATGTGGAGACAGGTGACAACAACCATGAAAGCCATAAGGGCAGGAAAGGATGTCAATCATGCTGGAAACAATGGTGAAAGGACCAAAATGAGCAAAATTTAACCTTTTTATTTGAATTATCAAAGAGGAAGTAGGCATGTGTTTGCTGCTTCTAAAAGGCAAGAGGCCATGCCTTCCACTTCAACCAAGCAGCTGGACAAAGGCAAGGCGAAGGTAATAAAGGAAGAAGAAGAAGACCATCATGAGACTGAGTGAGAATTTGAACTCATTCATATTGACAGTGATGATGAGAATGAGGCAAGACTCTCAAGCATTTTTCTCCAGAGCAAGGATACCCAAATCAGAGACCTACAAGGCAATCTAAGTAGGGCCAAGGGTGTAATCCACTTTATGACATTGAAAACAAGCAGTTAGAGGCACAACAGGCCATTTATGAGGTTAGGGAAATCAAAGATCGGAAAGAGGCTAAAAGGACCAAGGTTAGGGTTGATGAAGTCTTGGGTGTTTTTGATGAAAGTGAAGATAAAGAAGGGCAGTTTTCTAGGAGAAGGCCAAGAACAATGGGCTTGAGGAAGGCCTTAGTGAAGGAGAAGGAGCAAGAAACAGCATTGGCTGGGCAGCTCACTCCAAGTGAACTGCTTTCCACAGAGATTGAGTACGATCAATAAACTTGGCTATAAAAGGAAAACATACACCTAGAGGGTCTGATTGAGAAGACAGAGAGGGACCTTGACCTTCAGAAGAAGATGGCCAAGCACTATGCCTTAAGAAATCAAATTGCAAGGGCCAAGCTCAAAAGAGCCCTTGCCAAAATTCAAACTCTCAAGGAGGCCAAAGGCAAGAAAAACCATGAAATCCTAGTTGATGCATCTCTACAGGCATCCCATACACCATGAGGGAGATATTTGCAAATTTTGGCAAGTTTTTGGAAATTTTTCTTTTTCACTGTTTTTAAAGGCTAAGGGCGCAACACCCTTGGCACTGCGCTTTTTTTTAGGGAATCTGTTGGAGATAAACTCTACATTTTTGTAATATTTAGTCCAAGGGTATCATGTGCACCAAATTTTGGGTCATTTGGAGCAATTTTGGTCCCCCAAAAGAGTCAAAACACCTAGAATTTCACCCTTCCTCCTTGTTTTCAGGGCTGGCGCTGCGCCCTTAGCAGCCTTGGGAGTTTTTATTTTTTAACCAAAAAATAAGGCCCAATCATAAAACCAAGAGCATTTTTGGAAATTATACTCAACAAGATTTCCAACGAGCCATCACAGAGCTCATTCCGACATCAGGAAGGCCTTCCAAGCTTGGCTGCAAGGTGACCCTTGGACCACATTGTTGCGCCCTTATCTGCAAAAGTCAACAAAAGACACTCATTTATGGAAAATATGTATATTTTGGGGTTTTTGAGGCAAATCACTCCAGAGTTGGTTGAGGAATTAGGTTTGAGTTATCTTTCATTTATTGTAATAGATACAAATAAGCTGAGCACCATGAGCATATTTTTAGTTTAGTTTCAGATTATTTTTTAAAAAAGAAAGAAAACAAAAAAAACAAAGGAAAGAAGAAAAAGTGGGCAGGAAAAACAAGAGCTACAACCCCATACCCAAAAAAGAGTACAACTGAAAGTGTGCAGGCCTAAATTCCACTACTATTGAGGAAAATAAAATCTTTTTCAGTCATATAGCCTAATCATGACTGAACATGTTTTAAATTTATGTTGATAAGTTAGTAAATGAAGACTTTTCAAACCATTTAAGCTTGACTTGTTAGTAGATTAGATTAGGAAAATATGTTGGTTCTCAATGCTAAAATCTGAACGAAAGAGAAAGAGAGGGATACATAACAAATGATAGATCACAACCCTAATGATTTCTAGTTTTTGATTGCACAAAAATAATGTTCGTGTGTAGCTTGTCCAAATTCCACAGCCCATGGTAAATTAGATTGCTTAAACCTGGCTTAGTCATTTTTTCAATTTCATGTTAGTAGGATAGAGAAAGAAAAGTCTTTCAAACAACTTCATCTTGGTAGATGATTAGACTAGGTAGAGAATAAGAGAGTTCATTAGCCTAATATGAACTCTTGGGAGTAATAAGGTTACAAGTAGATAGTTTTTGTGCTTTAAAAAGAAAAAATGTCAAGGGTTTTCCAGTCCAAGTGCACCCAAAATAAGAAGAAAAATTTTAGGAAGGGTATGATGGGTAGGTATAAATGAGGTTGAAGCAAACATGTCTTTCCGATTTTGAGATCATAGCTTCAAGAAAACATCAAAGATGAAGAAGAGAGATCTACAAAGTGCAAGTAAGGCACCGGTCTTCAAAACTCAGAGATTTGAGCTCTATATTCTGAGACACCTCCTAAAAAGGAGCTGCCCTCCCCAAGTGGAGCCATTGTTAGTCATCAATAATTTTTACTATCTATAGATGACTAAATATTAGCTCTATATTTCTAAAAACAACATTCCTGAATATTGTGAGTTTTAGAAATCTCACTTCCTTCATTATCCTTATACCACAATTTTCACTATATTTCTACCATTTTTCCATTCCATGGTCACCCTACCACTCCTGAAAAACTCCTTATGGGATTGTGTTACCCATCTCCATCCCTTTTCCTACATATAAACTCATCACTCTATTCTTCCCTTGCCTATCACTTCACTTCCCATCTAGGGTTACCAAACAACCTATTCTTTCCATGATCACCAAGTTCCCAAAGAATTTATGGTCTCAAAACTATTTTTGTAGGCTCTTTAGATAAATTAAGCACATTGGATTTTGGATCTTCAATACATAAATTTGTCAAATAGTATTTTTCTACACTTGAAGACCCCAAACCAAGTTTCAGTCAAAGACCAGGTCAAAGGACCCTCCCACTAGGTCATTATGGTTTCATAGGTTGTAGCGTCATCATTGGTGTTTTAAGTTATATTTTTCCTATGCTAGAAGCTGGTTCAAATGTAAATAATGATCAGCATATGGTTGTCCAAGAAAAATCAGGAAATCTCCAAGGAAGACCACCTTATCAACTTCAAGTTCTGTGAAAGGTAACTGTGCATTTTTAAATTTCTACAAGAGTGTTAAAATGACTATCAGCAAAAATTTGATAAGGTAAGAGGCCCGCTCCTCAATAAAGACATTCACAACAAAGAGAGAGGAAATAGTTTGTGTTCAAGAGGAATCAGGGTTTCTAACACTGATTGGGCCAGGAGTGTGCCAAGCGAGTATCTAATGCAGCAAATCACATGAAGGAGACACACCAAGAAAACAAAACATGAAGAGAAGTTTTTAAGAGACTATTGATCAAAAATGGAAAAAGGTGAGGCGAACAGGACATAAATGAATGAACTTTAAAGGGCTATAGAGAACTTATAAGACAACACTGATAATTGTTTCCAAGCATTCCACTCACCTAGGGTTTTGGGAAAATGGTCAAAGGAGGTAAAATGATGATGTTAAGCCTCCACAATGACAGAAAAAGGAATATTTTAAGGGGTTGTTGCGTAAATGAGTATGTTAAGCTTCAAGAATAAAGAGAAGGAACACTTCAATGTTTTATGGAACCTGCAAATCAGAAGTGGCCAAATGTAATATTCCCAAATTTGCACATAGCAATTTGGAACATTAGATTTTGCTACTTTCACCTTGGAGAGGAATAAATGGGTAAGGAGGCCCATGAAAATAAAATTATGAATAAATTCCACCTTAGTAAGGAAGGAGATCAATTTAGGAGCTGGATTTACACTTCCAAGTGTGAACAAGGACAAATTGGATGCGGACATAGTCAAGTTTGACTAACTCAACTTGCATTCTTGAGGAGGAAGAAAACACTCAAGTAAACTAGCTCAATGTAAACAAGGATCAGTCTAAACACACATATGAGGACTAGATTGAAGATCCCTAGTGTGAAAAGAGGCATTGGAGGTGGATTAGTTTACCAAGTCAACAACGCAGCCACAAGAGGAGGGAAGCAAGCTAGGGCAGCGCAGTTTTGAAAGAGGAAGCTTCATGAAGAAATCAACTCATCATTGTGTGGGGTACAGGGTGAGGAGGCTCACCAAAGATAAAAGGAAGGCATAGCATCAAAGGAAAGGCATTAATGTATTCAACTATCTTGGTCTAGAGACCAATTTCATACTTCGGTTGTTTAGCCAGAGTTTCTGCACTGCTTAGTGCAAGGAATTCCTGTGCGGGAATTCCATCCTCTCTTGAGATCATCTTGCTTAAGTGATCAAAGGGGAGTGGTTTGAGTTTAATTTCAAAACTTTGCTTGGGGCCATTCATCCACACTCAACCACAGTGTAGTCTCTTTCAGAAAACTTCGTCCTTGATGCAAAGGCAGCAGCAACAGTGTTGCATCCTTTGATATTGTGCTAGTCTTTGAGGAGGAGGTGCTCATTTCCCTCCAGGAGTTTTTTAGAGAGGCCTTTGGCCATATTTATATATTATTCAGCTATTTAATGTCATATTCAGCCATCCATAATACAGAGATGCAGTAACTGCGTTATTTCTGCAGTGCTATTTGTTATTCATGCATTTTTTCCAAAAGCCTTGTCGGGTGTCTTGTTTTTACTGTATAATCTTGTAAACCTCCATTTATCTATTTTTTCTTAATATAAGATATATATCAGACTCATTTATTCATTTAATATAGAAACCCTCATGAGAATAGTGCATTTTTTGCTTCAGTAGTTGTTGCATGAGCTAGAGTATGGGGTTTTGGGCCTGTTTTAGCTGCATTAGCTTGGGAGATCTGTTTATATGAGCTAGAGTTATTTCTTCCACCTAAAATTCTGCATACAAGTTTTATATCATGTCTTATAAGGGATCCAAGTCCCATTCCTCTTATAGCATTATTTTCTGAAGACAACAGATTTATGCCCAACATTGCTACATTTCCCCACCTGAGAAGGAGAATATTGGCCAATATCTTGTTGAGGTTCTTTCATCTGCTAGGGTGATGTTATTTTACATATCTTTAGCTTCTCTTCATTGCCATGCTCATGGTTTTCTGAAGCTCCACATTGGTAATAACTTATATTATTCCCAATAGTGTAGTTGTTCCCATTTTGGGATATTACAGTGGTATCAGAGTTGCCATCTTGGCTCAGCCTGTGGATTTCAGATCCACTCAGAACAAAATGATGGAGATGATGAGCTTACACTCATCCATTTTTAGATCTAAGAATAAAGAAGAAGATAAATTCATTGAAACTCCAAGAGGGTTTCAAGGAGGAGAGAGTTGCAGTGAGACCTCTAGAAGGCTTGAAGAAGCAGAGGAAGATGCATGCAATTCCTGTTCTCATATAGGAAGTGAAGAGCAAGGATACCACTTAGAGCATGAAATCTTGAGTGGGTATTTGGCAGAATACAAGTGCCAACCTAGGGCTTCCAAAGAGACCCTATATTTTCCTCAGTTTGTTCAAATGAGATAAGAAAGAAGATCTTGCAGAAAAGGAGAAATCAAAGGCAATAGGTTCCTATTGTCTACATTTGATGGGTCAAAAATAGCTAGAGCTTGGGCAAGAAAGCTTGAGGCATTCCTCCTACTTCATCCAATGGTAGAGAAGGAGGTAGTAGAAGTTGCAGCGCTGCACCTGGAGGGTGAAGCCAATGCTTGGTGGTGCAATCACTCAAGCCACACAAGAGTGACTTATTTTTCTCAGTTCAATCAGGAGCTGATAAAAAATTTTGATGGAGAGAGGTCAGAGGAAAGAAGGTCCACACCACCATGGCAAGAGACAAGTACCGACGCTATCACAACCTTGGGAGAGCAGCCTTCTAAATCAATAGTTGGGGCAGCCATTAGATTGGAGGGAGGATCCTTTGCAACTCTACAAGAAGTTCCCACATCTCACCAAGGTATCGGAATATTTCCATTTTTCCTTATTGTAGAAAATATTTCTAAGAATGGTGGAAATATGTCCTTATATGGCCCAGGATCAAACATTGTTGCCATGAAAGAGCAGCAAGATTGCACTGCATTGTGAAAGCTTGAATGGTTCAAGGAGAAAATGAACCATCATTCTCATAAATCCCTGTTGAGTTGCACACAACCCTTGAGGTTGAGGTGTGATCCTTTGGAGAGAATCATGAACCTGGAGGATGGAGTGAAATTTTCTCTAAACAAGTTCATGCAGAACCAAATGTTCATCCGAGAGTTGAGACATGAGATAGCCAAACCACCCTGGAGGAGGGTTACAATGCTGTCAAGAGGTATCAGTAAGGAGGCTTTGATTTCAGCCTCTTTGGATCCTTATGGGTTCAAAATGATCATCCGTGAGAGATCTTCTCTAGGAGGTCTCCAAGGAGTTGCATTTCAGCATCCCATGGAATGCAAGGAGAAAAATCTGATATGGGAGGATGATAGTCCCTTTTGGAGGAATACCAAGATGGAGGAAGATATAAGGCATTCATCAGTGGAAAAATGTATGTGGATAGAGAGCTAGAAGTTAGAGAGTTACTTGCATCTCTATGATACTGGGCAGCAAGAGGCAAAACTGCATTGGCTACTCTTGAGAGAGTTTGGCCATCATGAGACATATCCTTTTTCCAAGGGTATGTGGGAGGAGAGTACCTGGAAAGGTACTTGCATCATGAGATAGAAAGGAGCGTGGATGCATGATGGTGATGTGATCATTATGTTTTCACCATATGAGTTCAAGGATGGACTTATGATGGGGCAGCAAAGACATTTGTTGCTTTGGAGGACAGAGAGAGAGCAAGGACTGAGTTGCTCTCGCATTTGGCATGATGTTGCAATGGGAGGAGATGGCAACATTATGGGAGAGGTCTTTGACATTGGACATGTCAGAGAATGGATTTATGAGTTGGCAGGAGCCTATTTGTATAGTCGAACAATGTTGTCACCTTGGAGCATGAGCTTGTTGATGGAGTGTTCCTAGGATCACTTCATTTTTGATGCACTCGATGGGCATAGAAGAGGTAATATTGGTAGATTGGTGGATGGAATCATGGGTTATTATGGTGTGTTCTCCTTGACTTGAATTTCCAGACATGAGAAGGAGGATTTTCATGTAGCATGTGGTTCATTCCTCTTCATATGGTATTTCATGCGACTATGGAGGATTCATCTATGGATCTTGTCTCCATCTTGTTTCCATTACATCGTAAGAATTCTATTTTTGAATTTATTAATTGTACCACACAATATTGCATTCTCTTACCATTTCTTTACAGTGCATGGCTCTTCAAAGGGGCGAGTTTCTCTTTAGGATCCATGGACCATTTTTGGCCAGCTATTATGATGGAGACAACCATCTACTACATTATTTGGGGCAAGTGTTTGGTTACTACTCGTATGCTCAGTTGATGCACTCAGCCATTTACTACTTGTGGGTAGATGTGGTGACTTACACAACTAGCCATCTATCAAGAGCCAACTTGCCATGCCATTGTCTGAAGCTGCAGCGGGAAGACTGCGCTGTGACCACTTGGGAGACTATTGGTACCTTCCAACACCATAAAAAGCCTTCATTGTTTCTCTCGTTATGATGTTGATCATGATCCTACTTGCTGATTTTATTCTTACCTATATGAGGAGCATGGTTGGAGGAGGGACACATGGAGTGGATGTGTTCTTGGGGGAAAAGCATCCCCACACTTTCTGCATTGCATGCTCTAAGGGGAGCATGAGAAGGGACATGGCCTCTACAACAAAATATTTGTTTCTTTATGAGGAGGGCCATGATATGGATGGGATACCATAAAAAAGTGAGTTCTTTCCCATCATGTATGAGATGGTTTGGGCCAGCTTGATTCATAGCACTGGGAGAGGGACCTTTGGAGGTCTATCTTCGTTCTTGCCATTTGAGGGCAACACTATTGTAGCCCAAGATCAGAAAATCCTCTATACTTGTCTTAATTGGAGAGGAAGATAGCGTGGGGTAAGCTACTATGTATACCATGACCAGATTTTCAGCCCGCCTACTTTTCCGGAGCTTCAGGTGGAGGATGATGGGTTACCATTTTGGAGGGTGGCTCATTTTGTTTGGTTGATAGCTTGGGGAGGAGAGATTCAAATTGGGATAATGAATTCAAATCTATATCAACGCTCATGCTTCAAGGGGATCTTTGAATAGCCCATTTTTTCCCCCATGGATGTTTCATTGTCACATCATGTTAGCTATTTGGGATGTTCCCCAATAGATGGCTTGCACACTTGGGAGGAGAAACTTGGAGATATATTGATGATATAGCACCTTGATCCTTGGATGATTGCATCATATGAGGTTTCTAAATGGGAGGAGAGGATACTCTTCAGTCTTATCCTTGCAGTTGCTTGAGGACAAGAAACATTTGGGAGGGGAGGACTGTAATGTTCCCAAATTTGCACATAGCAATTTGGAACATTAGATTTTGCTACTTTCACCTAGGAGAGGAATAAATGGGTAAGGAGGCTCATGAAAAATAAAACTATGAATAGATTCCACCTTAGTAAGGAATGGGATCACTTTAGGAGCTAGATTTACACTTCCAAGTGTGAACAAGGACAAATTGGATTCAGACATAGTCAAGTTTGACTAAGTCAACATGCATTCTTGAGGAGGAAGAAAACCCTCAAGTAAACTAGCTCAATGTAAACAAGGATTAGCCTAAACACACATATGAGGACTAGATTGAAGATCCCTAGTGTGAAAAGAGGCATTGGAGGTGGATTAGTTGACCATGTAAACAACGCAGCCACAAGAGGAGGGAAGCAAGCTAGGGCAACGCAGTTTTGAAAGAGGAAGCTTCATGAAGAAGTCACCTCAACATTGTGTGGGGTTTGGGGTGAGGAGGCTCACCAAAGATAAAAGGAAGGCATAGCATCAAAGGAAAGGCATTCATGTATTCATCTATCTTGGTCTAGAGACCAATTGCATACTTCAGCTATTTAGTCAGAGTTGCTGCACTGCTTAGTGCAAGAAATTCCTGTGCAGGAATTCCATCCTCTCTTGAGATCAGCTTGCTTAAGGGATAAAAGGGGAGTGATTTGATTTTCATTTCAGAAATTGGCTTGGGGCCATTCGTCCACACTCATCCACAGCGCAGTCTCTTTCATAAAACTACGTCCTTGATGCAGAGGCAACAACAACAGTGTTGCATCCTTTGATATTGTGCTAGTCTTTGAGGAGGAGGTGCTCATTTCCCTCCGGGAGTTTGTTAGAGAGGCCTGTGGACATATTTATGTATTATTCAGCTATTTCATGTCATATTCAGCCATCCATAATACAGAGATGTAGTATCTGCATTATTTCTATAGTGCTTCTTGTTATTCATGCATTTTTTCTGGAAGTCTTGTCAGGCATCTTGTTTTTACTGTATAAGCTTGTAAACCTCCATTTCTCTATTGTTTTCTTAATATAAGATGTATATCAGACTCCTTTCTTCATTTACTATAGAAACCCTCATGAGAATAACACATTTCTTGCTTCAGTAGTTGCTGCATGAGCTAGACTATGGGGTTTTGGGCTTGTTTTAGCTGCATTAGCTTGGGAGATCTCTTTATATGAGCTAGAGTTATTTCTTCCACCTAACATTTTGCATACAAGTTTCATATCATGTCTTATAAGGGATCCAAGTCCCATTCCTCACTTTTATTGTGTTATTTTTTGAAGACAACAGATTTATGCCTAGTATTGTTGCATTTCCCTACCCGGGAAGGAGAATATTGGCCAATATATTGCTAAGGTTCATTCATCTACTAGGGTGATGTTATTTTACATCTCTTGAGCTGCTCTTAATTTCCATTCTCATGATTCTTTGAAGCTCCACTTTTGTAATAACTCAGATTATTCCCAATAGTGTAGTTGTTCCCATTTTGGGATATTAAAGCAAAGAAGGTAAAGGGCATTGTTTCAATTCCACATTGCATGTAAAAGGAGTGTTGTGATGGTGTTTCCCTATTTTTTTAGTATCAAAGGTGTCAAAATAAAACGTATCAAGCCCCCAATATTAAAGAAGGTCAATATCATCATCTAATCACCTGCAGAAGCAAACAGTGCAAAATGATCAGTAAGATAAGGTAAGAAAGACAAGTGAAAAATTGTGATGAAACAACACAGGAAAATTTGAAGAACACTACTATGTGCAGCCCTCCAAAAAAGACATCAAATGAGCATGTAAGCTCTCAAGGAGAAAAAATAAGAGTCACTTAAAAGTTTTTCAAGTCTCCTACATAACAAAATGTCAAAGGACTTAGTGAAAAGTGAAAAGGCTTGAAAAACAATAGAAAAGTGGGATCATGGTTAAATTAAAGTTTCAAGGGCCATATAAACCCTTCTAAGACTTCAACAACTCATTCCGCACTTGCACAAATCATCAAAGGCACCCAGGAGAGAAAACTATGAATTTCAGGTCAATTTCGGACACGTATACCTAGCGCCGTGCATTCAGGACCGCATTGCATCCCTGGAGTCGGGTGTTGCGCCCCTACTGAAAAACCCTATGTAAATTTCCAAAGTGTTGAGTGCCTATGAGTACGCGCTACGCATTTGGCCGAGCATTACACTTTCACCTGGTAGACCCAACGGACTGGGTAAAAAGACTATTGCACTACGCGCCTGGCACACAACCCTGCCTGTAGCCCAACCCAAAATCTCATTCACATGTTGCGCATTTGGCTGACCTGACAGCCCATTCAACACTGTGCGTTTTTCCAACCCAACCTGTTCACCCTGTGCGCTGCGCGTTTTTCCAGGAGGGCCTCCACACCATGCAGGCACTCAAATTACCTCAGGAACACCTCCAAGCTTTCATCAAGTGTTTTAAAATCATCTCTAAGTGGTTAGTGGATGTCCTAAACCTCCTCTCCAAGCATTAATGGTATTTAAATAATTTGAAACCTTAAGTGAGAATCTAATTTTTATGCTAAAAAAACACCACCGATTAAAGATACTCCTCCATTTGCATACTAAGAGCACATAGAGAGTGCTTTGATTGGGAAGTTTCTCATTCACCTAACACTCACTCCATTTGAAAAATTAGTCCCTTACACTACAAGGCCTTGAAATTGCATACACCCCATCATCTCAGATTGTCATCATTACTAAGGTGTTTTCATAAAATGGATTGACATATTAGTTGGTTTGCACTCAGGTTGTTTAGCCTCTCATTCTACCCAATTTTCCTCTCCACTTATTCATTCTCATCCTTCACTTGCAAAATTTCCCCTGTCATCATCACTTCATTACCCTTTTACACATCCATTTCACAAGCAGGGTTTTGCTCAAAAGAAGGAGTGTTCAAAATGGGGAAGGAGACAATGATATGGGTGAGGAATACCAAGTGTCAAGAAGGCATCAACACAGAGGTGGGAGGATTAATAGGTTTGAACCACTAAACACCATGGAGCTTAATGCCTCTCTTATGACTATCACAAGTTTTCAAAATGTGTGGTGTTTTCATTTTTGTGAAAGATTACAATAGGTGCAGAATCACCCCGAGTTGACTAGGCTCTTCATCCTTATCCTACATGAGAAACAAGTCAATCTTGCAAGGATAAACTTTGAGATGTCTTCAAATGCGATTAATATTGCCACTGGGATACCTATTGTTGGTGAAAAAGGGTTCAAACAAGCCAATTTAGACATAAGCTACTATGAACCCTTCCTAAAGCTCGTATACAAAGAAAACTGCAAATCTATCTTCCCTTTCTCACATTTGATGGAGAGGTATGCACCCATGATGAGGGTCATGATGAAATATTTTACATGTGAGGGAAGGTACTCTAAGCTTTACTCCTATCATATCAGATTGCTCATGCACTTTACTAGGTTTCAGATGCTCCATTTACCCTGCTACCTCTACAAGAGTATTGATAAGATGTATTATACTATACAAAAGAGGGATTATTCCTAGAAGATGCAAAGTTTATTTCATCACTCTTTTATTAAGATGGTTGTGTTACACCAATTGCAGCAAAAGGGAATACCATGGGAGGTTTTCATTACCCATGAAGTGTTCACCAACCCACAACCCCATCATCAGAAAATTTGCCTTCATCATCTCATGCTCCTATCCCCAGTCCTCCACCATCTCCTGCTGATCATTTTTATCCATCTACATATATTCCTTCACCACAAAACAAGCCTCCTTCCTCACTCTCTCACAATGCATCAGAAAATGAGGGAAGTGAATATGAACAGTCAAAGGACAATGAAGGAGAGGGTAATGATGAAACAAGATTGAAGAAGAAGAAAATGAAGAGGTATAGTTTAGAAATTAAGTGGAAAGCATGATTACTGAAGGTAGTGAGGATCCAAATGAAGAAGAGGCCCCTGAGTCTAAAGTCAGTGAGGTTGATGTTGGAAATAATGAGGCAAGCACCAGTGAGGAAGAATACAACAAAGAGCATGAAATTAAATAGAGAACCATGGTGACATTCATGACAGTGAATGCAGTGAGAATTATAAGGACGGTGAGGAAAAAAGAAATGATAATGACAACCAGTCTAACATCAGTGAAGAAGAAAAAAACATAAAAGAGGGAAACAATGATGCTGAAATCAATGATCAAACACCTAACAGTTAAGATCATGAAATCAGCCATCATGGCAATAGGTCAGAGGAGGCAGATATTAGTGAGAAAAATGAAGGTTCCAAAAGTAGTGAAAATTAGGAACAAAATTGATGAGTTTGATGTCAATGAGGTAGGAAGCACTGCAAAATTCATTAAGGAAGAGAGAAGTAATCATGAAGGCCATGGTGTCAGTGAAGATGATGATAATAATGATGGCACTGATCATGACAACAAGAATATTAGTGATGAGGTAGACAACGTCGAGAGAGATGACAACAACCATGAAATCCATAAGGGAAGCAAGAATGTCAGTCATGATGGCATCAACGGTGAAAGCACCAAAATGAGAAAAATTGAATCTTTTTCTTTGACTTATCAAAGAGGAAGTAGGCATGTGTTTGCTGCCTCTAAAAGGCAAGGGGCCATGCCTTCCACTTCAACCAAGCAGCTGGACAAAGTCAAAGAGAAGGTAATAAAGGAAGAAGAAGAAGACCAACATGAGACTAAGCAAGATTTGAACTCATTCATATTGACAGTGATGATGATAATGAGGCAAGAATCTCAAGCATGTTGCTGGAGAGAAAGGATGCCCAAATTAGAGACCTACAAGACAATATAAGTAGGGCCAAGGGTCTAATCCACTATTATGAGATCGAAAACAAGCAACTAGAGGCACAAAATTCCATTTATGAGGTTAGGGCAATCAGAGCCTGGAAAGAGGTTGAAAGGATGAAGGTTAGGTTTGATGAAGTCTTCGGTGTTTTTGATGAAAGTGAAGATGAAGAAGGGAAGTTTTATAGGAGAAGGCCAAGAACAATGGGTTTGAGGAAGGCCTTAGCCAAGGAGAAGGAGAAAGAAACAACATTGGTAGAGCAGTTCACTCCAAGTGAGATTATTTCCATGGAGATTGAGTATGATCAGGAACCTTGGCTAGAAAGGGAAAACCTACATCTAGAGGGTCTACTTGAGAAGACAAAGAGGGACATTGACCTTTAGACGAGGATGACCAAGAACTATGCCTTGGGAAATGAAATTGCAGGGGCCAAGCTCAAAACAGACCTTGCCAAAATTCAAGCTCTCAAGGAGGCCAAACGCAAGAAAAACCTTGAAATCCTAGTTGATGCTTCTCTACAGGCATCCCAAACACCATGAGGGAGATATTTTCAAATTTTGCCAAGTTTATGGAATTTTTGGTTTTTCACTGTTTTTGAGGGCATCCATTGGAGGTAAACTCTACATTTGTGGAATCCTTAGGCAAAGGTAATCATTCACACTAAATTTCAAGTCATTGGAAGTATTTTTGGTCACTCAAAAGGGTCAAAACACCTAACATTTCACCTTTCTGCCTTGTATTCAGGGCTGGCGCTGCGCCCTTAGCAGCCTTGGGAGTTATAATTTTTAAATAGGTAAATAGGCCTAATCTGGAAAATGATGGCCGTTTTGGAAAATAGACTCAACAATCTTTCCAACAAGCCATCACGGAGCTCATTCCGACATTAGGAAGGCCTTCGAAACGTGGCTGCAAGGTGACCCAGTTTTTTAGTGCACGCGCTGCGCCCTTGGAGCTCACTACTGTGACCTTATCTTCCAAAGTCAACAAAATACACTCATTTATGGAAAATAGATATTTTGGGGTTTTTGAGGCAAATCACTCCAAAGTTGGTTGAGGAGTTATGTTTGAGTTATCTTTCATCTATTGTAATAGATATTACGTGCCTTAGGCCTTGCATGGTGTCCTTGGACATAAATGACATTTATGGTGTATTAATGGTTTCTAAAACCCTAGTTATGGTTTTGTTCCTCCTTTTATAGATAAATATAGCATGGAGCTCTCACTGTATGTTTTTGGATGTTTATTAAGATTAATAAATAGACTTTGATATTGAAGAGAAATTAGCTCTCGTTTTTGTGGATAGCTTGGCTTGCTTGACAATGGAGAAGGCTTACTTGTAGGATTCATGAGAATAGCTAATGATGATGTGTTCCTTAATTAGTTTTTTTTTTCTCATGTTATCATGTTGTTACATCTTTCTATTACAATAGGACAAAAGTTTTAGGCTAAGGAATGGTGTTTAGAAGCACCTTAATTCTGTTTGTTCTCTACTGCCTCTACGTTTTCCTCTGCTAGGTCAGCTTAGAGAATTCTTAGTTGCTCTATAGGCCCAATTATTCTTGTTTATCTTAAAACTGATTCAAAGAATTAGATTTCAAAGTAGTTTTATGATTAACCCTGCTCTTTGTCATTACTTAAATTTTTTTTTAAGGTCTTTTACTTTGAAGTATTGCTAGTTAGGTTTAGGTAAAGAGGTCTATGATTCACCATTCCCTTTTTCTCTTCTTAAATAGTTTCTTTGGAGGTCTTCATAGCTTGATTAATGAATTTAGAAGTTCCCTCTTCCTTGATCTCTGCTATATGTTTATCTTAAATGTTTTCATACCTTGAAGGTGAAATCACTAGAAGAATTACAAGTTTCTTGCTTTCTATAGTTCTCTGGATTGTTGTCTTCATGCTTTCTTGCTAGGGTTTAGTCAAAGAAGTTATTGGTATGCCCTGTCTTTGATTATTTATTCATTTTAGTAATCTTAAAGGACATTCTTGTTAAGGTATTTTTTTGAAGGATTCTTAACTTCCCTTTTTCACTTACTATGTTCACAAATTTGATTTTAATTTCATTCAAATAAAGCCTTTAGATCCATTTGACTTTGTTAGATTTTCCCTATGATGTACCCTTGATCCATTGTTTAAAATTTTCAAGCCCTTTGTAGACTCCATAGCCCAATAGCTTGAAACTCTCTCACTCTATTAAACCTACTTGACAACCTATCGAACCAAACAAACAAACAAATCCTAAACCTAATAACTAGCGTAAAATCAAAACACTAAAAACTACCAAGTTCACATCCTTTACACAAGTATAGAGAGAGCCCTCTTTGAGTCCAGGAAGGCTAGGTCCTGGGACTCCAAATATTGGTTTGATGTTACCCCTATTCATTTTTTCTTGCCAATCTAACAAATTACAGGGACTTGACAGATGCCAAATGGGATTCTACCTTTAGAAGGCACTCCCAGGGAAGGGAATGAAAGGTCTTGTCTTGTTGGTTGTGAAACAACCAATCGATGGATTCATAAAATCTCATCGGTCATTTGGGAATGAAAATAGTAAACAAAATATTCTCCACCATATGCAAAAAATATCGTTAAAAAATCCTTGATCCAAAAAAAACAACAAAACCCTAATCATTATGTAAAGCACAAGAATAACTTTTTTTGGCCCTAACAAGGAAAACGAGTAAAAATTCTTGGAAGGTTTGTCCATGTTCGACACTAGTAAACACACCCTTCTATACTATAGGCCAAGCTCATTTAAACTGATTTAGTAGCTCCAAACCCTTCAAGTAAAACACAATGTTAGATGGATGAGAAAGACTATGATCATAATATATGGATTTCATACTGCACCCCAATGATGAAAAAAACTAGTGCAATTCAATCTTAACCTAAACTCAAATGATAGGCTTACAAATTAACTCCCAAACCATGGTAACTGGCCCAGAGATTAAGTATAAATTCATGTCCAACAAAATAATTTTCCCACAAAACCTTTGCATTATGTTCTCATCATTCCATCACAAACCCACTAATATAATTCATCTCGTATCCTTTAGTAGCAACCTTAATAGACTCCTTCCATGCCTGAAATCATCATCCATATAAATAGATGAATGTTTCCTCAGTTTTCCCAATATAATGGAGGTTCGGTGTCCTCTCACCCAACAAGATAGATTTTGCGCTCTTGATTAATCCTACTGGTCACGATACTCTCTGCCTAATGTTTCAAATAGAGGTCTCGCTTAACAGAACAGAGGTTGCACTATCGATTACTCCCATGGGCCACGACACTATGAACCTAGTTTTTAGTGCAAAAAAAGGTCTCAACCAACATAACAATTTGCATTTTATATTACTCCCATTGGCCATGATACTCCCCACCTATTTTGGGCATGCAAATAGAGGTCTCACCCAAAAGAAAATAGGGTGCGTTGTCGATTACTCCCACAAGCCACGATACTCCCTACCTCTTTTTCGCCTCGAATTGGCCAATACTTGATACAAAAAATAGCGTATATATAGACACACACACACACACACACACACACACACTCAAATAATAGAGACAACACACAAAATTATAAGGCTCAAATTGTATTGATAGATAATACATATTACATCACATACAATATAAATATTGATATTGATTCTATGAGAATTTATGAACCTGACTGAAGCGAGAAAGCTAAAGCTAACACTGATCATAGGTCAAAGGCTTCTTGGCTCATTACAAACTCTACATATTACAATTTAGAATTTTTGGCTCTGATACCAGTTTATCATTAATCCTCTCGTTAGACCTTATTTGAATGTGTATTTCTTTGCTTCTGTAATTGACTCATGCCATAATCAATTCATTGAGTGGTTTTGAAGCCCCTTTGCATAATGGTCCAGTTTGGTCATATATCACCCCATGATAATAAGTTTCATTAAACGAACCCCATATTGATGAAATGCTTCAATCCTACATCCGTTTTTTTGGCTTTAATATTACTGAGCAATATAATATTACCCAGTTATATTCCAATATTTGTTTAATATTTATCTCCATTACTCTCCCATATCTCAATCCTCAGCTTATTGAGAGACCCAAAATAGAAGTAGTGGTGGTTGGACTTGGTAATGTCACTCCTATAACAATCGATTTTTCCCAATTAACAATTCCTAATGAGTGGATTGAAATATACCATCCACTATTTCAAAAGTATTTTCCAACTCCAGAACCTAAAAGATTGTCCATTTCCGAGTCAACTAGAGTAATAGTCACTAGACTAAGGAATGAAACTGTAGTATCCAAAATCCTTGTTAGCAGTCCCTCTTTAAGAAGACATGATACTTTATACATCATTAGGCATATAGAAAAAAAAAAACAAGTACAGATCCTCCTCTCAATGCAAATTCTGTATTTCCTATAGAAGTCCAAGTTCTGATAAAAAAAATCAATTCTTTTATATACCTTAGTCTATTTTAAAGGACAAACATTTAGTCCAACCTGTAGAATGCCAGGAATGTCTACAAATATTCTTTCCAGTATATATTAATTTCATGAGATACACATTACTTATAGAAAAGGCGGGGAATGATCTAGAAAAACATCTACCTCCAGAAAGGAGACTTTCTCTTATAAATTTTGTACAACAATTTAAGGATGGGAATGTTTTATTTGATGTAGATTTTCTACAATATAGGAAATTGATGGATGAAAACCCCTAAGACATTATAATGCTTCAGAACTATAACAATTATCAGCTAATATGTGTAGCACAAAATCTAGATGACTTGTCACAAGAAGTGTTGAAAGTACAATCCCATGTGTCAGGACTCCATTCTAGTTTAGATGATTTGAGTCTAAAATATTATGAGAATTCTGATAAGTTAAAATATGTAAATATAAATTTAGATATAATTATGGAAGTAGTAGTATATTTAAAGCTAACTCTGAAAAAATAAAATCGTGATTTAGAAGAAGCAGTTACTGCAACAAAAGTTTATAGCTAAACATTCTAGCTAGAAGAAAGGAACCCTAAGGGGAAAAATACTCCACTACTACTCAAACAATTCTCTATAAATAATCCCATAATTTTTCAATTTGAAAATGTCATTTCATTTTCTAGAGAAAAATTGGCTCTAGTTCAATCACGGATCCCAGTCTTTGATCTGCCACCATAGAACAGAGAAGAGATAAAAATGGTAAACATGAAGGAGAAGGATCTAGCAAAAGATCTAGGAGTGAAGATAGCAATAGACCAATCAGAACTTTTGACTCTGCATGGGACATTAGAGGAAACATTTTCCTAAAAGTTCCCATGATATTTTCTAGTAATTTCCATGTCATAATATGTAAACCAATCAAAATCTTTTAAATTTAAAAATAGTTACATGTACATATTTTGGAGGGAAAAGAAGAAAACTACTTTTTTTATTTATTGTACTTTTGTCTTATCTCCTTGTAGGTTTACCCAAATTTCAAGTGTAGAAACTCATTGGATGCTTAAGTAAATTACGCATCCAATGAGTATCCATCATGCATAATTTTGAGAAGACCCACATTCATAACATTTGAAGATACATAGAAAAATGTGTTTTTTTAATGTATCTTAAATTTTTATCAATGTGGGTATTCTCAAAAGTATGAATGATGGATACTCGTTGGATGTGTAATATGATTTTGCATCCAATCAGTGTCTACACATGAAATTTGAGTAAAAATATAAGTAGTTAAGCCAAAAATACAATTAAAAAAATAGTTTTCTTCTTTTCCCTCCAAAATTCATAACTATTATTTTATTATTTTGACTATTGTTTTATTATTTTTCCTTAGGAGGCCACTTTTAGGCTGAAATTTTCTCTAATGAAAATGGTGAAATTCCATGTATGGTTCTCTTGGAAAAATTACATATGATCCTTCAAACACTGATGAGTCTCTACTCTTATCCAAGCTAACATCGATCAAGCTCCAATGACAAATTTGAACTACAAATATAAAAATGAAATCCTCATGGCAATCCATACTTGGAGTGCACGGGAAAGCACTCAAAATTCCATTCACAGAAACAAAGTCTCATGGACAGAATTATATTTAAGAATAACTTGGGGTTTCCAAGGTAACATAGAATTATGGTGTTCTAGAATGAACGAATCTGACAAACTCAATATTATGAATATTATTAAGCAAGTCATTGAACTTGTTAGGGTATTTCTCCATTATTTTTATGGATAAATAAAGGTTTATGACCATCATTACGCAAATATGTTCATGAGTCAAATACTTTGTGATATAAAATAAACTCCTAAATTTTTTTTCATGATGAATAATCTTCTTTATAAGGCAAGAGACCCACAAAATACAACTTATTTGAGAAAATATTTTTCTGCAGTGCCTAGAAGAATCCAAGATCTTGTCATGGCTAGATTTTGAGTTGAAAATATAGATATTGAAAATATTTTTCTTGCTGGACTCCATGAACTAATCTTATTTACTCTGCAAATATAATTCCTTTGAAAAAATACAACCAAATCAGTACAGAAACAACTCGGTTTCAATGCAAGGGTTTGTGATATCTATGTCGCAACTTCGAAGGGTAAAACTCATTTCCAAAATAAATTGTTTGATACTTTTTCTAATATTTATGATCTGAATGAATGGGATAAAGTAGATCAGCCCCCACAAAATGAAGTATATTTTTCAGTCACAAATTCAGATGAATAAATCCCGCCATCTCCACATCCTTAAGGCTCATCCTATTGTGAATCCACCTCAGATATTTATTTTGTATTAGATGTCAAGATGTTTCATTTAGAAAAACTCATAGACCTACGCTATGAAATGGCATTTTTACAATCTCGTATTTCTTCCCTCACACCTGGAGATTTTTCCATTCGACACTGCCTCACAGAATTCCTCTCAACCCTCCAACATTAAGTTTCAAAAATAACACAACCAAACATGGTGAATATTTTTGCTGACTATCCAAGTGACACTCCTACCACATCTACACATATTTCCCATACATCCTCATCCAACATACCGAGGAAGTAGTTTCACCATAGATCTACCATAAGAAGAGAAGAAGTAAGATTTCTTCATCACAGAAAATCCTACGGGTTTAATAAATATACTCCCATCATTGAGAATATCTCAGAAGAAGAAGAAGAAGAAACAGACCAAGTTAGCAAATTTCAAGAAGAAATAATGCACTTATAAACCACCTTTGAAGAAAAAGATGCCTAGTTAAATAAATTATTACCAGTATGAGAGTTGACCAGAAGGAATTGGCTGAAAAACAAAAACAACTTGCAGAACTAAAATATTTGATGATGATAGAAGAATTTGAAGATGTGCTCAAAGAAGAAGAAGATCTTGA
The DNA here is from genome assembly GCA_034641835.2 of Pinus albicaulis. Lineage (NCBI taxonomy): Eukaryota > Viridiplantae > Streptophyta > Pinopsida > Pinales > Pinaceae > Pinus > Pinus albicaulis. The sequence continues at coordinate 255,247,055 of CM076580.1, read as the reverse complement.
CTAAGAGCAGCAAGCATTACAATTCATACCAGAAGATCAGCAACCAGAACCAAGTACATCTATTCTACAGAAGAAGGGATTTGAAGATAGGATTTTTATTAGAATATATGTCAAGTTTAGTGGTTATAAACAATATTCTCTGGATGCACAAGTAGAGACAAGAGATATGAATTCATGTGCAAAGCATAGTGTCCATCCTGAATATCACTGGAAACCCACAAGATCGCAGTTCAGAGTTGTAAATAAAATATTAATGACTATCAGACCTATGGCTCCTGATTTCCCAATTATTCTTAATGGAATTCCTACTTCTATAAATTTGTGCAGTTTTGATACAGGTAGTGATATTTTGTTGGGTCAATATTTTGTAAGAAGTCATCTTCCTCTTCTTGTATAAGTAAACCATATTTGCCTCAACATCCAAGGAAGAACTATAAAAATTCCATGTAAGTCCAGCTATGTAAATATAATTGTAGAACTTATCCCATATATATTTGAATGTTCTCTTGACAAGCTACCAAATATCAAAAAAGTTATAAAAAATGCTGAAATCCAAGGGCTAGAATATATCAGAGAAATAAAAGAGAAAATTGAAATAGAATGTGCAGTAGATGCACCCAATGCATTTTGGAAAAGGGAGCAATACTTTGTGGATCTTTCTTACAAGGAAATTTACTTTAGAACACCTCAGAAGTCATTAGCAAACCAGATGTGCGCACCATAGCACGAACTCTATAAAAAATATATTGTTTAAATATTAGAATGAAATTTGGTCAAAGAAAGAAGACGCCCTTGGGCTTGCCCAACATTTTATGTCAACAAGCATTTAGAACAAAAGAGAGGTAAACCTCGGATGGTGATCAAATATAGAGAATTAAATGAATCCTTGTTTCCAAATAGGTATTGTGTGCGATATAAAGAAGCTTTACCTCACAAATTCAGTAATAATAATGTGTTTAATTTGTTTTACCTTAAGCGTAATTTCTGACAGATAGGGATCAAACCATTTGACATATACAAGAATAGTTTTCAGATTCCATTTATAACTGTAGGAAATTGCAGAGGTTCTTGGGAAGCCTCAATTACATTTGACAGTTTTATGAAAAGCAGGCCAAAGATGTCAAGGTCCTATAGAATATTCTCATAGGAATAGAATGGTCCCCATCTATGACGACTGCAGTTCAAATTACTAAGGTTGGTTCTTCCAATACATGAATTGCTTTACATTTTAGAAACAGTTGCATCCAATGAATTATGGGCAGGATTTTTGATGCAAAATAATGCAAGGAGGGACGAAGTTTTGTCATATGTATCATGATGTTTCAATGACATTGAAATCAGGTATCCATATTCTCATAAACGAATCCTTACTATCAAAATGGAATCAAAAGATTTAGGTTGTTCCTAAACCTAGTAAGATTCATTCTAATAACATGCTTGAAACATATGGTTGAGATGCTTAGAAAGGAAATATTGTTAGCAAAAGGAAGAAATAGGATACTAAGATGGAGCATATGGTTGTATGGATTCAAATTTGAGATTGAATATAAAAAGGGTAAAGAAAAATTTATAGCGGATTTTCTTAAAAGAAAAGCAACTCTGAAAGAAATCAATATCTTTAGTTTTATGTCATCTTCAACTTCATCATCACCTTCCCCTAATCTAGATGGTTTTCAGTTGTTTTAATATGTAAATATTGTCATATTTCATTTTGTTTTCAGTGGCTCATATATAGGGTGAAGGGAAGTCTTACATATGAACGCATTCTTGAACGATGGATTCATTAAGGGAATTTTGAGGTCTAAAATGGGCCTCCTAAATAAATTATAAAATAATAGTGGAAATAATAAAATAATATTACATTACATCATCAAATTTTAGAGGGAAAAAATGAAAAACTACTTTTTCAACTCATATTTTCAACTTATCTCTCTATGGGTTTACTTAAATTTTGAGTGGGAAAACTCATTGGATGCAGAATTTGATTCCTCATCTAAGGAGTACCCATGTTGAATAATTTCGATGGACCCTTCTAAATGAAAGATTAGAAATACATGAAAAACGTTATTGCAATCATGTTTTTTCATGTATTTCTCATTTTTCTTTTAGGAGGGTCCATCAAAAGTATGCAACATGGGTACTCCTTGGATGAGGAATTCAATTTTGCATCTAATGAGTACTCCCACTCGAAATTTGAGTAAAACCTTAGGGAGATAAGTTGAAAAAGAATTTTTATTATTTTATTATTTTTTAATATTTTTACTTTTTTACCCCAAAATGGTTAATCATCCCCCTTGGTTGAAATCGTCATATTTAATCCTATTGGTCCTTATAAAGTTGATTTTGGTTGTACATTTTTCTTAGGAGGCCCAATTTAGACCTCAAAAGTTCTCTAATGAATAGTAGTCATAATAATGTAGGTCATCTTATGTATTTTATAGTCTCCAAAAATGTTTCAAGGGGCCATTATTTTTTCACCTTTTTCATTAAAAATATATATTTGTCTGTATGTGCCATGGTTGAGCTATGAAGACTACTGTAATATCCTAATATATACCAAATATTCCAAAAAAATTTGGTTTATGTTCGAATGTAGCTCTATGAGTAATCCCTACAAAGTCTCCTTGGTTCAAAATACTGCTACATCATTGTTGTCCAAAGGAAGGAATGTTTTGGACCATCGGAAAAAAATAATTTATTGATTATGTCTGAGAAGACATTAGAACAAAAACTCAATCTGAGGAATTTTTTTCTTCTAGATAGAACATTATTTTAGCACACTTAAAGTACATAGTATTCATCCACTAGAGAAACCCATCAATAAGGAAATATCTCAATTATTTGGATCAATTTGTAATCCTACACATGAGAGAGTACCTAGCATGTTTGGATCTCCTATATTTTTGTTCTATAATATCGTGCCACCTCATGCAGAAGCCCATTTGTCATCAAGCCTGCAAAATTTGTATTATCAAGTGACAGTGATAATTATGGATATCCAAGCGACTAACAAGATGTTTGTAAAGACGCATGGTGAGTTGCATTTCATGTCTAGAAACTGGAGAGTGAGTGTGACCAGTATCTTGGGATTCTGATAAAATATCCACTGTCTAAATATTATGAGGGATTAAATGACCAAGTGGAGTATTTTTTCCTCCAAAGTAAAATATTAGGTTAAATTTCCATATGAATATTCGAAACTCGGAGCACTTCTCCGACAGTTGGGGGATTTGATCCACATTTTAGAGAATCAATAGAAAAGTTAGATTTGAGATATATATCCAATAACATCATTTTCTCCATGTACAACATGTATAACCAAATTCATATTCAAGGAAACCATAGTTTTAAGATTAGACAACTTATAAATAACATTTAAAAAAAAAAAAAAATTGGGACAATACGTGATCCAAAAATTTACGGTGTAATCAAAAGAGATAGTCAGAATGTTTGATCTAAAAACCAATATGTGATCCAAAAATTTACGGTGTAATAAAAATACATAGTACGGATGTTGGATCTAAAAAAACCAACATCTCGTAGAATACGTGATCCAACAATTTATGGTGCAATCAAAAGAAAAATTCAAAATGTTTGATATATGAAACTAACATATGTGGCCATGCATTAGATCGATCCAGGCAAGTGGATATTTATTTTAGCTTACTATTAGATTGCACGACATGATAATTGATAGCTTAGCTTAGTAGTGGGTGTAGGGATACATTGGTAATATGCCCTACAAGGAGTAGAAAATTTGAGTGATATGCTTTGATCCTTGAATAATGTAATCGTCTGTGCTGCCAGGAGAAAAATTAATAAGAGAATAGGTGTCACCCTTAAATGTATAAGCCTCATTTTTTCGAGAAGAATAAAACGCCGCATCCAACCCATTCTCGAAAATTTTACCTTTGAGACAGTAAAAACTCAATATTATTTTTGGATCCTTAAATTATGTAGCCATCTCAGAAATTGATAAGGGCATATTGATTACCTCTATATATATAGCTTCATTTTATTTGGAAGAGGTAAACGACGCATCAATACCCTTTGAAAAATTAGTAATTTTCAAGGAGTAGAAGCTATAAGTGATTAGCTTGGGTCCTTGAATAATGTAGCCCCCATCAAAGTTGATAAGTTCATAGATATTACTCCTTAAAATATAGGCCTCATTTTTTTTGGAAGAGGTAAAGGTGACATCAATACCACTTGAAAAAATAGTATCTTTTAGGTAGGGAAAGATATTTCTGATAGTTTAGGGTCGCTTACTAATGTAGTGATCGGTACTGCGCGAAGCATAGTTGGTTAGAAGACACCAGTTGGTGATGAAGAGGTATACCTCATATTTCTTGTTGAAGTTAAATGCACTCTCGATGTAATTTCCCACCTTGCAAATTTCTTCCACATGCATTTTGCTTGGTGCTTCTCTTTTCTCTTGTACGGTACTCTATAAGAACATCTCCGCTAGTAAGACATATAGGAGCTCTTACATGGTAAAAAAATTCCATAGGAGGCCATCAGTCAGCGTATGGATTTTGGTTGAATAGAGAATTACTATAAAGGTTATGGTCCGTTACGATATAAGTTGGGAATCGTGATCTAATAATTACTATAACTATATATTCACGTGCTATTCGAATATACTGAGGGTTAATGCCAATTGAAAAAGAAATTTCTTGTTAGTTTGGATAGTTATTTTGGTGGCCTAGGGTTAGCACTGCATCGATGCCCCCAGGGGAAAATATCTCATAGGGATAAAGGATGCAATCTGCTATGACCATTGGGTGCCACAAAGTTAACCTCATGGTGCTGAAAAAAATTCAAGGTTCAACAGGTGTTTCATCTACGGGGCTCCCTGCACTATCGACAAAGTGCTCAAGGTTGTAGTAATATTCCGAATATTGAGGGTCAATTGGAGGTTGCGGAAGAAATATTTTGTGAAAAATCTCTCCATAGGGACACCAGCTGGAAAATTAATCTCAACCACCACATTTAATTCTCTCACATCAACCATACCTTAGTAAATGTTTTGCAGGTTACAGATTCAATTTCTAGGGAAGGACATCCCATAAATTAAGTTTTGAATAAGAAGAAAATTACCCATTCCACAACAGACTAAAGTACTATAGTCAAATAGAAATTTAAATCATAGTTGGTATAGATGCATGGGAAGAAAAAGCTATAGGTTTTATTGTATGTTACTTCGCAACCCCTGGTGAATGTAATATCAGTATGAACAATTGTTTTACTGGTGAAGGAGTCACAACCTCCATATGAATGTGTTTTTTTTGTTTTTTAATCATAATATAAATTATTGTTAGTTGCGATTTGGTTGTGAAAATTTCACATATGATTTTTACCGCAACAACTCTATTTTACTCTGTTTCAACGTGATTAAAATTATTTAATTATATTTCCTCCACTATAGTTGTGATTTTAATCTCCTCCACTCTGTATTAAAAGGAATACCTTCATGATTTGATTTCTGCAACTTTGTGTGAACTCTATGTGTTGAGGAAAAACATTTCCTGTGTCTGAAAAATTTGAACATGGTATGAGAGGCAGGTTTAAACCTTCATTACCACAATTGTATTTATAGAGGAGTTAAAAGGTGCTCTGTAATTTTTTGTGGAGTGTATTCACTAGTAGAGAGAAAGTGTTTACACAATGAGGAATGTGTTTTTTACACAGTGAAAGTGGCATTAAAAAGCACAAGCTTGACTAATCCACGAATACCTCACTTTAATGGAAAAAATTATGAATATTTGGCTATTACAGTGAAGGATTTTTTTTATTCTCAAGACATTTGGGTATTGGTGGAGAATGGTTTCCAATAACTAGTAGATGCAGTAGCATACAATGCTTTGACACAAGTAGAAAAGGATTTGTTGCTGGATAACATGAAGAATGACATAAAATCCCTCTTCTACATTTTTCAAGTAGTTCATGAAAGTATTTTCCCAACTGTTGCTGCAGAAATGAAGTCCAAGAAAGCATGGGATACCCTCCAGACATCTTACCAAGTCATGGAAAAGGTGAAGAAAACAAAACTAAAAATGCTGAGAAGAGATTTTGAGACAATTTGTATCAAAGTGTCTGAGAATGTAGACTCATTGTTTACAGATGTAATTAGGTTCGTTACCCAAATCAGGTCTCATGGTGAGACACCCGAGGAACGGAGAATAGTTTAGAAAGCTTTAACAAGTCTGACAATAGTATTTTAAGCCATAGTTTTGGCCATATAAGAGATAAAGGATCTCTCACAATTTTCAGTGGATGAGCTTCATGCATCATTGATCTCTCATGAACATAGATAGAATAAATCAATAAGCACTTCATTGGAGCATGGCTTCAAGACAAAAGTTTCATTTGGTCAAGGTAGAGGTTCAGGAAGATAAAATTACAGAGGAAGAGGAATAATACCACACAGAGGTAGAAGAATCAACCCTTAAAGTTCAAGTGGAAGGGGAATCAATCCAAATCTGGGTCAAGGCTCAAGCCAGAATCAAGCACAAGGTCAAATGTATGATAAATCTCAAGTTCAATTTAATTATTGTAAGAAGTATGGTAATTATGAAAATGAATGTAGAAAGAAGCAATATGACACAAGTAATAAAACAAGTGAAAATTTCATAAAGGAAAATAAAAACCATGATAACATGTTTTTAGCTTGTAATGTAGCACAAGAAAAACAAGGAGATGTATGGTTTGTAGATTCAGGGTGTAGAAACCACATGTCTGGGAACATAAAAATGTTTTCCAATTTAGATGAAAGAGTGAAATATGAAGTGAAATTAGGGATTGATAGTAAAGTCTCTATAATGGGGAAAGGAAGAGTTGTCATTCTTATCAAGAAGGGAGAGAGGAAATAAAATTTAGAGATTTCCTTTGTCCCTGGTTTGAAACATAACCTCATAAGCATTGGACATATCATGTGAAAGGTCTACAATGTATTTTTCAAGAATGATGTGTGCACAATTTTGGATACGCCTCCAACCAGAAAGTATATTGCAAAATTTCACATGACAAACAATAGAGTGTTTCCCCTCAAGATAAACTCATACTTGAAGTAAGAAGGTGCTCAAGCAAAACTATCAATGAAATCATAAGATAATTAAATAAAAGTTGGAGTTGTCACACAATTATACTTTCAAGAAGAGGTCAAAGATGAAAATTGGTTATGGCATTTTAGATTTCGTAATCTCAACTTTGGAGGTTTGAATTTGTTGCATAGGAAAGGTACGGTGAAAGGATTTCCACTCATAGAAAAAATAGAGAGCCTATGTGAAGGATGCATCTTAGGCAAACAACATAGAGAATCATTTCCAGCAGGAAAGCCTATAAAGTCAAAGCCACCTTTGGAGATTGTTTGCTCATATTTATGTGGACTAATTCAAACACCATCAATTGGGGGAAACTATTATATTTTGACATTCATAGATGATTACACAAGGAAGACATGGGTCTACTTCCTAAAACAGAAAAGTGAAGTGTTTAGCACTTCCACCACTACAAAGTTCTTGTTGAGAATCAAAGTGGAAACTACATAAAAGTGTTGAGGACTAACAAAGGTCGAAAATACATCACAAATGACTTCCTAAATTTTTCAGGGAACATGGAATTCACAAGAAATTTACAAGAAGGTATACGCCTCAAAAAAATGGTGTCACAGAAAGAAATAATAGGACCATCATTGAAATGAACGGAGTATGTTGAAGGAAAAAAAAATCGAAATGATTATTGAGCTGAAGTTCTCACTTGTGCTGCATATATGATTAATAGGTGTCCAACCAAAAGTGTAATTAACATCGTTCCTGAAGATACATGGAGTGGAAGAAAGCATATTTCACTCACATGAGAGTGTTTAGGTGTGTGGCATATGCACATGTCCCAGATGATTTGAGGAAGAATTCGGACAGAAAGGGGGATAAAAGCATATTTGTTTGATATGTTGATGAATCCAAGGCATACAAGATCTACAATCCATCAACAAAGAAAGTCGTAATCAACAGATATGTGAAGTTCATAGAAGAAGAAGCATGGGATGGAATTTTAGAGAATTCAGTTAATGTGAATACATGTATGTCACATGAAGACAAAGAGGAATTGACCACAACAAGTAATTCCTCAACGGTGACTCCTCCTTCCCCAACACAAGTTCAACAATTCAGTAAACATGTTACACCATCAAAAAATAATAGGAGAGCGTTCCACAACCAAGAAAGTGTTTCTCCAAGCACACCACAAAGATTCAAAACTCCATCTACTTCAAGTGCAACACCAAGCCCATCTTCCGCAACCATAAGACGACCAAAAGTTCAAAAATTGAAATGAAATTTATGAGCAAGATGAATTTGATAGTAATGTTGGTATGAATTCCTTGTTTGCATTATTTGTTCATGTAGATGACCCTATCCACTTTTAGGATGCAATCAAAGAAGAGAAATGGGTTGCAGAAATGGATGAAGAAATAGGAGCAATAGAAAAGAATGACACATGGGAGTTAGTGGACCTTCTGCAAGGAAAATAAGTCATTGGAGTGAAGTGGGTCTATAAGAGCAAGAGAAACATTGAAGGCAATATAGAGAGGCATAAATGAAGGCTAGTTGTCAAAGGATACAAGCAGTGGCATGGAAGAGATTATGTGGAAACATTTGGGTTAGTCACGAGGATGGAGACGGTGCATACATTGTTGTCGATTGCCGCACAACAGAAATGGAAAGTGTATCAAATGGATGTGAAGTCAACGTTCTTGGATGGAGTGCTAAAAGAGGAAGTGTATGTTGCACAACTTATATGAAGTAGAATGCAGTTAAAGACAAGGTACTGAGGTTGAGGAAAGTTCTTTGCGGTCGAAGTAGCGCACCATGTGCATGGTATAGTAGGAGAGATGCTTTACTTTGGATAAAAAAGTACTTGCTCAAAATGTGATGGTGAACCTACTCTCTACATCAAAGAATGTGATAGAAAGCTTCTTATTCAAAGAGAAATATTCGGATTATCCATGTTGTCAATGTAGTTAGTGTCAACGCTGAATCAATGGATCCATCTTCAAGAAAATTTAAGTGTAACGATTTGAAAGAAGGACCAGTGAGTAATAAATAGTGATAAAAAATAAAAAGAGCTTTAATAGAGAATTTATATTTATTTTAATTTTTTAATCGACTATATTTTTTATCTTTTTTATTCATTAATTTAATATTACTATTTATTAAATAATTTATTATTAATAAGATTATTCAATCAACATATTACAATATATACAAGTTTAATATTTAATTAACTATAGATTTATTTCATTATTTATTTTTTAATGAATATAAAAGATAGAAAATAAATAAGATAAGAAATTTTAAAAATTAAAATAAAATATAAATTCTTTAGTCGAATCTTATATTTTTATCATTATTTATTACTCACCCGGTCGTTCTTTCAGACCATTTATAATTTTTTCCTAAAGATGGATCCCAGTTGGGATACAAAACATCGACTACTTCCGGATGACAATGTAGATAATCTGAATCTTTCTCTTTCAATTGATAACCACATAAGCTTCTTATTGTCGTTTTGTATGTAGATGATTTAATTTTTACAGGGAATGATGATTTCCTCATTATTGATTTCAAAGTAGTCATAAAAAGTGAATTTGAAATGACTGACTTGGGGTTTTTAAGATATTTTTGGGGCATGAAAGTGAAGAAAACCAAAAATGGCATTTTTATCTTTCAAGCAAATTATGTTGCGGCCATTTTAGAGAGGTTTAATATGAATAACAATAAGCCATCACCAAATCCAACTGTCATGGGGTTGAATTTGAGCAAGGAAGACTGCAACAGCAGTGTCAATTGAACATTATACAAAAGTATGGTGGGCAGCCTAATGTATTTGGCCGTGACTAGGCCTGATATAATGTATGCAGTGGGTTTGGTGTCAAGGTTCATGGAGATACCCAAAGAGACACATCTGCAAGTAGCGAAAAGAATTTTAAAGTGTGTAAATGGGAAAAAGGAGTATGACATTTTGTACAGTGCAAGATATGATTTTAGGTTGGTTGGTTACATTGACAGTGATTGGGGAGGAACTGTTGATGACAAAAAGATAACGTCAGGATATGTTTTTCATTTGGGCTCGGGAGCCATTTCATGGGCTTCCAAGAAGCAACCGATAGTATCATTGTCAACATCATAAGCTCAGTATGTCACCGAAACAACAACAATCTGTCGAGCAATTTGGATGGGAAGGATGCTACAGGATTTATGTCATGAAAAAGATGGAACAACCACTATTTTCTTTGGCAATAGTTCAACAAATGAACTGTCTAAGAATTCTGTGTTTCAAAAAAGTACGAAGCAGATTGATGCTAAATATCATTTCATCGGGGAATTAGTTAAAAATAGTGAGATTGTATTGTAGCATTGCAAGTCAGAAGAACAACTTGCAAACATATTCACAAAGCCATTGGCACAAGAAAATTTTGTTTATCTCAGATATTGTTCCGGAATGGTCAATGGAGGCAGTTGTGATTAAGGGGGAGTGTTGGAAAATTAATCTCAATCATCATGTTTAATTCTCTGACATCAACTATACCTTAGTAAATTTTTTGGAGGTTGCGGATTTAGTTTGCATGGAAGGACATCCCATAAATAAAGTTCTAAAGAAGAAAATTACCCATTCTGCAACAAACTAGAGTATTAAATTCAAATAGAAATTTAATTAATAGCTAGTAGAGATGCATGGGAAAGAATTTAGTCCACAAGTGTTATTTACCTCAAGCAACCTCTGCAAGTTCAGAAAATCAATGTCGCCCATCCTATGTTTTAAATGTTAGTCATGCCATGTATTAATGAATTAGAAATGTATGTTTTGAATTAATATGCATGTAGAAGTAAGCAAAAATATCAAGTAATGTTGTGGACGATTGTCTGAGGTGTCTGTGGAGAAACGTTTGGATCAAATTTTGGTGGGCACTTGAAAACAACAGTTACAACTTTTACTGTGTTATGCCGCAACCCTTGGTGAATGGAAATCTCAATAAGAACATTTGTTTTACTGGTGAAGGATCAAAAACCTCCATATGAATTTTTTTGTTGTGTTTTTTAAACATAATATAAAGTATTTTTAGTTGCGATACTCTATGTGAAATATGTGTGTTGAGGAAACGAATTTCCTGTGTCTGAATTTTTTTAACAATGTCAATCCCGCCGATACAATGCCTCTATAATATCCTAGTCATTATCAAGGTTCCGATATAGAATCCTGGGTCCTTCACATTTGTACAATTTAAACCCAATTATTATTGGAGATAGTTGGTATTGACAGGGAAAATTTCCTTGCCAACACTAAGGGTATCTCCCTTGTATAGAATCCCAATTAGAATCTAAAAATTTTGTGATAGCAATCCCATCCGGTATGTAGGCCTAGTTGCCATTATGATAATGAGATATACACCCCTCCTCAAATAGATATTTGAATTGCAATCAGTGGAATGTACGAATACTTGAACAAAACAAGACAAAGGGTTGACGAGTTACCCTGAAAATGAAACACCATGGATAGAAAAGCGAGATTTAAAGCATGCGATTGAAAGAAGAATTATTATCAAAACATCATTAGGGCCATGCTCATACAGAGGCTTGTTTGAGCATAAGAGAAAAAATTCAATATGATCAAACACCCTTCAACTTCTTAAACATGTTTCTGAAATATTAGAGGCATATCAATAACTAAGTCATTAACATATTCCTATGTTGAACCATCACACATCATTCACATATCAAAAGAGATCAAAAATATAAATAATGTAGGAACAGAAACATGGAATAATTAGTACGAATATTATTAGACATGTAAGAGAAAAATATTTATAATGTCAATACACGAGAGTTCCATCAAATATAGTAGTGGAGTCCAAAACATTCACTAGTATTCATTCTCGGAATCATACATTCAATGCTATACATTTATAACTCTCTCTCTCTCTCTCTCTCTCTCCTTTTGGATTCTGAAAAAAGGCCCTTACATTATCTCCCAAGGGAGTACATATAGAATCAATAGTGACTTTTGGGCTACCATGTCTTTTCACCTTCTATTGGGATGGTCTGCGACCTGCGAGTACTTGTGACCTGTGACCTGAGTAGGGTTGCGAACTCAGTGAGGTTGTGACCTGCGACTAGACAAATTTTGTGACCTGTGACCTGCTTGCCTCTACGACCTGTCAATCTAGTCTCTTTCAAGGGAGAAAATTTTTTATGGAGAGGAATGGGGTGTCTACCTGTTGTTGTTTGTTGAGGTAGGTCTGCTAGGATTAGTATTCGGCAGCCACTAGAGCGATCTAGGGAATGTCCTCTCCCACTCTTTGAAAAAATTCAAGAGCATATAGAACTAGTGTACACCTTTTTTTTGTTGACTTGATTGGACAAAGAGGCTAGCTTTTTGTAGATTCGGACCGGTGCAACAATGTACTGGGTGATGTTTTCTTTGGTGGCTAGGAGGTCCTTTGAGCTAGATGCCTACCTGATTGGTTCTAATAACGACTGGATATCTTGCATTACCTCCTCTTGTGTCCTTTGTTTAATTAGTGTGCCTATGGAAGCTATGCAGCGCACTTCAGCCATCGAGTCAATACCCCTGATCAGATGCTCATACGTGACCATCACCATATCCACATCCTTTGCGACCTTATCTCTCGGCTGTAGTTTTATCCTCATTTGTACTTTTTCATTTTGAGTGTGGATCCTGTCTTTATTATGCAAGGTGGCAAGGGCCTGTGGGTATCTTTTAGACCACTTAAGGATGTTGTCCAATCCTGCAAAGGCTTCCTTTAGTTGTGAAAAAGTTTTCCTTGTTTCTACTTGTACCCCTGGCAAGGGATCGATTGTTTGTCTCAGAGTCATCATTTCCTCGTAGACCTGTATCATGGTATTTCCTAGGATGTCCAACTACTCTTGAAAATTAGCTTGTAGTCCACTAGCTTGAGTGACTGCAAGTTGGAGCCTTTGGTTTTTGGTCTCCAGGGCCTTCTTTTCCTCCTCCGCTTTAGCGATATTTTGCTTAGATACACAACTCCTATTTTGCAAAAATAATATTTCTCAGCTCATCCTGCTGACATTTTCTTCATGGTAGTCGAAAAATCAATTCCAGCCAATGCTATCGTTATGGGGTTGGTCCTGGTGTCCAGGACTATGTCTTTCTCTGTGTTTAGTGACGAGATCCATCATTAGACATATTTGGAGGGGTTAATGGTCACCTTTTTCCTTCTTAGAAATAGTTTTCTTGCATTTTTATTATTATTTGGTTTTATGATGCTAGTATAGGTGGTGATTAAGGCTAAGATACTTCGAGTGCCTAATATGAGGTTGAGTGTAGAAAATAGTGAATTATTAGCATTTTTATAAGGATTTTATCATACAGACTTGGAGGAGACAACAAGGAGAAATTATGGGAGGATTGTCAACCATCCTTAACTCTCAAAGGAAACCAAAGGATCCCAAAGATTCTCTCTAGCAATTCGAATTCCAAAGGCAGCGAAAGGATCCAAAATATTCTCTCAAGAAATTCGAATTGCAAAGGTAGCCAAAGGATTCCCAAGGATTCTCTCCAGAAATTCGAATTCCAGAGGTAAATATTATGAGAGATGAAATGACTCAGTGGAGTATTTTTTCCTCCAAAGTAAAATATTAGGTTAACTTTCTAGATGAATATTTGAAACTTGGAGCACTTCTCCGACATTTGGGGGATTTGACCCACATTTTAGAGAATCAACAGAAAAGTTAGATTTGAGATATATATCCAATAACATCATTTTCTCCATGTAGAACATGTGTAATCCAATTCATATTCAAGGAAACCATAGTTTTAAGATTAGACAACTTATAAATAACATTTAAAAAAATAAAATTGGGACAATACGTGATCCAAAAATTTACGGTGTAATAAAAAGAGATAGTCAGAATGTTTGATCTAAAAACCAATATGTGATCCAAAAATTTACGGTGTAATAAAAATACATAGTACGAATGTTGGATCTAAAAAAACCAACATCTCGTAGAATACGTGATCCAACAATTTATGGTGCAATCAAAAGAAAAATTCAAAATGTTTGATATATGAAACTAACATATGTGGCCATGCATTAGATCGATCCAGGCAAGTGGATATTTATTTTATCTTACTAGTAGAATGAATGACATGATAATTGATAGCTTAGCTTAGCCGTGGGCGTAGGGATACATTGGTAATATGCCCTACAAGGAGTAGAAAATTTGAGTGATATGCTTTGATCCTTGAATAATGTAATCGTCTGTGCTGCCAGGAGAAAAATTAATAAGAGAATAGGTGTCACACTTAAATGTATAAGGCTCATCTTTTCGAGAAGAATAAAACGCCGCATCCAACCCATTCTCGAAAATTTTACCTTTGAGACAGTAAAAACTCAATATTATTTTTGGATCCTTAAATTATGTAGCCATCTCAGAAATTGATAAGGGAGTATTGATTACCTCTAGATATATAGGCTTCATTTTATTTGGAAGAGGTAAATGACGCATCAATACCCTTTGAAAAATTAGTAATTTTCAAGGAGAAAAAGCTATAAGTGATCAGCTTGGGTCCTTGAATAATGTAGCCCCCATCAAAGTTGATAAGTGCATAGATATTACTCCTTAAAATATAGGCCTCATTTTTTTTGGAAGAGGAAAAGGTGACATCAATACCACTTGAAAAAATAGTATCTTTTAGGTAGGGAAAGATATTTCTGATAGTTTAGGGTCACTTACTAATGTAGTGATCAGTACTTCACAAAGCATAATTGGTTAGAAGACACCAGTTGGTGATGAAGAGGTACCCTCATATTTCTAGTTGAAGTTAAATGCACTCTCAATGTAATTTCCCACCTTGCAAATTTCTTCCACATAAATTTTGCTTGGTGCTTCTCTTTTCTCTTGCACGGTACTCTATAACAGCATCTCCGCTGGTAAGACATACAGGAGCTCTTACATGGTAAAAACATTCCATAGGAGGCCATCAGTCAGCATATGGATTTTGGTTGAATAGAGCATTACTATAAAGGTTATGGTCCGTTATGATATAAGTTGGGAATCACGATCCAATAATTACTATAACTATATATTCACGTGCTATTCGAATATACTAAGGGTTAATTCCAATTGAAAAATAAATTTCCTATTATTTTGGATAGTTATTTTGGTGGCATAGGGTTAGCACTGCGTCGATGCCCCCAAGGGAAAATATCTCATAGGGATAAAGGATGCAATCTGCTGTGACCATTGGGTGCCACAAAGTTGACCTCATGGTGCTGAAAAAAATTGAAGGTTCAATAGGTGTTTCATCTACGGGGCTCCCTACACTGTTGACAAAGTTCTCAAGGTTGTAGTAATATTCCAAATATTGAGGGTCAATTCGAGGCCACGAAAGAAATCTTGGGTGAAAAATCTCTCCATAGGGACACCAGCTAGAAAATTAATCTCAACCACCACATTTAATTCTCTCACATCAACCATACCTTAGTAAATGTTTTGCAGGTTGCGGATTCAATTTGTAGGGAAGGACATCCCGTAAATTAAGTTCTGAATAAGAGGAAAATTACCCATTCCACCACAGACTAAATTATTAAAGTTGGATATAAATTTAATTCATAGTTGGTATAGATGCATGGGAAGAAGAAGTTATAGGTTTTATTGTATGTTACTTCGCAACCCCTGGTGAATGTAATATCAGTATGAATATTTGTTTTACTGGTGAAGGAGTCACAACCTCCATATGAATGTGTTTTTTGTGTTTTTTTATCATAATATAAATTATTGTTAGTTGCGATTTGGTTGTGAAAATTTCACATATGATTTTTACCGCAACAACTCTATTTTACTCTATTTCACTGTGGGTAAAATTGTTTAATTATATTTCCTCCACTATAGTTGTGCTTTTAATCTCCTCCACTCTGTATTAAAAGGAATACCTTCATGATTTGATTTCTGCAATGGTATGGTCCAGATTAAGACATTTCCGCAAATTTGTGTGAACTCTATGTGTTGAGGAAAAACATTTCCGGTGTCTGAAAAATTTGAACATTGTATGAGAGGCAGGTTTAAAACTTCATTACTGCAATTGTATTTACAGAGGAGTTAAAAGGTGCTCTATAAATTTTTGTGGAGTGTAATCACTAGTAGAGAGAAAGTGTTTACACAGTGAGGAATTCTTTTTTTACACACTGAAAGTAGCAGAAAAAAGCACAAGCTTGAATAATCCAAGAATACCTCACTTTAATGGAAAAAATTATGATTATTGGGCTATTAAAATGAAGGATTTTTTTTATTCTCAAGACATTCGGGTATTGGTGGAGAATGGTTTCCAATAACTAGTAGATGTAGTAACATACAATGCTTTGACACAAGCAGAAAAGGATTTGTTGCTCGATAACATGAAGAATGACACAAAATCCCTCTTCTACATTTTTCAAGTAGTTCATGAAAGTATTTTCCCAATAGTTGCTGCAGAAATGAAGTCAAAGAAAGCATGGGATACCCTCCAGACATCTTACCAAGTCATGGAAAAGGTGAAGAAAAAAAACTAAAAATGCTGAGAAGAGATTTTGAGACAATTTGTATCAAAGTGTCTGAGAAGGTAGACTCATTGTTTACACATGTAATTAGGTTCGTTACCCAAATTAGGTCTCATGGTGAGACATCGGAGGAAAGGAGAATAGTTGAGAAAGCTTTAAGAAGTCTAACAACAATATTTTAAGCCATAGTTTTGGCCATATAAGAGATAAAGGATCTCTCACAATTTTCAATGGATGAGCTTCATGCATCACTGATCTCTCATGAACACAGATAGAACAAAGCAATAAGAACTTCATTGGAGCATGGTTTCAAGACACAAGTTTCATTTGGTCAAGGTAGAGGTTCAGGAAGATAACATTACAGAGGAAGAGGAATAATACCACACATAGGTAGAAGAATCAACCCTTCAAGTTCAAGTGGAAGGGGAATTAATCAAAATCTGGGTAAAGGTTCAAGCCAGAATCAAGCACAAGGTCAAATGTATGATAAATCTCAAGTTCAATTTAATTATTGTAAGAAGTATGATAATTATGAAAATGAATGTAGAAAGAAGCAATATGACACAAGTAATAAAACAAGTGCAAATTTCATAAAGGAAAATAAAAACCATGATAACATGTTTTTAGCTTGTAATGTAGCACTAGAAAAACAAGGAGATGTATGGTTTTTAGATTCAGGGTGTAGAAACCACATGCCTAGGAACATAAAAATGTTTTCCAATTTAGATGAAAGAGTGAAATATGAAGTGAAATTAGGGATTGATAGTAAAGTCTCTATAATGGGGAAAGGAAGAGTTGTCATTCTTACCAAGAAGGGAGAGAGGAAATAAATTTTAGATATTTCCTTTGTCCCTGGTTTGAAACATAGCCTCATAAGCATTGGACATATCATGCGAAAGGTCTACAATGTATTTTTCAAGAATGATGTGTCCACAATATTGGATAAGCCTCCAAGTAGACATTATATTGCAAAATTTCACATGAAAAACAATAGAGTGTTTCCCCTCAAGATAAAATCATACTTGAAGGAAGAAGGTGCTCAAGCACAACTATCAATGAAATCATAAGATAATGAAAGAAAATTTGGAGCTGTCACACAATTATACTTTCAAGAAGAGGTCAAAGATGAAAATTTGTTATGGCATTTTAGATTTCGTAATCTCAACTTTGGAGGTTTGAATTTGTTGCATAGGAAAGGTATGGTGAAAGTATTTCCACTCATAGAAAAACTAGAGAGCCTATGTGAAGAATGCATCTTAGGCAAACAACATAGAGAATAATTTCCAACGGGAAAGCCTATAAGGGCAAAGCCACCTTTGGAGATTGTTTGCTTAGATTTATGTGGACTAATTCAAAAACCATCAATTGGGGGCAAATATTATATTTTTACATTCATAAATGATTACACAAGGAAGATGTGGGTCTACTACCTAAAACAGAAAAGTGAAGTGTTTGAGCACTTCCACCACTACAAAGTTCTTGTTGAGAATCAAAGTGGAAACTACATAAAAGTGTTGAGGACTAACAAAGGTCGAAAATACATCACAAATGACTTCCTAAATTTTTCAGGGAGCATGGAATTCACAAGCAATTTACAACAAGGTATACACCTCAACAAAATGGTGTCATAGAAAGAAAGAATAGGACCATCATTGAAATGAAAGGAGTATGTTGAAGGAAAAAAAATTCCAAATGATTATTGAGCTGAAGTTGTCACTTGTGCTGCATATATGATTAATAGGTGTCCAACCAAAAGTGTAATGAACATAGTTCCTAAAGATACATGGAGTGGAAGAAAACATATTTCACTCACATGAGAGTGTTTAGGTGTGTGGCATATGCTCATGTCCCAGATGATTTGAGGAATAAGTTGGACAGAAAGGGGGATAAATGCATATTTGTTTGATATATTGATGAATCCAAGGCATACAAGATCTACAATCCATCAACAAAGAAAGTCATAATCAACAGATATGTGCATTTCATAGAAGAGGAAGCATGGGGTGGAATTCTAGAGAAGTCATTTAATGTGAATACATGTATGTCACATGAAGACAAAGAGGAATTGACCACAACAAGTAATTCCTCAACGGTGACTGCTCCTTCCCTAACACAAGTTCAACAATTTAGTAAACATGTTACACCATCAAAAAATAATAGGACAGCGTTGCACAACCAAGAAATTGTTTCTCCAAGCACACCACAAAGATTCAAAACTCCATCTACTTCAAGTGCAACACCAAGCCCATCTTCCGCAAACATAAGAGGACCAAAAGTTTAGAAATTGAAATGAAATTTATGAGCAAGATGAATTTGATAGTAATGCTGGTATGAATTCCTTGTTTGCATTATTTTGTCATGTAGATGACCCTATCTACTTTGAGGATGCAATCAAAGAAGAGAAATGGGTTGCAGAAATGGATGAAGAAATAGGAGCAATAGAAAAGAATGACACATGGGGGTTAGTGGACCTTCTGCAAGGAAAATAAGTCATTGGAGTGAAGTGGGTCTATAAGACCAAGAGAAACATTGAAGGCAATATTGAAAGGCATAAAGCAATATTAGTTGTCAAAGGATACAAGTAGCAACATGGTAGAGATTATGCAGATACATTTTCACTAGTCACGGGGATGGAGATAATGCGTACATTGTTGTCAATTTTCATGCAACATAAATGGAAAGTGTATCAAATGGACGTAAAATCAACGTTCTTGAATGGAGTGTTGAAAGAGGAGGTGTATGTCACACAACCTCCTATATATGAAGTAGAATACAAAGAAGACAAGGTATTGAGGTTGAGGAAAGCTCTTTATGGGTTGAAGAAAGCACCATCTGCATGGTATAGCAGGATAGATGCTTACTCGATGGAAAATGGGTTCAAAAAAAGTGATGATGAACCTACTCTCTACATCAAAGAAAGTGATAGAAAGCTTCTTATTCAAAGAGAAATATTTGGATTATCCACAGTGTCATCAGAAAGTAGTCAATGTTTTGAATCCCAACTAGGATCCATCTTCAAGAAAAAATTATGACTGATTTGAAAGAAGGACCAGGTGAGTAATAAATAGTGATAAAAATAAAAAAGAGCCGACTAGAGAAGTTATATTTTATTTTAATTTTTTAATTTACTATATTTTTTATCTTTTTTATTCATTAATTTAATATCATTATTTATTAAATAATTTATTATTAATAATATTATTCAATCAACATATTACAATATATACAAGTTTAATATTTAATTAACTATAGATTTATTTCATTATTTATTTTTTAATGAATATAAAAGATAGAAAATAAATAAGATAGGAAATTAAAAAAATTAAAATAAAATATAAATTATTTAGTCGAATATTATATTTTTATCATTATTTATTACAAACCCGGTCCTTCTTTCAGACCATTTATAATTTTTTCCTGAAGATGGATCCCAGTTGGGATACGAAACATCGACTACTTCCGGATGACAATGTAGATAATCTGAATCTTTCTCTTTCAATTGATAACCACATAAGCTTCTTACTGTCGTTTTGTTTGTAGATGATTTGATTTTTACAGGGAATGATGATTTCATAATTGTTGATTTCAAATTAGTCATTAAAAGTGAATTTTAAATGACTGACTTGGGGTTTTTAAGATATTTTTTGGGCATAAAAGTGAAGCAAACTGAAAATGGCATTTTTATCTCTCAAGCAAATTATGTTGCGGGCATTTTAGAGAGGTTTAATATGAATAACAGTAAGCCATCACCAAATCCAACTATCATGGGGTTTAATTTGAGCAAGGAAGATTGCAACAACAATGTCAATTCAAAATTATACAAAAGTATGGTTGGCAGCCTAATGTATTTGGCTATGACTAGGCCTAATATAATGTAAGCGGTGAGTTTGGTGTCAAGGTTCATGGAGACACCCAAAAAGACACATCTAAAAGTAGCTAAAAGAATTTTAAAGTATGTGAATGGGACAAAGGAATATGAAATTTTGTACAGTGCAAGATATGATTTTAGGTTGGTTGGTTACATTGACAGTGATTGGGGAGGAACTGTTGATGACAGAAAGATCACGTCAGGATATGTTTTTCATTTCGGCTCGGGAGCCATTTCATGGGCTTCCAAGAAGCAACTGATAGTATCATTGTCAACATCATAATCTCAGTATGTCATCGAAACAACAACAATCTGTCAAGAAATTTGGATGGGAAGGATGTTGCAGGATTTATGTCATGAAAAAGATGGAAGAACCACTATTTTCTTTGGAAACAGTTCAACAAATGCACTGTCTAAGAATTTTGTGTTTCAAAAAAGTACGAAGCATATTGATGCTAAATATCATTTCATCAGGGAATTAGTTAAAAATAGTGAGATTGTGTTGTAGCATTGCGAGTTAGAAGAACAACTTGCAGACATATTCACAAAGCCATTGGCACGAGAAAATTTTGTTTATCTCAGATATTGTTCAGGAATGGTCAATGGAGGCAGTTGTGGTTAAGGGGGAGTGTTGGAAAATTAATCTCAACCATCATGTTTAATTCTCTGACATCAGCCATACCTCAGTAAATTTGTTGGAGGTTGCGGATTTAGTTTGCATGAAAGGACATCCCATAAATAAAGTTCTGAAGAAGAAAATTACCAATTCTGCAACAAAATAAAGTATTAAATTCAAATAGAAATTTAATTAATAGCTAGTAGAGATGCATGGGAAAGAATTTAGTCCACAAGTGTTATTTACCTCAAGAAACCTCTGCAAGTTAAGAAAATCAAAGTCGCCCATCCTATGTTTTAAATATTAGTCATGCCATGTATTAATGAATTAGAAATGTATGTTTTGAATTAATATGCATGTAGAAGTAAGCAAAAATCTCAAGTAATGTGGTGGACGATTGTCTGAGGTGTCTGTGGAGAAATTTTTGGAGCAAATTTTGGTGGGAACGTGAAAACAATAGTTACAACTTTTTATATGTTATGCCGCAACCCCTGGTGAATGGAAATCTCAATAAGAACATTTGTTTTACTGGTTGAGGATCAAAAAACTCCATATGAATGTTTTTTTTTGTGTTTTTGAAGCATAATATAAATTATTTTTAGTTGCGATACTCTGTGTGAAATATGTGTGTTGAGGAAAAGAATTTCCTGTGTCTGAATTTTTTTAACAATGTCAATCCCACCAATACACTGCCTCTTTAATATCCTAGTCATTATCAGGGTTCCGATATAGAATCCTGGGTCCTTCACATTTGTACAATTTTAACCCAATTATTATTGGAGATAGTTGGTATTGATGGGGAAAATTGCCTTGCCAAGACTAAGGGGATCTCCCTTGTATAGAATCCCAACTAGAATCTAAAAATTTTGTGATAGGGATCCCATCCGGTATGTAGGCCCAGTTGCCATTATGCTGATGAGATATACACCTTTCCTCAAATAGAGATTTGAATTGTAATCAGTGGAATGTACAAATACTTGAAAAAAACAAGACAAACGGTTGACGAGTTACCCTGAAAATGAAACACCATGGATAGAAAAGAGAGATTTAAAGCATGCGACTGAAAGAAGAATTATTATCAAAACATCATTAGGGCCATGCTCATATAGAGGCTTGTTTGAGCATAAGAGAAACAATTCACTATGATCACACACCCTTCAACTTCTTAAACATGTTTCTGAAATATTAGAGACATATCAATAACTAAGTCATTAACATATTCCTATGTTGAACCATCACACATCATTCATATATCAAAAGAGATCAAAAATATAAATCATGTAGGAACAGAAACATGGAATAATTAGTACAAACAATATCAGACATGTAAGAGAAAAATATTCATAATGTCAATACATGAGAGTTCCATCAAATACAGTAGTGGAGTCCAAAACATTCAGTAGTATTCATTCTCGGAATCATACATTCAATGCTATACATTTATATATAACTCTCTCTCTCTCTCTCCTTTTGGATTCTGAAAAAAGGCCCTTACATTATCTCCCAAGGGAGTACATATAGAATCAATAGTGACTTTTGGGCTACCATGTCTTTCCACCTTCTATTGGGATGGTCTGCAATCTGCGAGTAATTGTGACCTACGACCTGAATAGGGTTTTGACCTCAATGAGGTTGTGACTTGCGACTGGACAACTTTTGTGACTTGTGACCTGCTTGACTCTACGACCTGTCAATCTAGTCTCTTTCAAGGGAGAAAATTTGTTATGGAGAGGAATGGGGTGTCTACTTGTTGTTGTTCATTGAGGTAGGTCTACTAGGATTAGTATTTGGCAACCACCGGAGCGATCTAGGGAATGTCCTCTCCCACTCTATGAAAAAATTCAAGAGCATCTAGAACTAGTGTACACCTTTTTTTTGTTAAGTTGATTGGACAAAGAGGCTAGCTTTGTGTAGATCCGGACCGGTGCAACAATGTACTAGGTGATTTTTTCTTTGGTGGCTAGGAGTTCCTTCAAGCTAGATGCCTACCTGATTGGTTCTAATAACAACTAGATATCTTGCATTACCTCCTCTTGCATCCTTTGTTTGGTTAGTGTGCCTATGGAAGCTATGAGGTGCACTTCAGCCATTGAGTCGATACCCCTGATGAGATGCTCATACGCGGCCATCACTATATCCACATCCTTTGCGACCTTATCTCTCAGCTGTATTTTTATCCTCATTTGTACTTTTTCGTTCTGAGTGTGGATCTTGTCTTTATTAGGAAACATGGCAAGGGCCTGTGGGTATCTTTCAGGCCACTTAAGGATGTTTTCCAGTCATGCAGAGGCTTCCTTTAGTTTTGCAAACGTTTTCCTTGTTTCTACTTGTACCCCTGCCAAGGGATCGATTGTTTGTCTTAGAGTCATCATTTCCTCGTAGACCTGTATCATGGTATTTCCTAGGATGTCCAACTACTCTTGAAAAGTAGCTTGTAGTCTACTAGCTTGAGTGAGTGCAAGTTGGAGCCTCTGGTTTTTGGTCTCTAGGGCCTTCTTTTCCTCCTCCGCTTTAGCGATCTTTTACTCAGATGCACGGTTCCTATTTTGCAAAAATAATATTTCTCGGCTCATCCTGCTGACATTTTCTTCATGGCAGCTGCAAAACAGATTCCAACCAATGCTATCATTATGGGGTTGGTCCTGGTGTCCAGGACTATGTATTTCTCTGTGTTACTGATGAGATCCATCATTAGACATATTTGGAGGGGTTAATGGTCACCTTTTTTCCTTCTTAGAAATAGTTTTCTTGAATTTTTATTATTATTTGGTTTTATGATGCTAGTATAGGTGGTGATTAAGGCTAAGATACTTGGAGTGCTTAATATGAGTTTGAGTGTAGAAAATAGTTAATTATTAGCATTTTTATAAGGATTTTATCATAAAGACTTGGAGGAGACAACAAGGAGAAATTATGGGAGGATTGTCAACCGTCCTTAACTCTCAAAGGAAACCAAAGGATCCCAAAGATTCTCTCTAGCAATTCGAATTCCAAAGGTAGCGAAAGGATCCAAAATATTCTCTCAAGAAATTTGAATTCCAAAGGCAGCCAAAGGATTCCCAAGGATTCTCTCCAGAAATTAGAATTCCAGAAGTAACCAAGAAACTCAAAGAGGAGTGCACTCAATCTTTATTTACTTGGATTCAAGTGGACTCAATCACTATTTTCTATGGAGATAATGGTAGCCCTGTAGAATAAATAGAGAAGAGATAGAGCTATGAAGGGGTTGATTCTAGTCATAACTTTGTTGCAAGCTATTGAGATTTTTATTTTACTGAGTGATCAAACTTTCAAAAATGTATGAGGCTATTCTTTTATGAAATGAGCAGACTGATTTCATTTTATTGATTTAAGTCTATAGAGCTAGTCTTATGGGTTAGAGCCCAATCCAAGTGCCTTAGCCTCTCTGTTGTATTTTTTCTCTACTTTCTGTCATTTCATTAGTTCCACTTCTGATAATTTCGTTTATGCTTAATTGTTGTTTAGTTTTTCTTTCAGTGTGCTAATATAGGTTTCATTTGCTCGTGAGTAATAAAATAGAGGATAAAAACCAAAAAGGTTGTGGATCAAGACCCCCTTCTCATCTCTTTCAATAGAGCTCGAGGAGGGCAAACCTTCCCACAAACCCAAAAGTTGATTTCTATGCACTATTTCTGAGATTAAAAGTAGAATTGCATTACCATTTTTCAGTATTCCTTTGCACTGCATTTTACGCATATTTTTGTTTCTTTGCCCCTAAGTTAGTAGTTTGATTGCAGGAATTATTGTTGAAAACCCCAGAGTAGCTTTGTGGTGCATCCTCGTTTCATTCTCCATCTCTGTCTTCATAATCTGCGCACTACTGTTACACCCTCCAATTCCTCTTTTTCTCGCTTATTCTCACTGCTGCACCCACCTTTTATCCCTAAAAACTCTTAAAATATCCAGCCCACCTTATTCTTGTATTCTTATTGGTCACATTTACCTTACCCTTTTGAATGCAAAATTCTTTAAAACCATTCAAATTCGACCTCCACCTCTCCTCATCAAAACTCCCACTATCGTACTTCGCGAATCACACTTCATGACCTTTTCGCTTTTTCTTTTAAGACTTATTGCTCTTGTCTGCCGATTGCGATATTTGTATCGTGCTCCGCCACCAGTCCCACCACCATGTCATCCGACTCATCGCAACCTTTTTCCTTTTTTCAAATCATGCTTCGCATATTTTTCTCTTTTTCTTTTAAGACTTACCACTCCAACATCAATTGTGGTAAATCCACCATATCGCACATCACAAATCACATCTTTTCTTCGTTTCCCATTAACACTTAACGCTCCAACCGCCGATTGTGATAATACTTTGTGCTCTGCCACATCGCAAATCACAAATCACATTTTGCAACCTTTTCCATTTTATTTTAAGACTTACCGCTCCCAATACGGATTGTGGTATTGTCATCAAACTCTGCCACCGGTCCCATTACCATGTCACACATGCATTTCTCACTTCACAACCTTTTCTTGAAAAAAAATTCCGCTATCCCTGCAACTTTGCGATATTGCGATTGTGATATCACATTTTTCATTTTGAAGTTTTTATCCTATTGCATTTTCCACTTCGCAGTTTTTATCCTGTTGCATTTTCCAATTCGTAGTTTTTATCCCCATCGCATTTCACATTTCTCTCCTACTCTCGAACAACACTTCCGCTATCCCTCCAACTTTGCGATATCACATTTCGCACTTCGCAGTTTTTATCCTGTTGCATTTCACACTTCGTAGTATTTTTCCCCATCGCATTTCAAATTTTTCTCCCGCTCCTGAAAAACACTTCCGCTACTCCTCTAACTTTGCGATATTGCGATTGCAATATCTCATATTGCATGTTGCACTTCCATCCTCCATTGCAACTATGCCATCACAATTTTCAAATTATTCCACTCCAAAGAATTTTTGTGCTATAATAAAGTTTTAATAAGGTTTAAACCCATATTTTCACTTGTAAGCCTTTTTTCAAGTGTTTATGCCTCTGTTAACACCTTTACCCCTTTCTTCTCCAAGCTACAAATCAATACTTTTTCAATTACAATTAAGTCATGGATAACTTAGCTGCATGGATAGAAGCATGGTAGATAGAGCATAAGATAAGTAGGGTGTTTTTAGCCGATTGGCCAAGTTAAGTGTGGTTTAAAATAGTTTCCTTTATGCAATTTAGTTTAGTTTCCATTCTATCATTTCCTTTCAGCAATTTAGCTTAGTTTCCTTCCTGTCATTTCTTTTCAACAATTTAAATTAGTTTCTTTCTGTCATTTCCTTTCTGCAAATTAAATTAGTTTCATTTCCATCATTTCTTTTCTACAAATTAAGTTAGTTTCCTTTCTGTCATTTTCTTGCAGCAATTTAATCTTCATTTTTTTATATCATAGTTTAAGAAATAACACCCTTTCATAGAGCAGAAGAAGATGACATGAATAAAATGCATCTATTGTGTATATAGTAGTGTCACCTCCAATTTTGTACGAACCTCGGGTTGATAAAGTAAAGTAGGGCAATTTCTGGGAGTTGCAACACTCTTGGTGCAATACCAGGGCTCACCACTTTTTGGCATCGTTTTTTGGAAGGTGTCTAGTAAATGTTTGATTTTATTTTAGGATTCTTTTCTACTTTCCTTTATTTTCATGTCATTTTAGAAATATTGAAAAAAAAAAGATCTGATTTACATGCCTCGTAGGAGTAGGAATAATCAAAGAAAAATCTTACCTAAAACCCCCACATCACCTTCTAGCCACCCTTCACTCTTCTTCAGTGGCAGTGAGATTGAGCCCCCTATAGGAGATCCTTCTGAATATTGTGAGGATCCTATTGGGGAAGAAGAATAAGACCTTGTTTTAACTAAGGGAACTGCTTCACCTATATTAACCACGGTTGGGATCTAGAGAGCCTTTCCCATAAGAGAGGTAGATGGGGAAAATAATTTGAAAAACATTATCCCCTCATCTCTTCTTGTAATATTCCAAAATGGGAACAACTACACTATTGGGAATAATTTGAGTTATTACCAATGTGGAGCTTCAGAAAATCATGAGCATGGAAATTTGGAGCAGCTCATTATATGTAAAATAAAATCATATGAGCATATGAAAGAACCTCAGCAACAAGATGATCTATATTCTCCTTCCCGGGTGGGGAAATGCAGCAATATAGAGCATAAAACAGATGTCTTCAGAAAATAACGCTATAAAAGTGAGAAATGAGACTTGGATCCCTTAGAAGACATGATATAAAACTCACATGCATAATTATAGGTGAAGAAAATGAAACTAGATACCTTAAACAAATCTCCCCGGCTCAGTACTGCTTAAAAACACCCCAATCCCGTGACTTCTCTACAACAGAATTTCTGAAGAATGTGAGAGCATAATTATCATGAGTTTTTCTACAGAAAATGATGAAATAAGACTGATATGGAGCTTTTATTAATCAAATAACATATAAATGGAGGTTTAACCTCTTTTACACAAAGAAAAGACACCCGACAAGGGTTTCTAACGATATACATGTACAAAAATCAGGATTGTAGAAAAATAACACAGTATACTAAAAATATACATTAAAAATGGATGAAGATGACATATAAAAGCTGAATAATACATAAAATTTCCCTAGGCCCTCTTATTAAAACTGCCGAAGGAAATAAACACCTCCTCCTCAAAGACTAGCACAAAATGGAAATGTTTAACCAAGCAACAATGCCCCTATAGAAGAGGACATAGTTTCTGAAGATGAATGCACTGTAGATGTTACTAGCTGAGTGGCCTTATGCCAAATGATGAAATGGAAGCTAAAATCCTACCCTCTTGATCCCTTAAGCAAGCTGATCCAAAGAGAGGATGGAATTCATGCACGGGAATTATTTGCACTAAGAAGTGAAACAACTCCAGCTAAATAGTTTTAGCATGAAAATAGTCTAAAGACCAAATATATTTGAATAATAAATGATCTCATTTATGCTATGCCCTTATTTTTATATTTGGTGAGCCTCCTCATCCCGGACCCCACACATTATTGAGGTGACTTCCTAGTGAATATTCCTCCTTCAAAACTGCGCTGCCCTAGTTGTCTTCCCTCCTCTTTGTAGCAACGATGTTGACTTGGTAAACTAGGACTAATCCAATTGCAATGCCTCTTTTCACACTAACGGATCTTCAATCCAGTTCTCATATGTGTGTCTAGGCTGATCCTTTCTCACATTGAGCTCGTTTACTTAGGCGATTTCTTCGTCCTCAAGAATGCATGTTGACTCAGTCAAACTTGACTATGTCCCCATCTATCTTGCCCTTGTTCACACTTGGAAGTGTAAAACCATCTCTTAAGGTGATATCCTTCCTCATTAAGGTGAAATTTATTTATATCTTTATTGTTCATGAGCCTCCTTCCCATTTATTCCTCTTCTAAGTGAAAGTATCAAAGTCTAATATTCCAATTTTCTTGTTTGCAAATTTTGGAATATTATAGTACTCCCCCTCCTAGATGTTGCTTGTCCTCAAGCAAATGCAAGTATAGGAGTGAAGAGAATCCTATTCTCCCCTGTAGCAACCTCATAATATGAAATCCTCCAAGGTTCAAGGTGTTGCATCATCAATATATCTCCAAGTTGCCCCTCCCAAGTGTGTAAGCCATCTATTAGCGAATATCCGAAATGGCTATCATTATATGATAGTGAAACATCCATGGAGGCAACAATGGGCTATTTGAAGGTCCTCTTGAGGCATGAGGGCTGATATAGATTGGGACTCATCATCCCCCATTGAATCTATCCTTCCCAAGCTATCAACCAAACAAAACGAATCACCCTCCAGGTTGGCAACTCATGAAGGATCTCTTCCACCTTGAGCTCATGCAGAATAGGTGGGCTGAAAATCTGAATATGGTAGGAAAGATAGCCTACCTTGCATTGTCTTCCTCTCCACTTAAGATAAGTGTAGATAATTTTCTGATCTCGGGTTGCAATACTATTGCCCTCAAATGGAAAGAAGGAAGCTAGACCTCCAAAGGTCCCTCTCCCAGCGCTATGAATCAAGCTATCCCAAACGATCTCATACATGATGGACAAGAACTCACCACCATATGGCATCCCATCCATATCATGGCTCTCCTCATAAAGAAACAAATTTTTTGCTATAGAGGCCATGTCTCTTCTCATCCTCCGCTTGGAACATGTAATGCAGAAAGTGAGGGGATCCTCCTCCCCAAAGAAAACATCCACTCCATGTGTTCTTCCTCCAATCATGTTCCTCATATAGGCAGGAATACTATCAGAAAATAGGATTATGATCAGCATCATAATGAGAGAAATAATGAAGGTTTTATGTGGTGCTGGAGGGTACCAACAGTCTCCCAAGTGGTCACAACACAGTCTTCTCCACTACAGCTTCAGACAATGGCATGGCAAGTTGTCTCTTGACAAATGGCTTGCTGTATAAGTCATCACACCCACTAGTAAATGGTAGATGGCTGAATATGTCAATAGAGCACACAAGAAGTAACCACATACTTGCCCCAGATCATACAGTAGATGGTTGTCTCCATCATAATAGCTGGAAAAAAATGTACCATGGATCCCAAAGAAAAACTTGCCCCTTTGAAGAGCAATGGATTGCAAGGAAATGGTAAGAGTATGAAAATATTGTGTGGAAAAATCAATAAAGGAAAAAACAGAATTCTTACCATGTAATGAAAGAAAGATGTTGACAAAATCCACAGATGGATCCTCCATGGTAGTATGACATACCCATATGAAGAGGAATGAACCACATGATGCATGAAAATCCTCATGCCTGGAAACCCACACTAGAAAATTTGGCCCAATTTCCGATGGCCAATTCGTTGCTATTCCGACACATAGTTGTCTCAAGAGCAACAGTTTGAGGCCAGACAAACGGTGGTTATCCATTACGTCGCAATTCCGACACTCTCCAAAGTGTCACAATATAGACACATTTTCCGACGTTTCCAAACAACTGTCACTCTTCCGACACTTTCCAAACCATCGCTCTTCCGACGTGTGAAAAAGGTCACAATTCCGACGATATGTGGTCCAACTTTTTTACCATCACTCTTCCGACGTTCGTAAAATGTCGCTCTTCCGACATGTGTAAAATGTCGTAATTCCGACGATATGTGGTTCGACGTTTTTACTGTCGCTCTTTCGACATTCGTAAATTGTCGCTCTTCCGACGTGTGTAAACTGTCGTAATTCTGACGATATGTGGTCCGACGTTTTGAATGTCGCTCTTCCAATGCTTATTAAGGTGTCGTAATACGGACACTATGAAAAATTGTCACAAGACCGACACTGTGTCGGAGTGTCGCAATATCGACGCATTGAAAAACCGTCACAAGACTGAAGCCAGGAAGAAGTGTCACAATACCAACGTACAATTGAACATCACAAGACTAAAGCATATAAGGTGTCGCAAGACCGATGCTTATAAAGCATCAGTATACCGATGGTGGGTTAAATTAAAAAAAAAAGAAAAAAAAAAGAATTTTTTTTTTTTACCAAGCTGGTGATGTCTATGAATTTTGTCATCAAAATCAATTTTGATTACTTCAGTTTCTTTCCGAGAAAATTTAAGTGACGATTTAGTTTCTTTGCAAATAGTATATATTCAAATATCGGACGAAAATATTCACCATTTTTTGAAGTCTCAAAAATTGACACTTATTCTTCCAATTTTTAATTTCGGGGAGATGATTATTTCCTTCTTACTAGTAAACAAGAGAAGGAATAAGCTTAAAATCATTCACTAGGTGATATTGATAGCGAGTAAGTTTAATAAATATCAAACCAACTCTGGCAATTTCACGTTATAACTTCAGAAGCTTTAATATCGCACTATTTCTTCTTCGGTTATAACCCCATGTCCACTTACATTCAAACCCCTCACTTCAGACCCAAGATTGTTTCACAAACGAGATCCTAGGCCTTATAGAAACAATTTGTTTAAACACCAATCGGGTTTATATTTCCAACCCCGACAATATATTTTAACCCCAATACCTATCATAACATTACTTTGTGCGACATTCACCTTCGGATTGATTTATTTAGTATCAATGTATATTACCCAACAAACATCATAGGGCCTTGTCTTAATTAGTTTCCAACACATATGGATATCCGCTCATATAATACTCTGACCTTGAATAGAAATCAAATACTGAAAATGAACCATATTGGACCCACAACATACAACTCTGAGCTTTGGTTATATTCAAATATTGACATAATTTTGACTCGGGCCCACAGTTCATTTGACATACCTTTTCATTAACTATCGCCCCATCCAATGGCTACAAGTCTATTGCACTACCCTTCAGTGATCCAACGGTACTCATGCAATCACACTGTCCACAGGTTATCTCTCCAACCTCACGCAATGAACTAGGCTCGGTACTTAAATCACCCTTATCATCTGACGGTAGGGAGGTCGTCGCACCTACATCGATGATCCAACGGATTAAAATGCATATTGCATGATTTAAATGATCGAGTGTTAATTCACAAAAGTCGCGCGATATAAATGTTTTTTCCAAAACCATTCTTCTCCACATGTCAGCCAGCTACATATATTGCATTCAAAATTCAAATACAGCTTACCAGTTGTGAACTTGCGTGATATAGCCGGTATTCTAGCCCTGGTTTCACTATTCCTGCAAGGTTATGCTTCTCCTCTATTCAAGGTTCCGTCTCCACCTTTTTATTACATTTAATTCGATTCGGGCCTTTTCAAGTTTAAAACGTTCCATCACATAGCTTCAAGGTTTAATTATAAAACCACACTATTGCTTCCACCATTATTCTGCTTCGGTATTTCTCAGCGTATTCTTCACAACTGTGGTTGATAATTCGATTGCAATTATATTCAAAGCCCGGATTCCTATTCAACTACACCCTTAACTTTCATAAGGGATCTTCGCCTGTCAGAACAGAGCATCACTAAAACCCAATCATATACAGGATTTCAAATTCCGCCTTCTACACAGTGGTTAAATCAATAATAGAGGTAATTTGGGGAATAGATCACTCTGTGATTGATTCACAGAAACTTACAATCATTGCTTCAAATTTTAACACAGAGCTTCAATATGCACTTCTAATGCTGTTGAGGAAACCCAAGAATAATCTTAAAAGGCATTTATATTTCTTGAAAAAATGTACTACTCTAAAAACAACGACTTTACTTGAAAATTTTGAAGTTATGAAAGATTATTTATTTTATTTTTTTATTCAAAGACTCAAATTGAATTTAAAAAATATTCTTCTTTTGTTTATTCCAAATCATCCGAATAAGGAGAGATTAAAGATATAAAAAATCCATTGGATGTAATAGGCTCAATAGTAAATAAAAAACCAATTATTCCACATAATATAATGGCCGCTCAAAATTCAAATGATATAGTTTTTGCATGATATGCACCCCTAATATTTATTTCAAATCCACATGAAACTCCCCAAGGATATGTTGAGAATTCAGCAAGATGATGGAGCTTAGTGAAATGAAGTCGCCTTCACTAAGTGGGCCCGCAGGCAAATTCTGGCGCAAAGTCTATTTTTAGACTATGTCTATTTTTAGACATACGCAGCATAATTTGGGAATTCTACTTGGAGATTCTTGGAGTATGCGACATGTCGGTAAAAATAGATGAGACCCTAATTTTTAGGACCCAGGCTATTTTTAGACTGATCTCCTAAAAATATGGAAGTCAAATATTATTTACCCTTAATAATATTTCGACTATAAACAGCAGTTTACTCTCTTGGCGCACTTCAGTTTGAGTCATGGAGGTGGCTCATGCAGCTGACACAAGGAATCACGTGGTTCCTAGGGTTTGATGGCATCTTGCATGGTTGACTTCAGTTAGACTTCAGTGGCAGAAGTTTTGGAGGAGTTAACGGGACATATAGTGGAGTTGTGTTCTGTTTGTTTTAGTTGAACTAGTTGAGATTAGTTAACTAGCTAATCAACTAGATATGAGTGGAGTGAATTAAATAATATTTAATTCACTAATTATTAACTCATTAGTCAACTCAAGAACACTTCAGTTCACTACAGTGCATGATCAGTTCAGTGGAGACCAATGGAAGAGGTAGATGAAAGGGTGAGTAAAGCTATCAGTTGGAGGATTAGTTTTGCATGGGATTTGCATTACACTTGGAGGAATTGTCCATGACAATTGCGCAGTCAAGCCAAGGGGATTCGAACCTTGGATCTCTTCATATACAGGCCATGATTACGCAATAGAGGCAAGGCAGTCAGCAGTGAGTTTTGAACCCGAGACTTGTTCAAAACTGAGTTAGATTGTGTGTGACTTTATGAGAAAGTACTGAGTACTTGTGAGGAGTATTGTACTTTGTTGGTTACATGATTTCTCCATTATAATATACACAATAGCTGTGGGGTTTTAAGCTATAGGATTTCCCATACATACTGAGTTAATGTGTGATTGATTTGATGTGAGATTGCTTCTGTTATTTCCGCATGTGACAATTAATTGTAGAAGAGATTATGTGTTATGCATGCAATTCGAAATTGATGTGTAATCGGGTTAATATCCATTGAATAAGTGATTTATTCAGCTAATTTCTACATGGTATCGGAGCAATATTAATTGTCGAGATCTATTACGGTGATTGCAAACTTATTTCCTCGGACAGAGTCTGCATACGGGCCAGGAAGCCTCCGGATTCATCTTTCTTCGGAAAGTGAAAGGTCTGGTAAAAGCCCCTTGCAGTCAATCTCTGATTTGGAAATAATTTGTTTTCAAGTGTAGATCGGAAGCGATAGAGCTTGGATTTTGGAATTCGAATTTTGCAGCAGAATTGTTTTCTTGGTGCCGGTGTTGAAAATGTCTTCTTTCAACGGTTTGCGACTCGAATATGCTCTTGAAGGCAGTTCGAATTATGTTGCATGGAAGGATCGCATGGAAGCAGTGTTAGAAGATAATGGTCTGAAGGAGTTCGTAGATGCGGATGTCCCAAAGCCCACTGATGCAGCTTTGGTCGATGCATGGCAAAAGAAGATCGCGAAATGTCGAAGGATCCCGTTGGAGGGCGTCAAGGATCATATTGTATCCAGCCTGCATGGAAAGGCTACTCCATATTTAATGTGGAAAGCTTTGACGGATCTATTCCAGAGTAAGAGCGACCAAAGGAAGCTGGCGCTCAAAGATAAGCTCAGGAACATCAAGATGGAGAAAGGCGACAGTATCGCCAAATACCTCACGAAGTTCACTCAGTGCAGAGATGAGCTGGGAAGTGTGGGGGTGACTGTCGAAGATGAGGACATGGTCGACCTAGCTCTCCTTGGTATTCCGAAGGCTTGGCACTCATATCAAGATAGTGTCAATGGTCGGGAGAAGCTGCCGGGATGGGAGCGCCTTTGGGCGGATCTCATGTAGGAGGAGATAAGGAGGACTACTTGAGATGGATCTTCATCAAAGGGAGCTGATGAAGAAAACTGCGCTTTGGTGTCCAAAGAAAAGAAAGGGAAGGGTAAGAAAACCTCTCATTCTGGTGCTAAGGGCAAGAAGCAGGATATGGCGAAAGTGAAGTGTTTTCACTGCCATGATCACGGACATTATGCTACCAATTGTCCAAAGAAGAAGAAGAACAAGCAAGCGGGAAGATCTGCACATGGAGAAGCTTTGGCTTCACAGTTCGAGCTTGACTTTTCACTGATTGCATGCTTGGTTTCAAGTGTGATGGGATCGGTGTGGTTCTTGGACAGCGGTGCGTCATTTCATATGACGGGAGATTGGGAGTTGTTCTCAGATCTGGAGGACAAGGATTTGGGTGTGCACATTGAGATGGGCGATGACGGTAGATACAGTGCGACTGGTGTCGGTACCGTATCCTTTCAGAGGGAGTCTGGTAAACCCTTTGTCTTAAAGGATGTCATGCATGTACCTGGATTGAAGAAGAACCTGATTTCAGTAGCGATGTTGGAGGATAAGGGGTATGATGTGGTCTTCAACGAAGGAAAAGCCTTCCTGCGCAGTAAGACTACTGGAGAGACCCGGAAGATAGGGGTTCGAACTCAGAACCTTTATCAGTTGCAGGTAGATGACTGCGCAGCTATGGCATGCAAGGCTGGAGATGTGGTGAGCCGGGATGATGAGGGCGAACTATGGCACAAGAGATTGGGCCATCTTCACCATGGAGCTTTGAAGATTCTGCAGCAGATTTCTACTGGACTTCCTAAGGGCACTCTTGCGCAGTCAGATCAGTGCAAGTGGTGTACTTTAGGGAAGTATGTGAAAGCCACCTTTCACGAGAAGGATAGTCGCGCCACGACGATCCTTGAGAGAGTTCACACAGACGTGTGTGGTCCTTTCTCAGTTGCTTCGACAGCAAAGCACAAGTATTATGTGATCTTTGTCGATGATTTCTCTCGAAAGTGCTGGATCTTCTTCATGCAGAAGAAGAGCGATACATTCGCGAAGTTCTGTGAGTTTAAAGCACTGGTCGAGAAGGAGTCGGAGAAGAAGGTGATTGCTCTAAGGAGTGATAACGGTGGTGAATTCATCTCGGCTGAATTCAAGGAGTTCTGCAGCGCAGAAGGGATTCGGAGAGAGCTCATCGCACCCCATAACCCACAGCAGTACGGGGTGGCTGAGCGGAAGAACAGAACGATCGTGGGTGCTGCACGGGCGATGTTGCATGATCAGGGCCTACCCCTTCACTTGTGGGCTGAGGCATGCAACACAGCAGTGTATGTGCAGAACCGTTGTCCTCACAAGGTTCTTGGCATGAATACACCAGAGGAGGCTTATTCTGGCAAGAGGCCTGATGTTTCTCATTTGAGAATTTTTGGTTCTCCTGTCTACATGCATGTGACGAAGGATGCAAGAAGGAAGCTGGATCCGACCGCAGAGGAAGGAATATTTGTGGGGTACACTGATACACCCCACAACTATTGGGTGTATGTGCCAGACAGTCGCAAGACTGTCGTGCGACGGGATATAAAATTTCAGGAGGAGAAAGCCATGCAGTGTTCGCTTGAGAGGGAGCCACACTTGCATGCAGAGGAGGAGCTGTTAGCTCCCAAGGAGGAGTCTCCAGATGTGGATCAGCCACAAGAGGAGGTTCAGAGAGTGGAAGAAACCACTCATGCAGCACCAACCATCAGAGGGCGCATGCGCACTAGCGGTGGCCGAGCGAGTCAGCTCGGAGGCAAGGTTGTAGGACCACCCACAAGACAAATACAGATAGAGACAAATACCCAGATTCGTATACTGGATACATGGCTCTTGTGAGCTAGTATATCGTGACAAAGCCATCCTCTTTCGAGGAAGCTGTGGAGGATCCTGCATGGGTAGATGCCATGGTGGAAGAGTATGATTCGATTGTCAGAAATAGTGCATGGGAGATTTTCCCAAGACCGGAAGGGAAATCAGTGGTGGGTTCGAGATGGATCTACAAAGTGAAGCAGGTACTGACGGGGAGGTGGGGAGAAGCACAAGGCAGATTTGTCGCCCCGTGGCTTCTCGCGCATCGAGGGGGATTGACTATGAGGGGAGAATTTTGCACTGCCGCAAGGTACTCTTCCATACTTCGACGATCCCTTCATTTCTCAGCGCATATGGGGTGGCACATTCATCACATGGAAGTGAAAACTGCATTTCTCAATGGATTTATTGAGTAATAAGTGTACATAGAGCATCTACAAGGTTTCGAGATCTTTGACAGCGAGTCGCATGTGTGTTGACTCAAGAGAGCACCGTATGGTCGACAAAGCACCCCGTGTCGGGGCACACCTGAGCAGACGCCTACTTCACCGGGATTGGACTCTCCAAGAGTGAGGCGACCTAAACTCATACCGATAGTGGTGGAGGGGGACTGTTGATCATCGTACCATATGTAGATGATCCGATTTCGACCGGCGACGAGAATGATACTTTCAAGTGCAAGAGAATCTCAACGAGAGTTTGGAGATGAAGGGACCGGGCATCCTTCATTAATTCCCCGGGATTGGAGATTTCTCCGCGCTCGTTAGCGGGGAGGACTCCGTTTGTTTCCTCGTGCAAGGGGCATGCTCCGGGGAGATTCTCGGGAGAGGTTCAACATGCAAGTGGGCCGCAAGCCTCGCGGATACCCCTCTTCCTCGGTGGATGGAGGAAGGGAGATGCTATCGGGAGGAGGTAGTGGATGCCGCCTCCTCTGCTCATCGACAACAGGGGTCGCTTATGGGGATCGGTCAATACTCCACCCGATATATGCTATGCAGTTAACCAGCTTTCGCAAGCTATGGTTAAGCCTACCAAGCTCTTTTGGAAGGCGGGCAAGCATGTATTGCGCTATATCAAAGGCACATCGGGATATGGTCTATGGTACAGACAGGAGGATGGAGTGAAGCTTTCTGGCTTCACTGATGCAGATTGGGCAGGGAGTCCAACGGACCGGAAGAGCACTTCTGGAGGAGTTTTCGGCATTGGGTCGACAGCAGTTTCCTGGTACAGCAGGAAGCAGAGATCCGTGGCACTCAGTTCAGCAGAGGCCGAGTACATGGCAGCAAGTTTGGCTGCATGCGAGGCTATTTGGATGAGGAAGATCCTCGCAGTTTTGTTCAGGTTGCATTTGGAGCCTACAGTGATCTACTGTGATAACCAGAGCTGCATCAAGCTCTCGGCTAATCCAGTATTTCATGATAGGTCCAAACATATCGACATCAGGTACCATCACATCGGAGATTGTGTTCAGCGGAGGATCATGATGCTTTCATATGTTCCCACGGAGGATCAGGATGCCGACATCCTGACGAAGGCGCTCACCAGGAGCAAGTTCGAATTCCACAGAGGCAGGATAGGGATTGCAGATAATCCATATCTTGCTGAGAGGGAGTGTTGAGAATGCAGCAATATGATGGAGCTTAGTGAAATTAAGTCGCCTTCACTAAGTGGGCCCACAGGCAAATTCTGGCGCAAAGTCTATTTTTAGACTATGTCTATTTTTAGACATACGGAGCATAATTTGGGAATTCTACTTGGAGATTCTTGATGGATGCGACATGTCGGTAAAAATAGATGAGACCCTAATTTTTAGGACCCAGGCTATTTTTAGACTGATCTCTTAAAAATATGGAAGTCAAATATTATTTACCCTTAATAATATTTTGACTATAAACAGCAGTTTACTCTCTTGGCGCACTTCAGTTTGAGTCATGGAGGTGACTCATGCAACTGACACAAGGAATCACGAGGTTCCTAGGGTTTGATGGCATCTTGCATGGTTGGCTTCAGTTAGACTTCAGTGGCAGGAGTTTTGGAGGAGTTAACGGGACAGATAGTGGAGTTGTGTTCTGTTTGTTTTAGTTGAACTAGTTGGGATTAGTTAACTAACTAATCAACTAGATATGAGGGGAGTAAATTAAATAATATTTAATTTACTAAATATTAACTCATTAGTCAACTCAAGAACACTTCAGTTCACTACAGTGCATGATCAGTTCAGTGGAGACCAGTGGAAGAGGTAGATGAAAGGGTGAGTAAAGCTATCTGTTGGAGGATCAGTTTTGCATGGGATTTGCATTACACTTGGAGGAATTGTCCATGACAATTGCACAGTCAAGCCAAGGGGATTCGAACCTTGTATCTCTTCATATACAGGCCATGATTGCGCAATAGAGGCAAGGCAATTGGCGGGGAGTTTTGAACCTGTGACTTGTTCAAAACTAAGCTAGATTGTGTGTGACTTTATGAGAAAGTACTGAGTACTTGTGAGGAGTATTGTACTTGATTGGTTACATGATTTCTCCATTATAATATACACAATAGCTGCGGGGTTTTCAGCTATAGGCTTTCCCCATACATACTGAGTTAATGTGTGATTGATTTGATGTGCGATCGCTTCTATTATTTCCGCATGTGACAATTAATTGTAGATGAGATTATGTGTTATGCATGCAATTCAAAATTGATGTGTAATCGGGTTAATCTCCATTGAATAAGTGATTTATTCAGCTAATTTATACAGGATACCTTAAAAACTTTCCAAGATACAGCGGATAAGATTAAAAAAACAATAGAATGGCTTTCATATCATTACACGAAACCCTTATATTTATGGAGCAATTGAAGTGTAGTTCAATAGACAGCTCATAACAATTTTATCTATCCATCACATACACAAGATAGCTAAAATGAAACTTCCAACAACTCTTTGTTTTGCATAGATAATTGAAGATTTTGGGGAAAACTTATTATTGGTGCCCCATCTTGTGAATATACTACTCGAATTGATGCACAAGATTTGTTAAGCTCCAATTCTAATGGTTGAAGATGTACATTTGGGTCTCATACCACTTTTAAATTCTACCATAGTGCATACATGAGGCAATGTTAAGCTATTAGTACATCTCATTTGTTGCGTTTAATTAGTATATAATACTTTTATAAATGAATATCAGTTGGTCCCTTACTTGAATAAACCTGAAAAAAATGAGAACTCTATCCGGTGTATTCTCCAACTCCTCCTCTGAAGTACCTTTGTTACCAGATCGAAGTTTCTCATCAAGAAATTTGGTGATAAGTTTTGCTCGTCAGTTCTGTAGACAAAGGCCATAATTCAGATAAATACAAAAAAAATATATCTAATATTATGAATGCAATTTTCTGCCTAAAAACATTCTTTCATTACTTACCTTTAGCTGTTTTTTCATTAATCCTTTCAAACTTTCTGTCTCACTTAATTTGATAATCAAGAGCACAAATTCAATGAACAATCTGTATAAATAGAAAGAAAATGAGCATAAACATATAGTAACTAACCTGTATAATTAAATCTGTATAAATAGAAAGAAAATGAGCATAAACATATAGTAACTAACTTGCCTTAGATTTATCAGATGCTCAAAGGCATCCTTGATAGTATTAGAAAAGGCCTCATTCTTCAAAAAACTTTCTTCCCATATGGTATCAAGTCGTGCTTTCAAGTCTACAAGTGATGACACCATGTCCTTGTATTTTGTTTCATCCAATACAATTCCTTTCCCAGTAGCTTTAATGTATGCACTGAGAGCCAGCTGAAGCAGCTCAAGTGCACTCACCCTTTTAAAAAGAGAGTACATGCGCTGAAGGTCTGGAATGCGATTGGCATCCATGAGAAAAGTAAATCCCTGGGGAAATCATGATTTGGATACCTTGTTAAATACATATGAACCAACATATTTATGAATTTAGAGAGGGGATTTGACTCCATCAGTAATAAAGAATGCGCTTCTATATCGATTTCTTTCCACATAGAAGAGACCATAATGATTAATTACAAAGAACATCCAATCAACAAACAAATATGGGAATTTGAAAAATTAACATGAATGAATATCAGATAACTCAATGGAAAGATCTGCATTCCCTATCTCCATCAATTTTTCCAAAAAATACACGTGATTTGAATGGTAAGGGTATTGTTGTCATCATTGTTTCTTTAGATGAGACATTTCCCAACATGCAAATTGTATTTGGCACCTTCACACCTGTACTTATGGACATACTCCATTTATAAATGCGAACTCTTTAATTTTCCCAGAATTAAAAATAAGAACAAAATATCAATTGAGGGGTTTACACCAATCATGCAACCATTTTCAAGAACCTATTTGATTTTGCCTGGAAATGCATGAAATGAAATGGAGCAGCAAAAGTCAGTTTTCTATAAACACATTGTTAGTGACCTATAATATAGGATTCATAATCTTGAATTGATTGCTGGTAATCTTGTAAATCTGTACATACTTTGCCTTCTACAAGTTGTATTCACATATTTTGTAAAAAAATCAAAAAAATCAAAAAGAGGGTAAAAGGTCCTAAAAAAAAAATCAAAGGACCTAGAAAAAATAAAAGACCCCAAAAGAAAAATGAATAAAACATGAAAGTGCGCAAGCATAAATGCCGCTACTTTTATTCTTTTGACTATGGAAGAGTGTCAATAAATGCCATAGTCAATGATGAGTTAAACAGTTTAATCTTGACTTGTCATGTTTCAATTTCACTTGTTGTAGATAGAGAAGAATGAATTGTCATACAGTTTAATCATGACTATTCAGTAGTTAGATAGAGAAATAAAGTGAATCCAACAGTTTAATCTGGATTCATGGATGAAATAAATGTAGAATTAGATATTTTTATTTGCTTTTAGAAAGAATAAATGCTGTGAAGGTTGCTAGCTCAAATGCACCTTACTACAAAGGAAGAAAAAATGTTTGCATGGTAAGCTGGGTAGATAGAAGAAGGTGAAAAGTCTCAATGTAAATCTCATTTATCATGGGCTACAAAATACTAACTTCCCCTTCCCTTAGTCATGAAAGCATTCTAAACTATCAGTCAGAAAGGCTCAAGGCATTTCCTTGACTTTTGTTGGGACTGGACCCAAGGCTCTATGACTGATCAGTTGAAAGTGTAAAATGTCTATATTAATCCCTAAAATCACATCATTATTCCATTTCATGCATTCATTCCCCTGAATAATCCTAAGTAAAACTCTATTTTTACTTAAAGACACTATAATTCCCATTTGACTAATTTCCATCATCACATGAGAAACATTAAACCCTCAAAATTACATTATATCTTAAGTTAAAGTGATAGGATTAATTCAATATGTCTTTTAAATTGCACTTTACTTGGCTATGTTTATGTATTTTGAGTATACCTTGTCCTATTTTCATATTAACTTTAACTTATATATTAACTCCCTATAGAAATAACCTTTTCCTATTTTATATAACTCCTTTTATATAATAGCCCCCAAAACCCATTTATTATAACTTTAGCCAAAGTTATTTAATCTCCACATGTTTAAATAAAACACCCACATTACAACCCCTTTGGCTAAAACATATCTTTATGTATAATCCCACCCCCTATGGTAACTAAATCACCTTGATTTAATTACTATATAATAAAAATATATGAAAAAACTCTTAAACATGTGTTAATATATGTTTAAAGAAAAAAATATTGGAAATCTGAAGTTTCGTTCAAGCTAAACTTCATAACCCATTTTCCTTCCCTGACTCCCTTTACCAGAGGTTAAAAATAAAACTTAACCTTTTCCCTGATACATATCCCATACTCCAAACATTAACCTTGGTTAAAATATATTTTTTCCATTGGACTCATGTCCTAGCCCTTTGATCCCCAACTTACATTTGATCCAATGGTCGTTAACAAACGCGATAAATCTGTTACATTCCCATCCTCCCATCGCATTGGATGATAACCGTCAGATCATTATTCATTTCAAAATCCAGTGGCCCAAAATGATCCCAATGACTTTCCTATCCCCACATCTTTTCTTTTAATGGTGACCCTTCGCTTAAAAGAGCCAGATCCGATGGACGATACCTCATATCGCACCCATAAAGTGATTGATCAAAGTTTTATAAATTCTGCGTGATATGGGTTGTTTTCCAAAACCACCCGTGTCAATGTGTCATAAAATAACTGGATCGTGTTCAAAAAACAAAATACCATTTACCACTTTACATCCACATGATTAACCACCCAGCCCAATCCAAAACCACTCCCGCCTCTAATGAAATTAATGCGATTAAATCTTGATTCGACTAAGCGTTTAACACATTAAAACTTATGGTTTTCAGTACTTTTCACCTATTCGCGTTTGATAACCTGGGAAAACCTTTGCAGAACCT
Organism: Pinus albicaulis; assembly: GCA_034641835.2. Lineage (NCBI taxonomy): Eukaryota > Viridiplantae > Streptophyta > Pinopsida > Pinales > Pinaceae > Pinus > Pinus albicaulis. Next base: position 255,204,297 of record CM076580.1, on the reverse strand, counting down.
CCTGTGTCTATTTGCAAGCCTACCAGTGAACCATTGACTAGTTAAACAACCATTTTCTCTGCAATTCAATCACGGAGATCCACCATATCCTCTCATAAGCCAAATTTTCCAGACTTGAAGACTTTCAAATCAACTGCAACTCAAATGACCACAATTATACATGTAAAGGTATTTTTTGTCAATCTCATCGACAAAAGCTTCAATTTTAAAGGAAAAAACATCATTTTACCAACCATTTCCTTTAATTTACTGAATTATTCGCACAGCCAATCCAAAAAACATCCAAAGTACAGGGGAAACCCTATCAAATTTTCCCCATAATCCCTCCTTTCCTTTTTAGCAAGTTTTCTCCATTCCTTGATCATTTTCCACCGTTGAAATCAATCAAGATCACCCTCTGAGCATTAAAAACATCCCTTTTCCATTCAGAACCCTACTCAGAAACCTATTTCACTAGAAAAATTATTCAAAAGCCCCTTGTTTCCAAAAAAAGAACTTAGAAAACAGTCTAAGCTTGCTCTGTTCAGTTAAAAAATGACGAAGAAACAAGTAACCCCCAAATCACGAGGCCCAAAACCTCAAAAGAAAGCCTATGCTAAAATCCCTCAGCCTGAGTCTTCTAAACTTGATAAACACACCCCTACACTCACTGCTGATTCCACTAAAGTTGTTAGGCCTGTCCAACCTCCAGTTACTTCACAAGAAAATATTCCTCTTCTTGATCTTGATTATAGAATATTAGACCCTTCAGTTGAATTCAATTTACTTGATGTCTATAACTGGTGTTTTGGAAAATATATAGAGAAGAGTGATAAAGATATACCAGTTTGGGATTCCAATCTGCCAAAATACATTATCCCTCTTACTCATTCAACCCCTGATTTTGTCAGATTGTGTCAGTCATATTATCTTCCAGACTAGAGGTGCGTTGTCAATAAATATAGGGAGGTCATATTTAATATCAATGCAGAATCCATAAACTCTATGTTGCAACTAAACCATGACCCCAATGCTACTTCATTTTCAATAGAGGATTTAACTCAACTTTATCTAGACCTAGATTTTGCTTCCAAGTTCAAAATCTTCTAGGATTTTTGCCCCACACAGGTTGATATCCCTAAGCTCAATCCTCCATTTGATACATTTGACTTTCCAAGTGAAACAAGGCAGATTGTCTCCATGTTGTCATTTATACTGGGATATAATAGTGATGAGTTCACTGATGTTGCTATCTTAGGTTTTCTGTCTACTTTGAGTCTTGGCCAGCCTCCATCCATTGTATACAACTTTGCCAAGTTTATAGCAGAAAACATGCACTATCAATTGTCTAGATTACTAGAAGAAGGAGTCTTTAGATATACTTCATATCTACTTCATCTCTTTTTGTATTATCAAGCAGAGAAGTTTCCTATCGAGTTTCAGAAGCGAGATCCAGAAGGGAATGTACTTTCAGTTGTGTTTTGATCATCAATTTTGAGGAAATGGAATAGAGAATACAACTATGCAGACTTCAATGACTTCTTTATAGTACCTTACATGAATTTATTGAATAAGGAACATACCCCTAGAATTAATGAAGAAAAAAAGAGAATATTACAACTATATGAAAGCTTTAAAATAGGGGATTGGTACTTGTACAAGAACTACACAGAGATCATAATATATGGTGCACTCTTGGCTCCATATAAATTGCCTATATTTGTGACTACAAGGATTTTTTCTCTAGAATATTTGAGGCAACTTTTGAATGCAGACGAAGTCAATTTTTTGGCCTCCAAGAAAAAGACTCAGTTTAAACTGAAAAATCAAGTTGGGCCATTCATTATGAACAACATAGAAGAAACAAATGAGATAAATATCAAGTTAAAAGAATACAACTTCCCATATAGCTTTATGTGGAATTATGATCCTCAGGGTATTTTAAGCCAAATCAGATTGAAATGCAAGTTGTCTGATTTCTTGCATGATCCCAAGCCTCAAATTGAAAAATATGCCAATAAACTTGAGTGGGAACCAAATACTTTGTTTGATGATGACTCACAGGGCATGCAGGGAAATAGTGGAAAGGATAAACAGGTGAATCAAGAATAGGTTGTTACGGTCAACAAAGAAGCTGAAATTTTTCACAAAAGAAGCAGGGAGGAAGACAGTTTCACAGCAGAAACTATTCTAGACAAAATATTCAAAATTCCCTACAGTAATAAAAGTAAATTGATTGATGAAGAAAGGGATAAAGCTATTAATGTTGAAGATAACAATGGTCATGAAACTGATGATGAGGCAACAAAGATAGTAACTGAAACACTCAAGGAGCTTCAAAATGTCGAACTTGAAACACAACAGAAAGACACTATCATGGTTGATAAACAAAAAAATGTGGATATGCCCTCTTCTTCCAAAGAACCTAACAACATAGAGTCAGATATTCAAATCAGGTTCAGACAAATCAGAGAAAAGAATGAAGAAATGAAAAGTTAAGTATATTCCAAGTTCCTTAAAAAAAGACTGGGACTAAAGATAGACTCCTCTCAACTTTTGATTACTCTTCAAACAAATTGGTAATCTCATTTCTGAAGCCCATAGTGGCTGATCCAAAAACAATTGCAGATTACTCAAAGACAGACCTGGAAGTTGATGCAGATGCTGTCCATGAATTGGACCAAATATAGTTCCACAGAAGCAATACTGAGATGCTATATTCCAAAATAGTCAACAAGTTGAGAAAACAGTGATAAACCTTCAAAATCAAATGAAATTGGATAAAGCCTCATTGTATGCCAATAGCTTAAGAATCAAAACATTGGAAGATATAGTAATTGAAGCAGGAGCTGATCCAACAAATGTTGAAGGGGAAAAAGCCATAATCAAACAGAAAAATGAAGACATGGCAGCTCTCAGGAAACAACTGAAATTGCCTCAAAGTGAGAATCCATAGGAAAAAGAAATCCTTCAACAAAAGATAGAAATTGATGAAATGAAACAGCTTGTTCTAAATATGACAACTCAAATAAAGGAAATGGAAAGCCAAATAGAAGCTTTCATACAAGAAAATGAGAATCTGAAGAAAGTCCAGCAGGTTTTCATTCCTACAGTTATCCCAACTGTAAGTACAATTGTTCCATCAACATTGGCAGAACATTTGGCACCGCAAGGAGTATTGGAAATTGTAGTGTCAACTACTTCTAAATATATCTCTGCCACTTCCTCATCAACATCACAGATAAACACAGTAGGAGAAATAGCTGCAATAATCAGGGCCATGGAAGATATGTCTATTAAAGATCAAGAAATAATCAGTTTAAAAGGCACCATCAAATATCTGGAAACATCTGAAATAGATGCCTTAATCACTTCCAAAGGACATGAACAGAGGGCTGAGAGATTACAGGAATAGGTGAAAATTCTTCAACAACAGGTAAATATTACTGAACAAGTTGCCTACATAAAAAATCATTTGTGGAAAAGAATCACTGATGGTATTCACTCACAATGGCCTTCTATTCAAATAATATATGAAAAAAAGATCTGCTACAAGTTACCTTAGCAGAAATTGATAAAACAAAGAAGCAACTTGGCAACAAACCACCACAAGAAGTTCAGATCATATCATTTTTTAATAGTAAAAATAGGGAAGAACTAGAAGAAATGAAGATTCCTAACAGGACATAGGTTATCCTTGAAATCAGAAAGGTCCTAACAAAGAGAAATATTATGAATAATATGGAAGAAAAATGTGATAATATGAACATATCAATCAGTAAATTCAAAACCAGGTATGACTTGCTTATAGAAGTAGGACTTCCAGATATTCATGCACTGAATGAAAAATTAATGCCACAAAATAACTATGACCAGAAGATTAGAGCCCATGCTAAGGAGCAGGCTAAAAAGCTTTTTCCACAAGGATATCCAAGTGGAAAAGTGTTACTTCAATATTTTGAGAATTTGTTCTTTTTGGATAATGAAATTAAGCATATGTTCATAGTAAAGCCAAACTTTGCTAAATACACAGAGGCTGATGAAAGCTATAGAAAACTAAAGAATATAAAGATCCCTACAGCCCAACAATGGCAAGAATTCACAAATATGATGTGAATTTGAAAGGTAAAAGTGCAGGAAAATCACATGAAGAAATCATATTTTATTGTTACCTTAGGGTAAAAATTTAGGGTCAAGGTGTAGAGTATCAGTAAAAAGGAATGTTACTACTGGTTATTTTTCAATTACAATAGTAAAACAAGTGAAAATCAGATGATAAAGAGTATCAGGGTTGAAAGTGAAAAGAAAGAGTGATCTACAAGATATCTTCCACGAGATAATGCACCCAATGCCAGCAATGTTTACAACACATCATGAAATCTTTTTAATTAGAATAATCTATTCTATATTTTCTTGTAAAAGAGAACAGCTTGCAAACGGTTTTGCTGTTCTCCCTCTTCTTATGTTACATTTCCTATTTTTCCTTGAAACATTATCTCAAACTTTGAGATATTTTGTAAACAATTTATTTGTATAAATACTTCATCATTCGAAGTATTCAGGGTGGAATAAAATTTCTCAAGACAACTATAGTCATTTTGTTGGATATATTGAAGTTGGTGTGAGTCAATTGGCAAAGCAGCGGACTGGAATCGAGATTAAAGACATCATAACTAAGGATTCTTGTGCTGACAAGATAAGTCTAGTCCTTTTCCTGTTTTCCTTGTTTTTCTTTCAAAAGTTTCCATACATTCATTTTAATGTGTTTCTATCTTTAATGATCAACTAGGAGAATTTAGACAGGATTAGTGATAAAAAGCTCCCTGTTTTTAACTAGTTGGCATTATTATGTTTTCTTCTTGATAACCAGACTATAGAATTCTTAATTTCTCTAGGTCCCTATTTGATCCCCTCCTTCAATCTCCTTTTCTGTAACTTAACGATTCTTAAGTGCCCTTTTGTTCATATTTCACCCATTCCATCAACAAAGCCTATTCAAAGCCTTTGAAGGTAATCTACCCTACCCTTAGTACATTTGCATATTTACGTCTTATTTCCTAGCTCTGCTTGCCTAGAAAGTTGACTCCATAGCCTAATGTTCTAGTAGATCCCTCTGGTTTACCTTGAAACACTTTTTATTCCCACCACACTTTCAAAACAAATCTCATTGTTCACTCATAGCTAGCCTAAAACCCAATTATAAAACAAAGTTAAATCTTTAGGAGAGATCCCTCTCCGGAACTTAGGAAGGCTAGATCCTGAATTCTCAAAGTGGTTCTTGGTTACCCCTGGTTTTCTTAACTACAAAAATCCTCATCCCACAACCTCAGAATTACTAGGGTGATAACACACAATACACATGAAAATAGAAACATTGAGGTTCACCCACTTTGATCAAACCTATGTAAGTAATTCTAGCTAAGTAAGTAATTCTTACCTATGTAAGTAATTCTTAATGTATGAATGTTAGCTATTGTAACAAATAGACTTGAAAATCAAAATTTAACAATTCAGAATTATACAAACAATACAATGAGGAAAGGGTTATTAGTTTTTTATGAGGAAAGGGTTATCGGTTTTTTATGTAAGGTTTATCAGTTTGACAGAAAGGGTTGATGAGTTCAGGATTCAGAAATGACAAAATAACCAAATGGGATGAAATGCATGCTTAATTTACAAAAGAATAATGCAACAGAACTCTACCATAAATCAACTTAGTTTCCAATAGAACATTGATAAATCATAAGACTGAAGTAATACATTGTACAACCTGAATGCTCCATTCCCCTCCAGATTTCTATATGTATTATATAACATTCAATCTTGGTTAAAAATATTTTAAAAATAAATTCCGCCAAATGTGCTAGTTTTAAGTAAATAGGTGACTTAGCTAATTTGAAAGTTATGTCCAAGCATCAGAAAATAGGAGATAATCTGAGATTTTAATAGATTTTCACCGCATAAAATATGTCAAAATCCTGTAGCTATATCCCTGGCCGGAGACTGCAATGAAGAGGTCCAAAGTATGGCAGCTTCAAAAGAACCAAGCCTCAATATAGGGTTGCAGTAGGTCTGAGGGTTTAACTGATTCAAGTCTTAATAAAAAGCTACAACACAAAACTAAGCTCTTATGGTATATCTTTGTCCTCCAATAATGAAAAACATTAAATTCTCTTGAGCATGGTAATAGAACTAAATTTGTTTACAACATTCCACAAGATATCTATTCATTTCTAGAAAGTATGCAAGAAGAAAATGAAAGTCATGTGTAACAAAGTATTATGAAAAGACTTCAAGAAACTAGAACTTAGCCTGAATATCCTAAAACTTAAGTTGGAAACATCGCCTCTCCAAGGTTGTTAATGTTGCAATCCTCTGTTCAACATTGATACAAATGTCGAAAACAAGTTAAAATATCAACCAAATAATAGCATTCAAAGGAAAGGCTAGGATGTCACCATTTCTACCTGCTATCCTTGAAAAGAAGGAGAGCTAACTTACATGATTTTGTGTTTTCAAGATGGAATTGAAGACCATGTTCATCCCAGAATGAGCTCAAAATGTACTTTTGTTTTTGGATTCGTGAAATAGAAGGATAGTGTTGTCAAAAAATAGTGAAATGGAGATCCCATAGAGGGCATCCACCTTTGCCACCCATGGATTTTGAAATGAGAAACTCTCATCCATAAATATGAAGTCCAAAGAATGTGAGGCAGTCGACACCCTTGCTTGACTACTATGTTAATGTATATAATGGACCCCAGAGATGATCATTTGAATCTCATATAGGGTCATAATTATAGAGATCGCCAAGCATAGGAGAGGTATACCTTCAGCCTCTCAAATAGTAGGTTTCTTCCAACTATCTGAAAGGCTTAACAGGTGTCCATGGATTAAAAATATACTTACTTTTGCTTCCTCAATAGAATTTGGGAGGATTGAAAAATTGTCAAAAGTGCGGTGATTCCATTTGCAATGACTAAACCTTAAACCTGCGATTTCTTTCTCTCTGCCCATATGGAGATGAATTTTTCTGCTCTTCTAACAAAGAGTTTGAACATGGTGTATCCCAGCATGATAGTCTCAAAATTAATTGATTCAGAGGTTAGGATGTATGTAGGAGGCATAGGACTTGAGTGAACTACCATACTAACGAGGAGAGCATGAGTATTGAAACTGGGTATTGCTTCTCCAGTGAACACTTGATTACTTACTATAATGGGTTTTACATATTAAAATTATATTCATACTAAGAGAAGCCAAAATAATAGAGATTAAATTTTCTAGATCCAAACACCCAATTTCCATAAAATCAAGAGAAAATTGGGTCAAAACAGTTTAGAAAATTGATATTTCAAAAACTAATGTCAGGAACAAGAACTATAAGCTACTTAAACCCTAACAAGAACTTTTGAATTGGATGTTCACGGCATGTTGTCTGCCCCATCTTAGTTAGATTGGAATTACACCTTGCAATTTGATAAGGGTTTGTATTGCCTGATGAACAAAATGCAACTTTAATTGCAACAAAAAGAAAAGGAAATCCTCTTGCAGAGTCCATAAAGGTGGTAGTTCTATATGGCCAGGCTTCACTTAAACAAACATGTCTGCCATTACATTTTTAGTCTGCTCTTCCAGACAGAGCTTAGGCAAGGATGACATGCATGCACAAGAGTTCAACTTTCAGGGAAAAAACTTGAGAAATTTAAAGAAATTGCACCTAAAATTCTCAGTAACACCTACCTTCATTGGAAATGGCACTTTTGGTACATATAAATAGTAGTAAAAATGAATAGATGAGAAATAAAGGAAGAAAAATTGGACTCAATGCTTGGCTTGGACCTGCAAGATGAGAAATAAAGGCACGTTGATAGGCCATCTCACATAGACCTGTCAGGACAATGCAATTTTATGGCAAACAATAGCGCATTGATCATGGGTTTAAATCAAATTAACTGACTCAAAATAGCTACCCTCTATCTAGATGTGTCGAGGAAGGAGAGGGGATTACACAAGGGATTATACAACAATAGTTAGAGGGATTGTTTGGAGGGTCGTTAGGCATAGTGTAGGAGTGTTCCTTAGCAAGTAGCACCTGGAATTGAATGTGAAATAGCATAGGGGGTGTCTCCATAAGTAAGGGAAACGTTCATATTCCTGGTTGGTCCATAAGTGCGGTAGGGATAGTTGAGGAGAAACCTCACCCTAGGGTAGTGTTTTCTTCCTTTAAGTGGACAAAAAATATAAGGAGCTTGTGGGAGAAGTTGATACAATAATGAAGCAATGGAATAAGGGCTAGAAGAGTGCCCTAAATGGTCTTCTAGAACCGCATAATTCAAGGGAAAGAGGGCAACAACAGAAAGTTGTAGATTGCCTCTTGGATGATGGCTTGAAGGGTGTCCTAGGAGATGACTCCAGGGAAATGAGAAAATCCCCATCTATTGTAAAAGGGATTTCTTGTCCTGAAGAAAAAAATTATAATAGAAAAATCATGAAAGAAAAGGCTCAAATCTCTCTTCCAGACTGGTGACATGGCACAAGGCCACATGGACCACTGTGATTGGTTGACATAACACATTAGAAGCATGATGTTAACATCTAAAATATCGAGGACATGTGGCACTCCATGATAAAGACACATGGTGTGTGGATTTGAGTTTTTCAAGTGGTCAAGTGGGCCGAAAATAGGTGAAATGTGACACCACTTAGAGATTGACATGTGCTAATTGGTACAAGTGGTAGACAATTGGAATGCTCAAACAACGAGGTGATGCAAGAATGACATGAGGGAGAAAATATCAGAAAAGCCCCAAATCTGGAGAACTAAAGCTCATCACCAACCTGAGATTAACAACTTTACATGATATCACCTATGAAATCATAAATGGAGAAATCATAGTAACAATAAAGTAACCTATGTAACAATAAAGTCGAATTCATCCTGGGAGTGGTAGATGGAGAAATCATAGTGAACAACAAGAAACATGCAAAGTTGCTTACAATCAAATAGATGAAAAAACACATACAAAAAACCTAGATAATAATCATGAACAAGCTTAATATTGAATTATGAACTGTAAAGGAACTTACAAAATGTGACATTACGAACCTGGTCAAGCGCACAAGCAAAAATATCCTCGACATGACCCTGGTTGACAAGTTGTATTGCTCATGATGCAAGAGCATTTGTACCTGCACTGCCAAGTCAATCAAAATCCATCATTATCTATACAATAAATACAAGTAATTGATGTAGTATTTTTTACTCTAAGATGCATTCTTATGATAATGTTAGAACATATGTTGAAAATTTCAAAACATACCTGAATAAGCTCCTCTTCATTTCAAGAAAAATTTATTGGAGTCGCATGAACTTGGAACAAGCCTCCCACAATCTGAAAGAGTAGAAACTAAGTCAACAATGACTTTTTTGTTGCTACGTTGGATCGAGGGAGGTTTGCTCCAAGATTAAATTTCTCCAATAAATTATTCTCTACTAAATAGGGCCAACCACATGAAGGTGGAAGCTCTTATGGCCCCTTCCCCCCCTCACATCATTCTCAATTCCAAAATACCCAATCTATATTTCATTTTTTACTTTCATGAGCATAAAAAAAAAATTCAATAACTAATAAAAAAGCAATGCAACAAAAAGTACGCAAGGAAACATTGAATTTAGTGCTTGACATAAAAGTAGTATAATAAATGAGTTTTTTATATAACACAAAAAATGTTCCAAGTATGGTAATGTTTGTCTTATAATAATACAATATTTTACATTATCAAATTTTCTTTTTCTTCTTCCTATTTCTAAAGCTCCTAATTACATCATCAATATCATCGTGCATTGTTCCTGTATCGTGCCTTTCGACCCACAATGCTAACCTAGTTGTGTAGTCACGATGTCTAGTCTCATCCAGTGATGGGGCATCACCTACAAAAATAGATAATATTGAATTTTAATTGTCATCTTTTAAATATCATTGAACTAGTTTGCTAATATTAATAAAAAAAATTGCAATGAGATTATTTACCTGGTGCACCAGTTGTTGCCGTTGGGACTGTTGCCCTGTTTTCCTCTCTGGTGGTAAGATCCTCAAGGGAAACATTCTTTGTCATTTAAAAAAAAAATGTTATAAGGAGAACCATCAAGGTATAATTAGAAAAAATTATAAGTGGAAATTAATTACCGTCACGACCCTCACTGATAGTAGCATTATCGGCCTGGTCCCCACTACAATGATCAAGTTGCACGAGAGGAACATCTACATTTGGCTCTACAACTAGGTTATTTGCCTCGTCGATAGTTCAGATCCCCTGATTTAAAAAAAGTTGTTAGACATTAAATTTATGGACGAAAACAAACATATTGAAAGGTTAACATTTTACCTTATCAGACATTCTAGATCTTGGGACCTGCCCCAAGCTTCTGCAATGTTCAACTACGGCTTGATAGCCGAAATGGAAAGCAATATTTTTATCTTCCTTTGTAGTTTCTGTTCCAAAGTCATCACCCTACATTACATATGGTTGTGTATTTTTAATGTTATTTGATAGGATTACAAAAACGTTGGAAGGCGATACAATTAATTATAAGATGTTTAGCTACTTACAATTCTTGCGGCTAATTTCAAGTAGCCGCCCTGGCCTAGCTTGTCATGGCCTTTTTTTCAATCCTAGCTTTGGTTTCCTTCGAGGTGTCAGACAACCTATCATCAAAATATTGAAGTTAGATATGACGTAGCACACTTTTATTTTAGAGATAGAGAAAATTAAAGCTATTGAATTAAAGTTGTAATTTACCTTGCGGGTCCAGTTGGAAATTTTCCTTCTTTCTTTACCCTTTTCTCTTTTCCGTCATGGATGAGTGCTCTCCACTCACTCTCTGGAACTGTGAGAGGATGCTTGTATCTAGGGTTAAATTTCAATTGCGTCCTATAGGCGTCCCTGGTATATTTCAAATATTTTCCAGCTACCCGAGCCACAGCTGTTCTGTCAAATGTGCCCACCCCAAAAAGGGCATCTAGATAATCTAGAAGTTCTTTTTTCAGGTTGGAATTTTAGGAATTCCACCTTGTGCGTATGGTTGGGCCAAAAATTACCAACGCATGGCTCTCCAAAACCTATAAAACTCATTTTTTCCTACACAGAAAAAAAAGATGTTATCATTAATTTAAAAATAAAAATCATAATAAAATATGTTTTAGATAGAGTACATGAAATAGTTAAAATATTAAAACTTACCTAGGAGTTGTACGTGCTTTATAGGGACACCTTCATCGTTCACCAAAAACGTGCCATTAATGGTCCCCGTGGAGCTGACACATGTAGCTCCAGGAAACACAATAATGAAGTTGGCCATATTAGCCTCATCACTGCCAACACGTTCAACGGTTGGCTGGGTGTCTGCTTGGGCAGGGTGTGTTTCTTGGTTGTCACCTAAAGGAGTAGAAGGTGTACGAAAGGGTTTTTGGGCAATATCTTGCCCTTGTGTCCCACTGCCACCAACACCGGGTTCACCAAGTGTCAGATAACGCTACATACAAAAGAAATTTTTGGTTAGTTTAGTTAATGTAAAAATTAAAAATCAAACTATCACAATTCATCTCATGTAGAACAAAAAAAATATCCTTCTGATTTTTTATTATTACCTGATATGTTTCTAGCTGGGTCATAAGTTGTTTTATCCTCTCTTCTGTTTCAGGTGTTAGAGGTGCATCTATGAAAGTATCAAATTCCGACCTTGCTTTTTGCGCTTTTTTTCGTAGCAAGAGAAATGGAGATAGGGATGAAGAAAGCTCTTCCTCATAGAGGGAATCATTAGGCATACCATGGCCAGGTGTCTGCATATTTGAACAAAATTAATATTATTTCAATTATAAATAACTAAAATACCTGAAGATAGAGCAATGCTGGAACTTTACACATTCTTCCGCTGGCCCCTTTCCGCGATCATCCCATCTCGGGGTTGTTCCTATACTTCCCTGATCAGTGTGTCACATTGCAATAAAATTATAAATGTAAAAACTTGGAAAAAATATCTAACTTGAAAACAAAAAATGAAAATTGAAATCATTTCTAATAAGACACCGGAAGATAGAGTTAGAGTTTCAAATATGCCTTGCATTGAATTTAGTCCTGGAAACATGTCATTGTGCATTGAGGCACCCAAACAAGAGACGAGTTGAAAATGAGACTAAATTGGGTTATTCGTAGTGAAATTTTAAAATATCAAAAAGGTATCTTAATTATCGAAACAAATCAGCTTCATAATTTCAGTATTATTGAGTATGCTGTGTATAAATCACAAAAAATTGAAACAAAACACTAGAAAAGCAACAACATAATCACATTCTGCTATAGCAGTGGTCTGACCTCTAAAGTAGACTTTCTACTAGTTTCATCAGTACCATACAAACAATGGAAATGAACACAAGATACAACCACAGATGTTTAGTTATCCGCAAAACCATCCACCCACCAACCTCCTCTAGTAACCTACACTAGAAACAGATGTATGGGTATTTTTATAAGGGGTTCCTCAAAAACATCCACTAGATGTTCTTTTCCTTGTAGTGATTCTAGCCTATCACATCCAACCAATTTAAATTAATTGAAAATTTGAAATTCATAAAATATACTCTTCATTTTCACAACACAAGCATTTTGACAAAATCCTTTTCAAATTTGACATGTTGACCATGTCATGGGTAAACTTTCCATTTTTTTCATCTCAATAGGATGTGTCAGACCTTGAAGGTCATGGTCTAGGTGTCTGCTCTTGCATGATTTCACGAAGTAGATATTTGCATGAATGCAATGTGTTATGCATGAGCCAGAGGTGCATTGGATATATAGTGGGTGGGCTAGATTTCCTTGGGCATGCAAAAGTGCCAAGGGGATTCACACGAAAATGTATCAAACATGTTATGCATGATTGGAAGGCTAAATTTTGGTGCAAGAAAGTTTAAGTGGATTTTTGGATAGTGAATTAACATGGCATGATGATGTTAAATGGTGTCAGAGGTAAGCGTGTGACCAAGGAGTTAACATAGCATAATATGACATGACATAGTTTGGTGCAATGTGTGTTGAGAAGACACATGGGTTAACTTGATAAGTTAAGTGGGTAAAACAAGTTGGCATGCATGTCATCTTGATAATTTAAGTGGGTGAAATGAATCAGCACATGGGTTGACAAGGCAAGTTATCTGGACCAGTGCATGATGGGAATGGGCAAGCTCATTTTATGTGGAGTAATGTGATGGACCAAGGAGTGACATGATTGCATATAGGTACTTGTTGTGAGAGACAAAATGAGAGACAAGGATGATGAAGACCAAAATGTAAGGCATAAAACATGTAAAAGATAACAAAAATGTAAGTCATAACACATGTACAAGATAACAAGTGTGAACTCATGTAAAGTGAATTCAAGTAGAACAATAGACCTTAGTGAAAGAAGTTTCATCGGGTTATGGCAAGCTAAGATCGTAGTTCAATTTGGGTTTAGTGCTATTGGACATATAATTCTTCATTTTTTTGTCATTTTAATCATTTCTAAATAATAGGAGAAATATGAATAGATAGGTCAACATCAAAGGTCAATTAACCTCTTGAAAGATGAAATCAAGAGTCATATTACCATATTAAATATGGATTCATGTTAATGGAATATGATCCAAGTTTGGAGTTACACCTTTATATGACATGATATCAAATATTTGGTGGTTCTAATGACTCCATTATTCTCGCTAAGACCTGCCTCTCTTCTTGTTTAACATTATTTTCCCATTAGACCTATCTTAATACGTTTTTAGTTCTCCTGTGTTGTAACTCCATGTAGAGATAATTATTTGGTATGTATTAATTACCTTTGCTCGAGGCTTCTTTAGTGTGAAATGATGCCTAAGGTTCACACAACATTTGAGCTTCAAGAAATAAATGAGATAGAGGTTTGAGCTTAATGTTGTAAAGAATCCTCTTGGAACACCTAGTGGATGTCAACCTCTATATAAATTTTGATACATTAGAGCCACAACATAAAACACATGCAGATTGGGAAGGAGGAAAAACCAAGACCTTATATGAAGAAAATTCTATATATGACCCTATATTAATCAACCATCATTCTCATGTGCTTCATTTCGGATACAACTGGTCCCTTATATGACTATAGGTGATTAAAACTCTATATTTAACTCTGTATTTGGATGAATGATGTAGTTGTTTGGATCTTTGAAAACCCATGCCTCTTAGAATATGTTGTTGTAGAAAAATTGAGAGTTAAATCAAATGATTTGTGTTGAGTGCTTCACAACAGTATCAATCGATCAATGAAATTTTTAGTAACATAGATGTCATGATCTATAATGAGGTGGAGGAGGAAGTGTAGAAGTGAGAGTGTAAATGGCCATGAATAAATGTTAGTGATCCTCAATTTGAATATGGACAACTTTGTTGTGGTATTCAAGAAAGCAGTGAATGATTGGGAGACTGCTATTAAAGAAATTGTAAAATATACTAGTGTTATAAAGTGGCAAGGTTTCCCTGCCCAGGATAGTCTGGAAAAATACAAAGGTGATCGAAGCTAAAAAATAGTGTGTGTGGGGCTAAGCGCTACATCACCTGACTAGCTTATTCAGGGCTTATTCTCCATAGGTTGAATATAAAAAGGCTCGTTGGTTTCCCTTCATTCCATGTTTTCATCTAGAGTCAAGAACTAAACTCTTGAAACCTTGAAACCCTCCTCTTTTCTTAATTTGAATAACTCTTTCTTTAGGAAAAGGGTCCAACTATCCTAGAACTTGGCATTACAAACTTGTATTGTAACTTTTTTGGTTGTAATTGAACAGCTGATTCAATAGAGAATGGATAGGAATGGGCTGACTACTGTTTGTAAGTCAAGATGATAGCTATAGTCATTCTCTGTGGGTTTTTTTGTAGCATTTTCTTGTCAAAAGGATCCAGTTTTTTTGTTTGATAGCTTCCTTCTGGTCACTCCAACCTAGGAAGTGGACATCCAAACCAATAACTGCAAAAATTCCAATGATAATGAATGAAAAAACAATAATATATGTGCATTGAGTGTTGTTAGCATGCTGACTGAGGGAAGTACAAAGAATAGCGCACTTAGATGTAGATAGTCACATAAATCTCTTTCAGGGAAATATGCTTCTGCCAAGAAATCCAAAAGAGAGAGAATTAAAGGAATGGTCCAACTTCTAAGAAATATAATCTCTGGTGAATATTACATCGACACTGCTGTTGTCCTTAATAATACTATTAGATATGTTAAATCTCTCCAAGTAAAAGTGAACAGATTGGAGGCTAATCTGCAGGAAAAGGTGAACTGGGTTTGACCCCAGTGTGACTAGGTGTCTCTTGCAGAAATCCTAAGATATAATTAGAAAGTGGATGCTGCCTAAAAAGCATGAAGATGGCTTCGCCAGCTTAAAAAAAAAATAGAAATTCTCTCGCATACTTGTCTACATTCAATGATAGTTGTAGCCAGATTTTGATCTGATCCTAGTTTTAAGCATACTGGAGATTGAGGTTTATAATTAGCTATAATTATATCCACATGGCTAACTTATCTAGCCCTTATGCTGAATGTATAACTCATGTCAAGGGAGATGTATCATCCATGCCACGTGAAAATTGTGCCAATGTTTGGGGTGGTGATTGTGCTGATAAATTATCACAAATTAGATTTCTTGATACTTTCCAATTACAAGCACCTGATTATTACAATAGTATGCTCATGTGTGACTATAATATGAACAGATGTGGGTTTAATTTTCACCCTGCACTAGTACAGAGATTTTCAGAGATTTTGCCCAGCAATGGCAAGGCAAAGAAATAGACCAAACCTGAAAACATGGCCATGGAGAAAAACATAATTTATGAAGTACTGGCTACAAGACCATCAGGCCTTTGGGATGTTAATTTTCCATGGTACATGGAAAATATTCGATCATCTTTTACAACTGTGCCAAATATGGAATTGAGTCAATTGTGCATGATAGCCCTGGAAAGCTATGGGGTTGAGTTTATTGATTATCTTGTGTTTGAAAATGAAGATGCAATTCATGTGAGCTATGATGTATTATCAAAGTCGGATGGATCTATCAAAGTCAGATGATGACTGCATGTGCTTAATATTTTTCGAAGGAAAATGGTAGGAAATGGTGATCAATTTTTCTTCTTGTAAAGACCAAATTGTGATGATGGAAATAAACTGCCAAATTTTATGGAAAGCATGTTGGAGACTGAGGTTTGGGGAATTCGTTATGTCTTACATTGAATTTTATTAAAAACAAACCTAAATCTAAAGGCATGCCCTCTTCAAGGAAAACGAGCAGCCCAATTTATTGCTCTGTTTCAAATCCTGGGCATTCTAAATGGTAAAATCACTTTTCAAAATCTGGAAAAATTATATTTGTCCATACCATTTTTCCTGCTGATGGAGGAAGGGCCTACTTTCTAGAGTTTCTTACGTGACGGGTAGTTCTTTGTAGCAAGGGCCTGCTTTCTGGAGTTTCTTGCACGACGAGCTGTTCTTTGCAGCAAGGGCCTACTTTCTAGAGTTTCTTGCATGACAGGTAGTTATTTGTAGTAGGAGGCATATATCCAGTAGGGTTTGAGTCGATTAGAAAAGGCAAGGAGCTATAGTACTGATCTAGAAAGGGGTATATCTAGTAGGGTTTGAGTCGATTAGAAAAGCCAAGGAGTTGTAGTACTCATTACATGCAGGGTAGCTATAGTGATTAATGTAAAAATTTGAAAGGCCCGCCATGATTAATCCGAAACCTTTGTAATTCATTTGAAATTCCTATTAAAACCATAGTTTATGGTGGTAATGCTCCACCATATAACTAGGTATTAAAACCTTTCAAATGCCAACTTAGGTTTGATTTAAAAATGGCATATAATTTTAGTTTAGCTTGTACAATAGTAAGGCCATTATTTATTGGTTTGAAATAATAAACAACATGCAACAATCCCACATAATTAGTAAATTATTTAAAGACAATAATTCCTACATATTAAAATATAAAGTTATAACATACTAGCTCATACTCGAACATAACATCTGTATCAATATTCTTCTTCTGTATTTTCTTGATCTTCATCCAAATGATCGACATCTATACCAAAATCTGATTCAGAAACGGTGTTGAAATGATCGACCATGTCATCATCATCATCAATTATGTCATTTTAAATAATATCCTCATCGACATCATCATCAATAATTGTTGCCTCATCTCCTATGCCTGGTTCATCTTCTAATATATCTTCTTCATCTGTCAATGCATATTCCTACTCATCTGCCACGACATCATCTTCTTCTTGATCATTATCATCTTCTTCCTCTACAGTATACACTATTGGCCTTCCTATTGGATCATATCTAATAGCAAATTACCATTCGTTCTCACCTGGAACCTCTGAGTAAAGGACTTGTTTGCATTGGCTTGGAAAAACATAGTGATATTTTCCTGCTTCAAACTATGATGTTTTAACCATTGGAAATCCATTTTCATGTTGAATAAGTGTTCTATCATCATCACGTACATTCATTTGTAGCCTATACCATTTGACGTCGAACAAAACTATTTTGAAGGAATTAAAGTCACACTCAACTATATCATCTAAAAACCCATAATATCTATTTTAATATTCTCGAGGATGTCTATCACTCCTGGAGGAAAAATTAGTGACCTGGAATACTGCAATTATCTCACTATCAAAATTTTTCCTGTTATCATCCAACTGTTTAATGCGAAATTTACGACCATTGCACCACATAGCCTTGTGGTGTTTCAACTGCAATATGCCAAACATGAAAATATGCATTCTCAATTAATAATTAATCATATAATTTATAGAGCATGAAAATTATCTGAAAAATCAAACTTGTTGTCACATTATAAATATAGTATAAAATAAGTAATGAATAGAATAGGTGAATTAATTGCTTACTTTTCTATCTTTCAAACCATATGCTAAATCGATTTCCTTGTCTGTAATGTTTCCATCTCCACTACAATACGCTTCTCTAATCAATCCAAACAGTAGTTGCCATGATAACCTACCATCGTTGCATGCTTTACATGTTTCAATCCATTCACTCATCCACTCAATATTGTTTGCAATGTATAAAAGTAGTGCCTCATAATCTTGAGCGCATGAATAAAAAACCAATAATTCACCAATATTAATAAATATTACTTATAACCATGGTAAATTATATTAATTAATAAAATATGAAATAATAAGATCTAAATGAATATAATGATCACATACATGATGTAAAAAAATGAAACATTATATGTATTATACATAATAAATCTTTTACCTCTCACTTTCTTCATTCTACCCTTTTCCAACAGGTGCTCCACTTCAAATTTTTTCATGGAGTTCACATCCCAAATGCAATCCACCACCTTCATAGATAGCATAGCTAATATAGGAAGACACTGAATAATACACACCATGGATTTATATACCACAAATCCCTCCACCATAGAACCCTCAGGTCGTGCTCTTTGTCTAACCAAAGCCTTCAAGGATTTTAGGTGCCTCTCGACCATCCACATTAACTTTGTGTGTACTGGTCCACACATTTAAATCTCCTCAACTTGGTGTATCAAGTAGTGTTCTTGTGCATTGTAAAATGTTGGAGGTAGATACTTTTGCATTTCACACATTAGCCAAGGAATTTCTCTCTTCCAATACTTTATTTCATCTTGATGGATTTCTTTCAATGAAAACCATCTGCAAATCATTACGCAAGGTTATTTCAAGGAAACATAATATATATTTCATTACAAGTAAATTAATGCATCATTTCATTAAGTACGAAAAGAAATTGTAGCAATTAGATTTTGCGTATAAATCAAAACTACTTACCTCATGTATTTACCAAGACCATATATAACTTGTTTGACATTGTTGTCAAAGTCGTTTGGGAGAGATATAGGTAGAACATACCATAACAATAAAAAATGAATCGTTATTGGTTTCCAAATTAAACAGAAAAAAGGAAAATTTAAAATATGTATTCAAGAAATAACATACAAAAACGTATACCAAAAAAATTACCTTAACAAAGGTATGCCAATCATGTGTTTTCACCCCAATGAAGTCACCTTTCTTCGTTAAGATATTATTTATGTTTGAAGCAAAACCTGTTGGAAATTTAATTCTTCTAACGACCTCTTTTACATCATTTCTTTGTTGTTCTGTTAATGACCATGGAATATTATTATAATTTCGACCTCCATTTTTATTTGATCTGTCGATCACACTTTTCATTGCATGATTCGATTTCTCAATGTCAGCACAAATTTTGTCAATTTTATCTCTATCATGTGCACCATCTATGGTTCGCCATAACATTTCTGTCACATTCTTCCTGACATGCATTGTATCAAACAAATGAGCTATTTTTAGGTCCTCATAGTAGGGAAACCTCATGAATTGAGAAGGATAACATTTCATTCCAGGTGGAAGTACAATATTAGTACCTTCACGATGACGATGACCTTGATATCAAAGAATAAAATAAATCAGAACAATATTAATTATAAAATACAATAAAATAAATTCATTAGTTAAAACAAAAATTCCAAACATTACATAAACAAATAATACACACACACACACACACAAATTACGTACCAGCTGCTTGACGATTATTAATTCTGTTATATTCCAACATCCACAACTGAGGTGTCATTCTTCGTGGTTTTAATCCAGTTTCTTCTTTATCATTGAAAAGATGTTTTTCAGTAGTACGATACTTATGGTTCCTAGAGAGGAAGTGCCTAAACTCATCAAACACCATCTTTATTAAGTCTGGAAAATGACGATACTTCATCTTAGGGCCACAAACTGGACATGCAAATCTACCCTTTGTTTGAAGACCTGCAATAGATGGATCAATAACAATTATACTATGAGATCATTTTTAAAACATGCAATATGGTATATCTAATTTAGATAATTATGTTTTATATTAAAGTGCAACGAAATATTACATACCACAAACATGTGTTAGTCCTGGGGCATCATGAATTGTCCATACAAGCATTCCACGACATTGAAATCTCTTCTGCTTGATTGGTTTAGTGATGTCATACATAGTGATGCCATGCCATAACTGTATTAGCTCATTGATAAGATGCTCAATATACACATTCATATATTTGACCTGGTACTCACCTAATTGTTCAAAATTATGGTACATAATAATTACTACCATGATATATGTATATATAAGTAAGTAAATAAATAAAATATATATTTATGCAAACAATGAGAGAAATGAAAATGTTACATTCAAAAAAATAATGTATCAAATATCTGGAATAATCATAGTCAAAATTATGTGCTCCCTCTTTATTGACATCCAAGGAGGAATGTTATTGTTGATAACAAAAATAGGCCACATTGAGTAAGTAGATCTAAGCTCTCCGAATGGATTAACACCATCAGCTGCCAATGAAAGCCTGACATTACGAGGTTCATTTTTAAAATCTACATATTTTTCCTCGATTTCTCTAAATGCAAAACCATTTGCAGGCATTCGAAGAATACCATCTCCACTTCTATTCTTTGAATGGTAATCCATAAACTATGCTATGCTATTACACATGAACATTCACTGTAAACGTTGAATTATGGGAATATGACGAAGAACCTTTTGAGGCACCTTTTTGGTTAGTTGATCTATTTGATATCTACTGGTACCACATTTCGGACATTTGGTTTTCAACGCATGTTCTCCATAATATATAATATGATTTTTAGGACATGCATCTTTAGTGTTATATTCCATTCCAAAGTGTTTCATAATAGCACGTATATCTCGATATGTTCGAGGTAAAGTATTTGGCGATGGTAACAAATATTCACCCAACAATCTACAACATAAACAAAAACTAGTTAATGTAAAGATTATTAATCATATATATATATATATATATATATATATATATATATACATTTATTACAACTAAAAAAAGGGAAAATAATCAACATTTACATATATGTGATCATATATACATATTGCATACCTTAGGAGTTGTGTCATACATATTTTCAACAAATTATTCATAACCTTTAAGCTCAGTAGCAACAATGTAGCAGAGAGAAGAGTTGCATTTTAGTGTTAAAAAAGTCGTTCACTTGACCTTTTAATCAGAGGCACATCATAAATACCATCACTATCTCCACCATCGTCATCTGACTCACCATACAAGTCTTGGAGCATTTGATTTGTCCCATCATTAATGTGAACTATCTCATTACTTTCATCATGATATACCTCCATGGGATCATTAAAATTACCTTCATCATTCGCTTCATGTTCTTCAACTTGTACAACATCATTTCCAATACTAATATTTGCTGCAATATTCTCTTGTACTGGTGCAACATCATCTAATCTACTACTATTTAGCTGTGGAAGCTGGTTGATCATCTGCAAAAAGTTGGGGGGCAACTGTGCCTTTATGAAAATTACAAACATTAATCATTAAACATTAGTGCGCATATAAAATATATTAAAATAATATAAAATTTTACGATATAATCAAAATGAAGATAGATAATTAATTACCACAGGACGATAGTCATTCGATCAACCATCAATGTGCCCATATTTCCTACAATGCATTGTTGTTTTTGCTATTAAAACTCTAACATTATTTCTTATACAACTTTTTTTGCAAGGGCAATAAACTCTACCATCACCCCTTTCACCCTTTTGAATTTTTTTTCCACCTCTAATGTTTTCTTCCATTGATGCAAATTATCCTATAAAGAAAATAATAATTATATTTAGAAATTATCTCTCTCAGTGGTGTAGAAAACCAAAGACGTGTTGAACTCGATGGGAGCTCAATAAGAAAAAAGAAAATAAAAGTGGGCTTTTTACAAATTGTGGGATTTTTACAAATTGTGGGCCTTTTACAAAATTGTGGGCTTTTTACAAATTGTGGGCCTTTTACAAAATTGTGGGCTTTTTACAAATTGTTTATATTTTTAATAAAATTGTGGGCTTTTTACTCCCAATAAAAAAGAGTATATCAATTTTATATTTAATATAAAATTGTTTATATTTTTAATAAAATTGTGGGCTTTTTACAAATTGTTTATATTTTTAATAAAATTGTGGGCTTTTTACTCCATCAAGTGCCTGGCTCAGCACCTACACTAATCACCATAGGACTAAGGTGAAGAACCACAAGCTAAACCACAACCAAATCCAAGTCATGAGGGGTGGGGCTGAGCGCATGCGCTGTGTCCCAATTGATTGTATGAGTGTGCATAGCCTTGGGCTCATAATCGAAACATGTAAAACCTAAACTCGTATATAAACACCAATATCTCTTATATGCCCAGTGAATGTGGGATTATCCCACCGGAAACCCTTATGATAGCCCATTTTATAATAAATTGAATGAATATTCTAATTCCAGTTTAACATAAAGCTGACAGTTTCAATACTCCCTTCGGAAGCCCTTTCTCTTTTTACTAGTTATAACACCAACCAACCCATAATTTCAATTCTCGATGCGGAGCTTACATATATGGTTCAAACCATAACATAACTCATTTACACCTATAACTGCCCTTCTATAAAGCCCAAATAGATCCTGTATCCAAGGTTTCTCTTTTAATTTACACTTGCATGAACTTACTAGTGTATATCAACAAACATTACATGGAACCTCCGCGACATTAATTTAAATGCCAGCACCAACATAAATTAACATCTGGTCCACATTTCAATTATGGGACAATTCACGATCAAAAGTTCGAATCATAACTCAATGGTTGCCTTAGGTTCTCACACTCACCACATTACTTAAGTTCAACCTTGACATTTGTTTAATCCAAATATAATCATGATCGCAGCTTTTAAGACCTCACATCCGACATAGCATATCTATTAACATATATATATATCGCTCTTGGATTAAAACCCAAATTATAACTCTGCCTGTGTGGACTTAACATTCGACCATTAAAAATTTCCATGGAACCCACATTACATATGGCCCACCTCCATTAACAAGCCACTCGCATCCAACAACGGACCGCTTATCGCGTAGGGTTGAGTGATCCGACGAATGTAAACTAATATCGCATTAATTTATTGCACGAGGGTTAATTTCCCAACATCGCGCGATATAAATGGTTTTCATAAACCACTTATGTCCACGTGTCCATCGTAGGCCCATATCACGTTTTTATTTTGAAATCTACTTACAGCCTACTTACCCACGTGATACTGCTGGTTTTCGATTTCAAAATTGCTTCCACTATTTTCTAATCAAGGTTCCGCTTCTTGGTTCCGCCTCTTTTGTTCACAGTTCTACGCCTTTGTTTGTTAACAAATCGGGTTAACCTACACCACAGCATTTATTCACTTGTTCTTTTCACGTGGGATTTAATCACCACAACTATAGGAATGGATTTTGTCCAACCGTCGCAAGAGTGACACTCTCCCACCAACCGTCGCAAGAGCGACACATTTCCACCAACCGCCGCAAGAGCGACACTTTTCCACCAATCGTTGAAAGAGCGACATATTGCCTAACCATCGCAAGAGCGACACTCTACCACCAACCGTCGCAAGAGCGACACTTTGCCACCAAACATCACAATAGCAACGCATTCATCTAAACGTCACAATAGCGACACCTTGTCTCTGTAACGTCACAATAACGACATACTTCAGAAATCCGTCACAATTATGATGCTATTTTGCAAACGTCGCAAGACTGACACTTTCCTCTAAGTGTCGGTATTGTGACACTTGTCTCTAAACATCAATATAGCGACGATTTCAGGCAAGATTTGAAAATTTTGAAAAAGCTTGGGGAAATTTCTGACATTTGGCCAAAAGTGTCGGAACCAAGTGTCGGAATTTCTACCAAATGTACTAGTGCCAAGTCAAGGAGAACATACCATAATGACAAATGAGTCCATCCACTCCTCTACCAATCTCACCTCCTCTATGCCCACCAAGTGCATCAAATATGAAGTGATCCTGGGAACACTCCATCAACAAGTTTCTTCTCCACATTGACAGCACTGTTGGCCTATGAAAATAGGCTCCTGCCAACTCATAAATCCATTCTTTGACATAGCCCATGTTAAAGAATTCTCCCATAACGCTGCTGCATACAAGAATTTTCTTCCAAGGTGGAAGCACCTCCAGCTTATTTAAAGTTAAGGAGTAGCCTCCTTGCACTATGATAGTGCCATCCCCTACTCATGCAGCATCATGCCAAGTGTGAAATAAATTCTACCCTTGCTCTCTCCCAATCCTCCAAAGCAACAAAAACCTTTGATGCGTCCTCATACCTCCATCATACAACCCATGTGGTGAAAGGATCACATCATCATAATACTTCCACACTCCTTTCCATATGATGCAAGTACCATGCCGAGTTCCTCCTATCCACATACCCTTGGAAAAAGGATATGTCTCATGATGGCCAAACTCTCTCAAGAGTAACCAACGCAGTTTTGCATCTTGTTGCCTAGTATCATATATTTTCAAGTAGCCCTCCAAATTCTTGCTCTCTATCCACATCCACTTATCCATCGATGGATGCCTCCTACCATTTTCCATCTTGGTACTCCTCCAAAGAAGATTTCCATCCTCCCATATCATATTTTTCTCCTTGCATTCCATGGGATGTTGAAATGCAACTCCTTGGAGACCTTCGAGAGAAGATCTCTCACCGATGATCATCTTGAACCCATAAGGATCCAAGGGGGATGAAGGCGAAGCCTCCTTGCTGCTACCTCTTGATAGCAATGTAACCCTCCTCCACGGTGTTTTAGCTATCTGATGTCTCAACTCTCAGATGAACATTTGATTCTGCATGAAATTTTTTGAAGCAAAGTTCACTCCATCCTCCAAGTTCACGACTCCCTCCAAAGGATCACACTCCAACCTCAAGGGTTGTGTGCAACTCAACAAGGGTACATGAGAATGATGGTTCATCTACTTCTTGAACCATTTAAGATTACACAGTGCAGTGCAATCCTGCTGCTCTACGTTAGCAATAATGTTTGATCTTGGGCCATATGAAGACATATTTCCACAATTTTTAGAAAGATTTTCTGCAATAAGTAAAAGTAGAGATCTCTCCATACCTTGGTGAGATGTGGAAACCTCTTGTAGAGTTTCAAGGGATCCTCCCTCCAATGTGATGGCTGCCCTAACTACTGATGTAGAAGGCTGCTCTCCCAAGGCTGTGGTAGCGCTGGTACATGTCTCCTCCCATGGTGGTGTGGACCCCCTCTCCTCTGATCTTTCTCCATAAAAGGTTTTGATCAACTCATGAGTGAACTCATAAAAATAAGTCACCCTTGCGTGGCTTAAGTTACTGCACCACCAAGCATTGGCTTCACCCTCCAGGTGCAGCGCTACAACTTCTGCTACCTCCCTCTCTACCACTGGATGAAGTAGGAAGAATGCCTCAAGCTTCCTTGCCCAAGCTCTTACTATAGTTGACCCATCAAATTTAGACAATAAGAATCTATTTCCTTTAATTTCCCCTTGGCTACAGGGTCTTCTCTCTTCTCTCAGTTGAATGAACAAAGGAAAATCTAGGGTCTCTTTGAAAGCCGTAGGTTGGCACTTGTATTCTGCCAAATATCGACTCAGGATTTCATGCTCTAAGTGGTCTCCTTGCTCTCGAATTCCTCTATGAGAATAGGAAGTGCATGCATCTTATTTTGCCTCCTGAAACCTTCTAGAGGTCTCACTGCAGCTCTCTCCTCATTGAAACCCTCTTGGAGTTCCAATGCATTTCTCTTCTTCTTTCTTATTAGATCTGAAAATGGATGAGAGTAAGATCATCCTGTCGATAATTTTGTTCTCCTCTTCTTATTATATTCTGATTAGATCCAAAATACACAGGCTGAGCCAAGATGGTAGCTCTGATACCACTGTAATATTCCAAAATGGAAACAACTACACTATTGGGAATAATTTGAGTTATTACCAATGTGGAGCTTTAGAAAATCATGAGCATGGAAATTTGGAGAATCTCATTAGATGTAAAATAACATCATACCAGAAAATTAAAGAACCTCAGCAACAATATGATCTATATTCCCCTTCCTGGGTGGGGAAATGCAGCAATATAGAGCATAAAACAACTGTATTCAGAAAATAACGCTACAAAAGTGAGAAATGAGACTTGTATCCCTTATAATACATGATATACAACTCACATGCAGAATTATAAGTGAAACACATGAAACTAGCTACCTTAAACAGATCTCCCCGACTCAATACTGCTTAAAAACACCCTAATCCCATGACTTCTCTACAATAGAATTTATGAATACTGTGAGAGCATAATTCCCATTAGGGTTCTACAGAAAATGAGGAAATAAGACTGATATGGAGCTTTCATTAATCAAATAATAGATAAATGGAGGTTTAACCTCTTTTACACAAAGAAAAGACACCTGGTAAGGGTTTCAGGCAATATACATGTAAAAAAAGTAGGACTATAGAAAAATAATGTAGTCTACTGCAATTATGCATTAAAAATGACTGAATATGACATATAAAATATGAATAATACAGAAAATTTCCTTAGGCCCTATTATTAGAACTCCCAGAGGGAAATAAACACCTCCTCCTCAAAGACTAGCACAAAATGGCAATGTTTAACCCAACAACAATGCCCCTACAGAAGAAGACGCGGTTTCTAAATATGAATGTACTATATATGTTTCTGGATGAGTGGCCTTATGCAAAATGATGAAATGGAAGGTCAGATCCTACCCTCTTGATCACTTTAGCAAGCTGATCCAAAGAGAGGATGGAATTCCCGCATGGGAATTCTTTGCACTAAGCAGTGCAGCAACTCTGGCTAAACAGCTGAAGCATGAAAATAGTTAGAACAAAAAAGATAGCTGAATACTGAATGATATCCTTGATGCTATGCCTTCATTTTTATCTTTGGTGAGCCTTCTCACCCTAGACCCCACACATTATTGAGGTGACTTCCTAGTGAAGATTCCTCCTTCAAAACTGCACTTCCCTAGTTAGCTTCCCTCCTCTTTGTAGCAGCGCTATTGACTTGGTGAACTCACACTAATCCACCTACAATTCCTCTTTTCACACTAAGGGATCTTCAATCTAGTTCTTATATGTGTGTCTAGGCTGATCCTTGTTCACATTGAGCTAGTTTACTTGGGTGATTTCTTCCTCCTCAAGAATGCATGTTGACTTAGTCAAACTTGACTATGTCCCCATCTATCTTGCCCGTGTTCACACTTGGAAGTGTAAAACCAACTCCTAAGGTGATATCCTTCCTCATTAAGGTGGAATTTATTCATATATTTATTGTTCATGGGCCTCCCTCCCATTTATTCCTCTTTTAAGTGAAAGTATCAAAATCTAATATTCCAATTTGCTTGTTTTCAAATTTTGGAATATTACACTCCCACACTTCCATGGAATTTCCTCTTAGGATCTTGACACATTCATTTCTGAATTTATTGTTATTTGTAGGACTGATGACTACACCTCTGATGATCAGAAGTTGAAGCTATTCCCATTCACCCTTAAGGATGCAACCTTCAGATAGTTCATGGGTTTGCTCGAGGATAACATCACTACCTAGGCACAGATGGAAGATACTTTCAACAACATATATATAGACTATTGTAGGTCCAAGGAAAATAAGGATGAAATATTTAGGATGACTCTAGGACCTGATGAATCCCTAGAGGACTATGAAGAGAGTTTTAAATTAAACTATAACAGAGCCAACTGTATTCTTGATCTTGCATCACTTAAACTTTTACTTCTTCGAGGGATCAGTGAAGAGATGATAGAAACCTTGAATATGATATCAGGAGGAGATATCTACCAAATTCCTTACGAAATATCAAAACTATCTTCCACAACCATTCTAGGGCATTTAGGAAGATAGGAAGAGCTAGCCAAAACACACCCAATACCCCTTCCTCTTCCACCTTCATAAAACATGATATTGGAAACATGCTAGAGGACTTCAAGAGTAACATGCTGCACACCTTTGCTTTGCAAACGGACACAATGCAGGTAAAAAATAAGTAAGAGGAATCAGAGAGAGCCCTGGCCATATTTTGTCCTAGATTTAATAGGAAGCACCCAAGAAATGAATGTCCACTGAATGTCATAGAGGTTTTCTTAGTCTGTGAGGAGAATCATGCCATAGAAAAGTGTCCCTCCTTAACTGGAGTTAAGGCTGTATATGAAGGTGGGGAAGCAATTCCATAGAAACTCTATTTCATCAACCAAAGAAGGCCTTGAGGCCCTAGGCCATGTCAACAAGCTATGCTAAGTTTAGCTTAATTTTATTATCAAAAAAATCAGAGCGCACCCATGCAATCTTGGTACACCCCCACTCCTCCATCCTGTTCTACACCTTCTACTTGGCCTTATGGCCCTTCATATCATCCTTAGCTAGTAAACCAACCATTTTAGTAGTATTTTCCACAACAAGCTCAGTGGAACAATCCATCCCAAGGGTGGAGGCCTCAATAAAATCAACCACCTACTCTAATCCATCCACCCCAACCTCAACCTCATCTTAATCATGTTGCTCCACCTAGGCTAACTATACCTACACAAACCAATCGGAACCCAAACAAAATACATGCACAATAGGCTCCCAATGGAGGAACATCCTATCTAACTTATGTTGTGGAAATATAGGAGGTTAATCTCAGGTCAGGAAGAGTAATCCTAGATAACCATCCTCCATATCCACTTGTAGAGGTTGAGGAGGAAAAGGAATAAGGTAACACTAATATCTAACAACCTCTGTTTCCTGAGCGCTTGATCCACCCTAGTCAACACACCCTAGAGGAGACTAAACTCCTAGGATAATTAGAAATTTTGTGTGTAAAGGTAACACTTCTCCATGCCATTAAGGATGTCCCTATCTAAAATAGTCTCATCAAAGAAAATTTCTTCAAGAAAAATGGGATAAGGAAGAGAGATACCCCCACCATCAATGTGGTAGGAAAATTGTCTGACCTAATGCTAGGGAGGTCGATATTTCCAAAGTACCTGAACCATGGTAGTCCAATTTTTGATGTGAATATAGATAGTGTCATAGTCCCAGATAATCTGATTGATCTAGGGGCTGCCATCAACATCATGACCAAGGAAAATATGGTGAAACTTAATCTCCAAGGGACTTTGAGGAAAACCACAACACTTCTGAGACTTGCAGATCAGTCCACAGTAACTTCGGAAAGAAGTTTTGAGGACGTTATGGTTACCATTGAATATTGCGAATATCTTATAGATTTCCTGGTCCTACAACAAAAAAACAAGTTTAATGGTTATCCCCTCATCTTAGGGAGACCTTGGTTAGTCATTGCAGATGCTTATATTAGTTGTCGGGCCGGAAGCATTACTATAAAAAATAGGCCTTTGTCTAAATAGCTAGTGTTATATCCTCCTGCCCAACCTTCCATTGATCATGATATCCATATATGGTTGGGGGATGAAGAAGATGAGTTATATAACACTGCCCCTATGTGTACCATAGATGTTATTCTTAGAGGGGGGCAGCTTGATGAAGATGCACTCATCCACCATGCCATTCAAAACTAGTCCTCCACTAACATTCCTCTCGAAACCTTATTCAAATAGTATGAAATCAAAACTTGGATGGAAGTGAACTCAGTTGAGTCAACATGTGAATCCACCAAGCCTATTGAGTTTGGCCCATCCATATCTCTGAAAATCAACCCAAACCTCTTGAATGAAGAAGAGAAGCAGCTATGCCACCTTTTGAAAGAGAATCTAGATGCATTTTAATGGGATTACAAAGACATGAAAGAGGTGCATCCTTCAGTGTGAATACATCATATTTACATCTGTTACACAGTAATTTTTCACCGTCCCTACCATTCCCCGTCCCGCACAATGGAGGACCCATTATGTGACCTGTAAGCAGTGTCATGCCTTGCAAATACCTTCATTGCATCCCTTTCCATGAGGACAACATTTCTCCTGTTTATCATTTCCTGAACAGACCCTATGAGTTTTGTTTTGCATTAGCGGTAGCAGGTGTGTGCTACAGCCAATGGGAAAATTAACAGAGCCAGCCAGTGGCGTAATCAGTGTTTGGCTGCAGCGCCACTGCGTTTATGGAAAGTTTTTAAAAAGGCGAAAGTTTCGATTATAACTTAAAATTGGATGAGTCCATCAGAGTAGTTTTAGCTAGTCTCTGACCTTCTCCTTTAGTCTCTTTGTTTCCTATGAGAACCTCCAAGGATAAGGCCTCCCTTCCACACTAATGAGACCCAACCTCATCCTCTCACTCTCATCTCGCCTTATCCATTGATGAAGGAAATTTGAAAAAGAGGCGATAGTCTTGAAGTGCTGAAGCTTTGCATCTCCTATTCCCAAGTGCCTTTGTGCTGAAAAGAATCCCTTCTTTCCCTTAAGGCCCATTCGAGCGAGGAGACCATTGTTACGAGACTCTGGAGAGGCTTCCCTTTCCCTTGGCGAGCTTTGCGAGACGTGGACGACCGGAGACCCGCACGAAGGAGGCTGCAGCTTCAGAACTTGGTTGTAACTTCTATTCGTTTATAATTTTAATAGATGACTATGATTATGGTTCCACTCCTTTTTCCATTATGTTAATGCGAGTAATGTCTTTTCTGACCGATGTTTAGTTACGTATGCTGGTTCCTATTGGCATGTCTGTTTGTTCTTTGTTCTTGGGGTGTTCTATCCACGGAGAATCGTGGAAGGATTGTCAATCTTACCCCAGTGAAGACGGGGACATCCTTCTTCGGATCGGCTGAATCAGGTAGGTTTCTATCCCCAATCTTTTCATTTAAACTGGGAACTGTCCTTGTATTCGTTGTTTGTTGCTGGAGCCTACCGGCCTAGTAGGGATGCAGCCTCTGTCACAGAGTTGCCTCCTCAGCAACCGGCGACTCCGGCCGGGTCGTCCGGTTTTCCTTGTCCCGTTTATGATTGGTTCGCTTTGATTGTTTCTCCTTGCTTGATGAACCTTCTGGGTTGGATCCTTTCACCACTTTAGCTTCTTGGTTTGCTTAGCTTGTGTTGGTCTGCTTTCAAGTAGCTTGTTTTTTAATTTTCATTGAAGAACTCGACTAGCGCGGGTTTTAACCCGACAGTTGCGTCACTTGGCGCTTGTTGCTTCTGTCTGTCTCGCGCCACTTGGCTTCTGGCGCTAGTTTCAAGGCCACAGTCGCGCCACCCCTGTGAATTTTTTGAGTTTCTTCATTTTTTGGTTTTCTGAGCTTGACCAGTACTTTTCTTCTTGATTTCTCGACTGTTTGAGCCTCTTGGAGTCTTGTTTGACTGGAATTCACCTCTATCCTTGGGTTGTTTGCCTCTATCTACCGATTTCACGTTTTTAGCCCTAGGGCATCTAGTGGCTTAGTGAATCGAGCCTTCCTTGGGAATTTTGGTGTTCTGATTGTCCTGTCAACTTGTTGATTGAATCTCCACGCTCTCTTAACAGTCTTTGATTGTTTTGTTGCGTTTTTTGAGTGATTGTTCATTCCTTCATTCAGAATTCGTTTGTCTTGCTTTGGACCTAGATCACACGGTCCATCGGAAGTTTTCAAGTCTTTCTTTGCTTTGAGGGACTTTGGGTCGATTTAGAGATTTGGTTGCTTGTTTCGTTGAGTGAATGTTGTTTGCTTCGCTCTCTTAGATATCATTTCTCAAATTGTTCCTTTTGTTTTCAGTGCACATTAGCCATTAAACATTGAAAATCAAAAAAAAATATATGATCTCTTTTGCTTTTGTTAAATTAGTGCAAATTGTGATCTTTTCCATATTGCTAGTAATTAGTGTTTGAATGAAAAGTGTGCAATTGCATTAGTTGCATTAGAGACATTCTTGTTTGTATTCCATTCATTTTGTTTGCATAAAAGCTCTCAACTCTCATTTAACTAGTTTTCATCGAACGAAATGTTGCACCGTGGCATATAGCTTGCATTTAGGAGACACTACATACGATAGGGCCTTGAAATTGAAACTTAATTGAAGATCAACTGTAAAATTTATTCAATTAACCTAAGGCAACATTGGAACTTAACGCAACATATTTAGAAGGTCTAGGCTAGAGACGTGTTCCGGCGTCGTTAAACCTAGCAGCTGTCGTTCGCCTGTTGGCTTTAGACAGCGCTAGTACGGACTTACGCTCCCCGTACCGTCGCGTATATAAAGGGAGACCCCTCTAGGTTTTCAATCCTTTATCCACAGGAAGCCGAGTCTGCCGCCCTATACCCGTGATACACCGAACACAGCATTCGGGGAGACTACCTGCACGTACGGAAAGTCCTTGGTCGATTTATGTTTCATTATTGAAACCAAGGTGTATATTGTAGTTCACGGATATTTGGTACACCCTTTGTGCCTAGTTTTTCCTGAGCAGTCATTTGGTCTTTTCTGACTCCCTAAACTTGAAAAGACCGTCAAGCGCTGGTCCTTTCACGCTTGTGTCAACTCTGAAAGAGATAGAGTCATCTTTTTATCGTTTCTCGACTCTTAAAATATGAAACGGTAGAACTTCTTATTTTCCAATGTGGTAAAATTAATGCGAAAACACACGTTTAGAACCTTCTCAGTTGTTGTTTGATCGTGTGTCTTAACTCGTTTCCAGCCCGTGTGTGGTTTTGAGTTTGATGGCAACTTTTTCGGAGTTCACCAACCAAGGAATCCCCTCAGAAGGGAATCCTGGTCATTTTCCTCCTTTTGGAAATGTTGGTGCTCCTTACATGGCGACGTTGTCCCTTCCTGGGTTAACTGTTGGGTTGCCTGTTTGGTTGTTCTCAACCTCTGTAGTTCCGAATGTCTCCACTACTGTTCAATCAGTTCCTCCGCCTGAACAACATCATGTGGACCTCTCCCCTTCTTCGCCTGTTTCTGCGTCCTCATCTTCTACTTTGCCTGGTGAAAGCCTGGATTCGAGTAACCAGGTGACTAAAAAGAAGAAGAAGAAGACAAAGAAGAAGAAGTCTGATAAGCGAGAGGTTAAATGTACAGCTACTATCCCTAAGGAAACGTCTCCTCTTGATAACCCTTCCAACCCTCCTCGGAAAGTCAAGTTCCCCTGCATGTTGTGCACGGGAGACCATCTTCTTCGAGACTGCCCTGGCATTCCCAAGGTACTCGAAGTATGGTTCAACTATCGCCCACCGTTGTCTTTGGCTTCCGGGAGTCAGGTTGGGGGCACTGGTAAGGCTCCTAAGAAGCAGGGTAAGATCACCAATCCCTGTAAGTTGTGTGAAGGGCACCATGCTATTCACCTTTGTCCTTATATGGATGAAGCCAAGAGAGTCTTGGACAAGCTGACTGTTTCTACACCACGCCTCCCGGCTGGTTATAAACAGCTTTCTTTGAGTCTTCCACCGGCTGATGCCGTGATTGGTCAAGGGTTATCCTTGGTCGATCCCACTCCCCCAGAAATTCAAATTCACGAATCCGTCCTTGACCAACCATTGGTCGTCGGATCGGTTGAACTGGCCCCGTCCAAGGTGCACCAGGTCTTTTCTGTCGAGAGTGGATCTCACAACCCTCATGTCCTTCTGGTCTCTTCAGATTCTTCAGACTTGGAGAGAGATTCTCCTGTCCCTGTGCTTCCAGAAGCCGCTCCTCCACCTCCCATGATGGAGGCTCCAGAGGATATTCCTCCCGCCTTCGAGATGGAGGTCATGGAGGAGGCTTCTGCTTCCGTAACATCAGGGGAAGACCTTCGCATTTCGATGGTAACCCCTCCGAGTAGTTTGGTCGCTTCCTTTGATTGGAATCGATTTGCAGGATTTCGCCTTCCGTCTTATGTGCCTTTCGAGATTACAGTACAGGCTCTTGGTCTGGTCGTACCCAGTACCATTATAGACGAAGGTGCGTCTGTTAGTATTCTGTCTTCAACTACCTGGCAAGCTTTCGGTTCACCACCACTTGCGCCTGTTACGCAGAATCTGTTGGCATTCAATAGAAGGACGAGTCAACCGTTGGGGATCCTTCCAAGGTTACCTGTTACTTTGGGAGGTAAAACCGTCCATATGGACGTGATGGTTGTTCCAGGCCCCTTGGATTTCAATCTACTCTTGGGGCGCGATTACACCTATGCCATGGGAGCGCTTGTCTCCTCCCTCTTTCGTGTGATGTGCTTTCCCCATGAAGGGCGGATCGTGACCATTGATCAGCTGTCGTTCTTTGGTCCTAATGTGGCATCTGGCCCACCATCACCCCCTCCTGGTTTCTATCCACCCGTTGTATCTGCCCCACCGCAGGTCAACTATGTGGCTACCTACCCCGTGCCTGTGCTCAGTGATGATGTCGTCGTGCATCAGGTGCTGGGGGCATTGGGTCCTGATTTCCAGGATGTTTTCCTTCCATCAGGAGTGGAACTCTTGGAAGCGATGACTTCTTGTTCGTTATTATGAGGTCATTCAGAGCAGAGTTCCCTGTCTTGTGTCAAGCTCCTTAAAAAATGAAACAAGGTTGTCGGAGCATAGTTCTTTTCCTTGTGTCAAGCTCCTTAAAAAATGAAACAAGCTGGTCAGAGCAGAGTTCCTTGTCTTGTGTCAAGCTCCTTAAACCATGAAACAAGGTCGTCGGACGGGGTTCCACCACTGTATATCTGATTTATTCTTCTGTATAGCAGTGTTCATCCACGGAGATCGTGGAAGGGTGTAATCTGCAGGGCTTGAGGCAAGGGACATCTACTTAGTCAATATTTGGAATCCGGGTAGGTTTTTTATCATAATTATCCCAAAATCTTTCATTACGTAACTAGAGACTGCGTCATAGCATTGTTTGTTTTTGTTGCTAGACCCTTTCTTTGGGCTGGTAGGGATAAATACGTCTCGCGGGGGATTTCGGGGCATACGATCCTTCTTGTTCGTTATTATGAGTCATTCGGAAACGAGTTATCTGTCTTGTATCAAGCTCCTTAAAAAATGAAACAAGGTTATTCGAACATAGTTCTTTCCTTGTGTCAAGCTCCTTAAAAAATGAAACAAGGCGAAGGTCGGAAAACGGAGAGTTCCGCTTGTCTTGTGTCAAAGCTCCTTAAAAAATGAAACAAGGTCGTCGGAGCAGAGTTCCTTGTCTTGTGCCAAGCTCCTTAAACCATGAAACAAAGGTGTCTGAGGATAGTTCTTTTAATGTGTCAACCTCGTTAAAATAATGAAACACGTTCTTGTTCAATTCGAGTCTTTGATCAGATCTCGTAAAATCCCAGTCGAGTCTTTCTTAGATCTCGTAACTTGGACCTTCACTCCCTCCATCTGTTTACTCAGGTGCATGGGTATTTGAAGCTTGGGGGCATGTACCTCGGGTGTGTGTCACCATCAGGGCATGCCTACTTTTCAATACAGGTTTGGCTTTCCGTTTCAAGCTTGTGTAAAAATGAAAGGGTTTCAAAGCATAGTTTATCTTTGTTTCAAGCTTGTGTAAAAATGAAACCAATTTCAAGCATAGTTTATCTTTGTTTCAAGCTTGTGTAAAAATGAAACCAACTTCAAGCAAAGTTTCCTGATTTCAAGCTTGTGTAAAAATGAAACCTTGCCCATTTTACCTCTTGTGATTGTCATTTTATCAGCCTGTTTTTTCCAGATAAGTCTTGGTTTTATCACTCCATCGTCACTATCTGCTTGGCCGATCATATGCCTTCACTTGGTTGTTTTACCCGTTCCTGAGGAACCGCTGCGATGAGTGGTTTTGTTAGCCAACCTCTTGACCTTTAGTTGTTTTGAGCAGTTCCACCATTGCCGGAACCAGTAGCTACCCTTTATACCACTCGTTCCTCCAGGAGGAGTCATCTTTCAGCTCTTTTCTGACTCTCTAAAC
This sequence comes from Pinus albicaulis, assembly GCA_034641835.2. Taxonomy (NCBI): domain Eukaryota; kingdom Viridiplantae; phylum Streptophyta; class Pinopsida; order Pinales; family Pinaceae; genus Pinus; species Pinus albicaulis. Next base: position 255,168,416 of record CM076580.1, on the reverse strand, counting down.
ATGAAAAGATTGCCGAGGCCCTTGTCGTTTCGATCTCGTTAAAATGGACACGAATCGACATTCACCCAGTATAAGTTTAACCCTTTTTCAGGCTAGGATGGATTGATTACGAAAAAGGAATACCCTAGCCTATCGCGACTAGGAGGTTTTCCCGTATATTGTTTTCTACCTTTTCGGGTCTAGGGAACTATTTACGAAAAGGGACCTGTGGAGTTTTCTTTTTCGCTGTCTTTTCAAACTCTCTAAACATGAAAAGACGCCGAGTTCTTCCTTTGTCAGACTCGTTAAACCCTAATGACATTGGATCTAGTCGAAATGACGTTATCCGAGTTTCTCCTTCCTAGGACTCGTTAAATGCACTAGGATGGATTCGTCCGAAGGACGGATTTATATGACAAGCATATGGTATCCTCTTCAAGCTTGTGTAAAAATAAAGAGGTACTCACCGAAATGGTGGGGGAAAAATGGAACCATCGTCGTCGGCAGTATGTCGCTCTTGAACATGGCACTTGTCTGCATTCGTGTCGGGTTGGGGACATCTCATCTCGTTTCTTCACTTTGCCTCCGTGGGTTTGGATAATCTCTTTTGACCTCTCCTCTTCTCATTGCCTCGTCACCATGACCTCTGATCCGTTGATGTCAAATACTGCCAAATCCACTGTCGTGCCGTCAATATGTTCAAGAGAAGTTGGCCTCTGCAAATATCAACCTTCCTCTGTTTCTCATACGATCCTGATTCACAACAAAAACATCATGTTCCTCTGTCTCGTGTCGATGATGTGGGAATCATTATGGCCCACCTTCGATCGAGGTCACTTCCTGTCGACATCAACTCATTATCCAGGAAGTTGGTCTAGAGACTCCTTATGGTACCTTGGAGCCTGCATGCCTCAATGGCGGGTTCGTCGCATTCGACGAGAGGTTTACATCATTGGCCTCCGATCGAGTGATTCTGCGGGTGTTCGACGTCAGCTCATTTATTCGCACGCCGTAGATTGTACCAGTAGTACCTTGAGAGCCATTGTCATTATTGGTGGTTTCTCTCGCGTCGGTTAACAGCTTTCATCATTGGCTGGTAATCCGACGATGTTCTTGCATGTTCGACTTCAGCTCACATATTCACATGCCTGAACTTGTACTTGTTTGGGTCGAGATGGAGCGCAAGACCCTGGATTGTGTCTGTTGTAATCCAGGCTGCGATTGTGGATTATTGTCATTATGTACATGACTCGATGATTGGATGGCTGCGACCATACCTGAGTCTATTTGTTTGATCTTAGTTGGATGGCTGCGCCCATACCCTGGATCCAGATTATAGCATACTCTGTTCGGATGGCTGCGTCCATACCATATACATCATGTACTTGAGATATCAGTTGTATCTTTCTGCGCAGGTTTTCCGACGGCGGGCCTTCGGTTGAACATGTTCTCGTAAAGCATTTCACCCCTCTCTCTCTCTCGGGCCTCATGCTTTAGGGGGCATCTGTTACACAGTAATTTGTCACCGTCCCTACCATTCCCCGTCCCGCACAATGGAGGACCCATTATGTGACCTGTGAGCAATGTCATGCCTTGAAAATACCTTCATTGCATCCCTTTCCATGAGGACAACATTTCTCCTGTTTATCATTTCCTAAGCAGACCCCTAAAAACACATGTTTTTGCATTGGCGCTGGTAGCCCGTTATGTACTCGCGCCAATGGGGGAAAATTAACACTGATCCCGCGCCAATTGGCGCTCTGTCCCAGTGTTGTACCCGCGCCACTCTGTTTATGGAAAGTTTTTTTAAAAAAGAGGCGAAGTTTCGATTACAACAACTTCGTGGATGAGTCATCAGGAGTGGTTTCGCCTGAATAACCACGGCCTTCCTCCTTTGGCCTCTTGTTTCCACCATATGGGGAACCTCCCAAAGGATAAGGCCTCCCTTCCACTATTGTAGGGATCCCAACCTCATCCTCTCCTCTATAAATATAACCTTCATCCATTGATGAAGGGGCTGAAGGGCTGATAGTCTTGAAGTGCTGAAGCTTTGCATCTCCTATTCCCAAGTGCCTTTGTGCTGAAAAGAATCCCTTCTTTCCCTTAAGGCCCATTCGAGCGAGGAGACCATTGTTACGAGACTCTGGAGAGGCTTCCCTTTCCCTTGGCGAGCTTTGCGAGACGTGGACGACCGGAGACCCGCACGAAGGAGGCTGCAGCTTCAGAACTTGGTTGTAACTTCTATTCGTTTATAATTTTAATAGATGACTATGATTATGGTTCCACTCCTTTTTCCATTATGTTAATGCGAGTAATGTCTTTTCTGACCGATGTTTAGTTACGTATGCTGGTTCCTATGCTTGTATCTGTTTGTTCTTTCTGTGTGCAGGTGTTCATCCACAGAGATCGTGGAAGGATTGTGATCTGCCAGGACTGAAGGACGGGGACATCTCTTCTTCAGATCGAGCGCTGGAATCCAGGTAGGTTTCTATCCCAAATCTTTCATTCGTAACTAGGAGCCTGCGTCATAGCATTGTTTGTTTGTTGCTAGACCCCTGCTGGGCTAGTAGGGATCGCCTCTGTCCGCAGAGGGGATTTACCTCCTCAACAACATCAAATAAGGATGTGAGCCTGTGAGAATACCCCAAAGAAGGATGAACCCAGCTCTAAAGGACATAGTCAAAGAAGAGCTGCAAAAAATATTGGATGCAGGGTTCATATATCCTATATCCGACAGTGAGTGGGTATCTCCTCTAGTCCTAGTCCTAAATAAGAATTAGAAGTGGACAATTTGTGTTGAATATCAATAAATTAACAAATAAACAAAGAAAGACCATTTCCCTTTGCCCTTTATAGACCAAGTCCTAGATGGCTTTACGTGGAAGAAGTTACTTTACTTCTTAGATGGGTTCAGTGGGTAGACTAAGATTCAAATCATCCCTGAAGACCAAGATAAGACTACTTTCACCTTCCCTTGGGGTACCTTCGCTTATAGATTCCTACCCTTTGGGTTGTGAAATTCCCCAGATACCTTCCAAAGAGCTGTCCTAAGCATATTTTCTGAGTTTTTCCATGACTCGGTCGAGATCTACATGGATGATTTCACACCATATGGGGATGACTTCTAGGAAGCTCTCTCTAATTTGGGTAAAGTACTAAGAATATGCCTTGAGATGCATCTCTCTTTGAGCCCATAAAAGTGTGAATTCCTCAAGAAAGCAAGGGCAGCATTAGGACACTGCACATCCCAAGCAGGAATACAGGTAGACCTGAAAAGATTCACTATCATCAAAAGGGTACCTTCTCCTCAAAAGAAGAAAGATGTCAAGAGTTTCATAGGCTTAGCTGGTTGCTATAGAAGGTTCATCAAAGATTTCAACAAGATGGCTTCACATTATTTGGGTTATTGGCCAAAGATTCTGAGTTTTTTTGGTCTGGTCCTTGTCAAGAGGCTTTCAAGCTCATTAAGGAAAATTTGGTTATTGTCCCCATCCTCCGAGGTCCAAATTGGACTCTCCCTTTGCACATCCACACTGATCCATCCGACAAACCTGTAGGAGCATCATTAGGACAAAATCCCTTATGCCATTTATTTCATCAACAAGAACATGTCCAAGGTCGAGTTGAATTATTCTGTTACTGAGAAGGAGATGTTAGCCATTGTCCATGCTTTGAACAAATTTAGGGATTATGTAACTAGATATCAAACCTTTGTTCACACTAAACATGCAACCATCGAGAATTTAATGAAGAGCACGGATGTTAATGCTAGGATAATTAGATGTTTGCTACTTTTGCATGAATTTGATTTGACTATTGTTGATAAACATGGAAAGGAGAATGTTGTTGCAGATTTTTTTATCTAGGCTAGCTCTCCCTACAGGTGAAGAAGGAATGGTGGATGAACAACTTGCATATGAGCATCTATTTGCTATATCAGCACTCTCACCATGGTTTTCTTATATATCCAACTACTTTGTTGCTAGGAGACTCCCTCCTAATATTTAATTCAGGGAGAGGAGAAAAATAATCAGAAAAAGCACCCCTTTCACATGGATTGGGGAAAATTTTTCAAGCTAGGCCCTGATCAAATTGTAAGGATATGTGTGATGGAGGAGAAAAAAAATTGATATCCTCTCTGCATGTCATGATAACCGATGTGGAGGCCACTTTGCTGCAAAGAGAACTTCTTACAAAGTTTTATAGGAAGGATAATATTGGCCTACCCTTCACTAATGTTCCAGGAGATACACCAGTAGGTGTGGCCAGTGTTAAAGGATGGGGAAATCCACACAAAGGGATCATATTCCTTTGCACCCTCAGGTGGCTCTTGAGCCATTTGACAAGTGGGGCTTGGACTTTGTTGGACCTATCGATCCACCATCCGGACAAAAGAAGTATATCATAGTCTTCACTGATTACCTCACAAAGTGGGCTGGAAAAAAAGCAGTGAAGGTAGAAACTGAGGAGAAAGTAGCATAATTTCTCAGGGAGAATGTTTTTTACAAGTTTTGGTACCCTAGAGAAATATTCATTGATTGGGTAGAATATTTCACCTTTCACCTCATCGAGAATATTTTGAGGAAGCACAAGATTAAGCATAAAACTTCTACTTCCTATCATCCTCAGGTGAATGGCCAAGTAGAAGTAACTAACAAATATTTAGAGAGCATCTTCACCAATGTTGTGAGCAGGAGCAGAAATTATTGTGCAAACAGATTCGTAGGAGCTACCTGGGCCTACAACACTACTTGGAAGACAACAATAGGATTCAATCCTTATGAACTAGTCTTTGGTAAGAGAGCTCTACTTTTGGTTGAGTTTGAATTCAATACTTTAAGAATGGCAGCTGAATTCAATCTAGATCTATCAAATTCCCAAAAAGAGAGGTTGCTACAACTAAATCGATTGGATGAGTTCAGAATGCAAGCAATTCTTCACACGGAGGTAGTTCAGTTGCAAAGGAAGGTCTGGCAGGACAATAACATCAAGGAAAATACCTTCCAAGAAGGATATTAGGCGTTGTTGTATGATTCAAGGTTTAAATATTTCAAAGGCAAGCTGATGACAATATGGTTGGGACCTCACAAAATGGAAATTTTTTTTGATAATGTTGTAGTTTGAATCAGAACCATATATGAGGAAGGAATCCCCTTGCTTTTCAATGTTCATAGACTTAAAATTTACAAGAAGCCTTTGTCAAGGGAAGAGTTCATAAATTCAATAAGAAGAGAGGTGTATGTGATGGGAAACTCCATAATTTCCCACACCTCTTAAAAAAAAAAAGAGAGAGAAAAAATAAATAAAGTTCCATGGTTTAAAACCTCTCTAAGGCACCTAAGGAAAGATTGTGGGTTGAAAACCTCGATCAAGGCAACTCACTTGCTCTAAAAAAAAAAGGAAAAAAACAAGAAGAAAAAGAGAATAAAGATAAATGGGTGAAATCCTCTATAAGGCGCCCAAGGAAAGTTTATGGGTTGAAAACATCCATGGAGGCAGCCCACTTTCTTTCCAAAAAAAAAAATCAAAAACAAAAAAATATACATTTGCATCTTTTTGTTTTCTGTGTTTCCTTTATTGCAGGTTATTAATGGTTTCTAGAAACACAGGGAACCATTCATCTTCTTTTCCCTTCTTCTATTTTACCATACATCCCATCATTCACTCCATTAATTTTCATAACTTCCTCCATTGCCTCCATACTCCACATTCCTCCATTCCTGAGAACAATGTAGAAAGGAAAGAAAAATAGAGACTGCTACAGACATCGGGGAATTCCTACAATGCACAAATCTATTCATGAACAACAAGAAAAAACAAAGAGAGGAGCTGATAAAGTAGAACCCAGGAAAGACAAGAGTCCCATCCATGGAATCTAGAGCATTCCCATGAAGCATCTATAATGGGAAGAAACAAAAAGAAAGATCATCAACTCACTTAGAGAGTTTCTCATTCAGAAATTCACTCACTCCGAAAACATGAAAATAAGTAAGAACACATCGTATAAGAGGTGTGTCTCCAAATTATAGCACCCGCAAACACCTTGAAAACAATAGGTAAACTCAGGTATAGCTTCTATCCCCTCTGTATGCATCCATAATAGCCAGAAATAATTAAATTTGCAGAATTAGAGTTTAAGGGGAAGAAAAGTGGTCAACTAGCTTAGCCACCGTCCTGAAGTACGACTAGCGAGAATTGCAAATTCATGCCACCTGGGCATGCAAAAGAAAAAAAAATTAAATAATGTGGAACATAAACTAGAGCTGAGCTGAGTTACATAACAACTCCAAAATTAGTTGCAAAATATAATAAAAAGATATGTCATCTCATCCAAACTAGTGAATTGAGAATTTTTGTGGGAAAGAGACCGAAGGGAGCCCACATCACATCAATACCAAGAGTGGGTTGTGTATTTGAACGACATGCAACAAAAAGAGAAGAAAAACATCACTATCAGTTGAGCTAGCTTCATAAGTATAACGCATATCAGACACAATAGCAAGGGACTGAGGGAAGCTTTTCTCCTAGCCTTAGAAAAGTAAGATAAGAAGGAGAAGAAGAGCCAGAAGAATAACCAGAAGAGGAACAAGAAGAAGAAAAGGAAGAGACAATGGGCCATGGAGAAATGAAAGAAATGGAAATAAATACATAAGTCATAAAGGTAGAAGAAAGTGAGCAAGAAGCAGACTCACAACATAGCACCACATCCCCTCAAGACAAAGAGGTAGTTGCCACCTTAGCTCCTCTGAGCACAAAGAGAAAAAGGGAGATATCTATGTATTTCAAAGTTCAAAAATTCAGAGGATAAGTTAGGGAGAGAAAAAAATCCTCTCATGAGCTCGACTATCATTGAAGAATTATCAAGGGAGGAGGAAATAATCGAAGAAACAGTTCTGAAGGATCAGCTGCAGAAGGTACATGTAGAGAATGTAGCACTGAAGGAGAAATTGAAGCAAAAAGGGTAGCAAGTAGCGACCATGGCATAATTATGCATAGAAGCCCTTCAACATAGATTCCATTATGAATCATATGCTGTGTACCTCAAGGAGCAATGGCTCCTATTTCAAATGAAAACTCTAGCCTCCCATGGATCCCTACCTTTCCAGGATTGTAGGAAATTCATGGATTTCTAGAAGCAAGCTAACATGACTGATCAGGAAAATATGGAAGAGTTTTATGTGCATAACCTTGTTCTGACAAATATAGATAATTGGGACCCGAATCCTACGATGGGGGACATCAAGTTGATGGCTTTAGTATCTTGGATGATGAATGAGTACACTAGATAAAAAGAGATATGGAGGGTCATGAGAAGAAGAAATAGAGAACCCTTACATATCAGACCAAGATTGTTTAGCCCAAGAGGAGTCATCGTTAACCATAAAGAGATTGAAATGGACCTTGTAGTAGTTGAAATCTACCTTCTAACTCAAACACAAGTAATAGGCCACTTTGGTGATGTTTCTAGGCAGATAGAATATGAGTGAATTATGGCCAGCCAGAAGAGATGTAACAACCTCACGCACAACCTCAAAAACAGGGAATACCATACTCCAAAAAGGCTGAGGGGTGCATTGGAAAGGGTACCATTATACAAGAGGGACATGCAGGCCGAAAAGATCCAATGGTTGGGGCTAAATCTCAGCCCACCTTTGCTGCTAGGGCTGAATGATGAAAAGGACACATATGCACAAGAGAGAGAATGGGAGAATGCAAAAAATAATAATGGTTTTTACCCCCTTCAGGAAACTCCCATAGTTCTTCCTCAGGAAATCAGGGGGGCTGTCAAAGCCTTGAAGAAAATGCAAGAGGAGGATTAGTCACTTAGAGGATGAGCAACCATTCAGTAGGGGGTGATGATGAGCTCCATCATTAGACATATTTGGAAGGGTTAATGGTCACCTTTTTTCCTTCTTAGATCTCTTTTTATTTGATTTTTATTATTATTTGGTTTTATGATGCTAGTATAGGTGGTGATTAAGGCTAACATACTCTGAGTGCCTAATATGAGGTTGAGTGTAGAAAATTGTGATTTATTATCATTTTTATAAGGATTTTATCATAAGGACTTGGACGAGACAACAAGGACAAGTTATGGGAGGATTATCCACCCTCCTTAACTCTCAAAGGTATGCAAAGGATCCCAAAGATTCTCTCCAGAATCTTGAATTCCAAAGGCAGCCAAAGGATCCGAATATTCTCTCCAACAATTTGAATTTCAAAGGCAATCAAATGATTCCCAATAATTCTCTCTAGCAATTTGAATTCGAGAGGCAGCTAAGAAACTCAAATAGGAGTGCACACAATATTTGTTTACATGTAGTCAAGTGGAATCAATCACTATTTTCTAGGGAGATGTTAGTAGCTACCATGTGGAATAAATAGAGCAGAGATAGAGCTAGGAGGGGTTTGATTCTAGTCAGAACTTTGTTGCAAGCTATTGAGCTTTTTATTTTACTAAGTGATCAAACTTTCAGAAATGTATGGGGATATTCTTTTATGAAATGAGAAAACTGATTTAATTTTACTGATTTAAGTTTCTAAGAGTGTGAATATTCAATTTCAACTATCTCAGAATATCTATCCTCATTGGTGAGGGTTGAAGATGCATCAAAATATTTTTGAGCGATGTTTTGCATTAGAGAAGTTCGAGGGGCCACTAGGGCCACCAGGGGCCAGCAATAGAATGAGGCCTAGCAAGGGCAACTAGAGGCCTTACTCGGGAATCCAATAGTAAATTTTGGATGTTTCATACATTCTGGAACTAATGGTGAGGTTTGAATATCCAATAGAGGAATTCTGAAGTTTGAGATGCTTCAAGGAATTTTTCAATGACTTAGAGTCAAGGGGTGCCACTAGGTGTTGGAGGCGAAACTGGAGCAGCCGGAGGCACATTTATGCAAGTGATTAGTCTATTCTGACTATTTTTGATATTATGAATCCATTAAAGGGACTTTTAGAGCCATTTGGAGACTTATGAAGGTCGATAAGCCATAGGGAATTTTCACGCAGCCGAGGGCCAACAATGGATGGAGGCATATATTGGGGATCCATTGCTTAGTTGGAGCAAATGAACAACCTATTTTAGATGTATGATATATGATAGAGATAGTATAAAAGGTTCTAGGGACAGAAAAGGATTTCTCAAGGATTTAGTGCCACAAAGAAGCTCAGGGAAGCTTAAGGGCACTGACAGAAGGAGTCAAGTCTAAGGGAGCTGAGGTTCATCTTTAAAGATATTTCAGCTATTCCAGGGGTATTATGGTATTCTAATATCAATGTTATAGTCCAAATAACTATTGTAGTTGAGTATTTTACTTGTAAAATAATTTATACATCATTATCCCAAAGATCCAAGTCAGTTTACAAAGGCTCAAGGAGATGTAGCCCACGATATTCGGGTGAACTCCTATATTAAAATTTTATATTATGTGTTCATGATTATTTGTTGCACTTTATGGTTGCTGTACATGCTTAATATCAAAAAAAAAAAAAAAAATTCCCCACACACAACAGTTTAAAAAAGTTAAAAAAAACATACATCTGTTTGAAGAATTCAATTTCGCACAATCAAGAATAAGCTAGATCTTAATTTGTTTTAATGAGTGGGAGGTGCTTGAAAAGCATAACAAGTTATCCAACATATTTTCATATCAATGGTAGATAAAGCATAGGATAAGTAGGGTGTGTTTAGCCGATTGGAAATTTAAATGTGGTTTAAATTAGTTTCCTTTCTTCAATTTAGTTTTGTTTCATTTCTGTCTTTTCCTTTCAGCAATTTAGTTTAGTTTCCTTTATGTCATTTCCTTTCAGAATTTAGTTAAGTTTCCTTCATGTAATTTATTTTCAACAATTTAATTTAGTTTCTTTCTGTTATTTCATTTCTCCACATCAAAATAGTTTCATTTCCGTCATTTCCTTTTTGCAAATTAAGTTAGTTTCCTTTCTGTCATTTCCTCCAACAATTTACTTTTCAGTTTTTATCATAGTTTAAGAAATAGCACCCTTTCGTAAAGAAGAAGAGGGTTACATGAACATAATGCATCTACTATGTATATATCACTTTCACCTCCAAGTTTGTATGAACCTCGAGTTGATAAAGTAAAGTAGGGAAACCCCTGGGAGTTGCAGCACTCTTGGTGCAATACCTGGGCTCCCAAGTTACTACCAAAGGCTCGGCTGAATTTCGGGCGAGGCATCTCCTCCTCTCTTGCCTGATATTATGAGTGTACTGATCGTAAGATAATCTCATTAGATCCAGTAAATCATCCTCGTTTTCCTCTAGGATACCAATATTTCAAAGCGGGGGGTGTCCTCCTATCATGGGGGTTGTCGGGGTTATCTTAATATGTGGCAAGTATGTATTCTTGTTGGTTTGAGAGGGTTGTGAACCTCTGTCTGCGCTAAATATTGTGGGGGGTGGGGGTGCTCAACAAGTCCTTCCTCCCACTTATGTGGGTCCCACTAGCCTCCTCTAGGGCCTTCATGCGTTTACTTCATCCGATTTCACTACACAGAATGTTATTCACATTGCCTTCCATTTCTGGGGACCAGACGAAGGGGGTCGGAATAACCTCACATATTCAAGGGATTCGGTAGAGTTATTTGGTATCCTGCGTTTCACCACTACCAAGCAGCTTGATGGGCCCCAATGGAGTCACTACCTAGGATTCATGAACGTTGATCTGCTGCTAGCGAGCCTAGTCAGTACCCCGGTGGAGTCGTCTTACCTCTCTATGGAGGAAGAATCTCTCAATCCTTTACCCTTATTTTTGTGTGCTAATAGCACTTATTTGTATGTTCTCAAGGCACATATTTGTATGTGCTGGAGGCACTTATTTTTATGCTGCGAACATTCCCTGGGAAGATGAGGGATCCTGACTTATGTTACTAGCAAGAGAGGTTGCTCCTAGTATTTTATTTCGAGAACTTTTGAGTTTTCCCAAATACCCCTTTTCCATTAGAGGTTAGCTCTTTTTCCCTTTCATCTAGTGACCTCATTTCACTGATAATAATTTATTGACAATGATTTTCGAGTTGATGTGTTGAATCATCTATTTGCACTTGGGCCTATGACTCAGTCGAGTTCCTCCCACGAAGAGGTTATCATAGCCATACTTAGGCCACGTATGTTTGAGGGCTAATTCTTCACGGGCAGAGATTGTGGTACAACTTGCCATGATACAGGTATTTGTTAGGATGTCCAACTCCCCTTGAATAGTAACTTCTAGTCTGCTGGCCTGAGTGAGTGTAAGTTATAGCCTTTGATTTTCGATCTCTAGGGCCTTAGTTTCCTCCTCTGCTTGAGTGGCATTTTTCTCAGATGCACGGAGACTTTTTTGCAGAAATAATATTTCTCATCTCATCATGTTGACATTTTCTTCAGTGGTGACTACAAAAGCAGTTTCGATTGATGCTATTATTATGGGGTTGGTCTTGGTGTCCATGACTATGTATTTATCTGTGGTTACTACCAAAGGCTTGGCTAGATTCCGGGTGAGGCATTTCCTCCTCTATTGCCTAATATTATTAGTGTACTAATCTTAAGATAATCTCATTATATCTAGTACATCATCCTCATGTTTGTCCGAGATACCAAGTTCTGAAAGTGGGAGGTGTCCTCCTGTCATGTGGGGTTATGGGGGTATGTCAATAGGTGGTAGGTCTGTCTGCTTTCCGGTTTGAGAGGGTTGCGATCTTCTTCTCTCTGCCTCCTTAGAAACCTTTTTTCATTGCTTCTGGGCTTCTTCCTCCTCCCTCTTATTTTCTTCTTCTTCCCTGTCCTATTCCTGTTTCAAATTATTCTATCCTTCCTTTCTCTCTTGATCTTATTCTTCTTTCTTATTACAGTCCTCTTCCGCTTGCTTCTTTGTATGTTCATCCCTCTACCATTTATTCTGCTATTCTTCAGCTTGTTTCCTTTGATTTTATTCTTCTTATTGATGTGCCAGAGCATCTTGGGATTTTTTGAGTTCTTCTTCTCTTCAATTTTGCTCAGCATTTAGTTGTGCCTCGACCTCTTTACCTCCTCCTTCCTGTTGATTCTTAGGAGGGTAACTACCTGTGGTGTTCTTCATCCTTTTGGACTGTGAGGTTGATACTCCTCATGAGAGTTTTTTTTCTTTGTGGCATCTGCTCTTTCCTCTAAAGTTTGATTTTCTTGGTGCTAACTTCCTTGGTCTCTGTCTAATTTGGCTTCCTCTTCAGGGGCTCCTTCCCTGAGTGCGTTGTACTAGTTTTTTACTTCCTCTTCCACAACACACTCTGTATGCTAGTAAGTCTAGTTGAACTTGGGCTGCTTACAGTGTGCAGGGTCGATCCTCTTAAGGTCATAGCACCAGTGGGATAAGTTTACGAAATGGAAGTCCTTTATGTGTTCACCTTCTTCTTCGACTTCCTTGAATTTTTTGACCGTGTAGGCACCAATAGTGAGTGGGAGGGTAGGCCATGCTTTCTTCTGGCCCTTGCTCAGCATATTAGAGAAAATTCCCATCATTTACTATAATATCTCTTGTAATAGCATTTTATCAGTGACGAACATGGGCAACACATGAGGCACCTTGAATGACTGAAAAAATCTAACAAAGGTGCCTTCTTTAATGGGGAACCAGTAAGCTAACTTGATAACCATCTTTATGGCCCTTCTGGACATGTAGGGAGGATCTTCATTGAAGAGGCGCCGATAGAGTGCAGTGATAAACTTGTGTGAGATGACATCAATGTCTTGCTTGTATTTAGTATCTCATAACACATTTAGATATGTATGGATAGGTCCACTGCGCACTGAGTCCCAGTTGTGATACCAATCCTGAAAGTTACATCTTGAGCATACTGCATCTAGGAGGTAGGAAGACATGTAAAACTCTGATGCAAATACCTCTTATGGTACCTATGCTACTGATATGTTAACCCTTATATCTAATATTAACATATGTGCCCAGTTAAAATGAGTGTCATAGGTGGTGACTCTGTACATGGGGGGAATCCATGTTCCACTAAAGGTAGTGGCATCCATTCTGCCATACATCTTGCACATCATGGCTGAAACAAACCTGTATAATTTCCTTAAGCCTTCGGTCTTATACTCATGATCCTTATCTCTTTAGAACTTCGTAGGGTCCTCGGACAAACCCTTGAAGGTATTTTGCACCGGCACATCATCTGTGGTGATCCAATGAGCATTGAAAGACTCCTCCTTAGCTGGGAGTGAGTAGTATACTTCCGCATCCTTCCATATTATGTTGGAAAAAGGCTTTCCTACATGATCGCGAGTTACCAGTGCTTTGATTCCACCTTTTGAAGGATCCATTTGATCACTTCTGTGCATTGGAAGATCGGTGGGTTGGCACCCACATAATTCAGCTTGGACCTCTTAACTTGAATGTACACTTGTTGGCCCATGAGGGCTTCCAGGAATTATGGTTTTGTGAACTCCTGGTAGATTTCATACCATGATATTTTAGTGCCCTTCCCAAAAACACAGGTGGTGTCTCCATAGATGGGATATGGTGGGGGACGCATGTCTCCCTTTGATAGCTCTACTTCTGGGCTCTTGTGTCTCCTTCGAACTTCTGGGGGCCCCGTGTCGCTTGAGGCCGAAGAGATGGAAACACACTCAAGCTTGGCTTCAATATTACGTGGCATATTCAGAAAAAACTCCCATGATAAGATGGAAGAAATGAAAGAAAAATAGAAGAGACAACTACCTACACTAACTAGGGCCTTGCTAGTTGATGAGTCGTTGTGGCTTGCACTAGTTGCAAAGGTCTTAGATCAGAAGGGATGTGACCTGGCGACCTAGTAGCATGGTTGTAAGGTCACAAAGTCGTGTCTACCTAAACAATCCTGAATTTGCGACTTTGCTACTTGGTGACTCAGCGACGAGGTCATGAGGTTGCAAGTTCACAAGGTCACAAAGTCTCGATTTAGTGAAAATTCAGAGCTTTGTGACTTGGCAAGTCAGTGACCAGGTCGCGAAGTCACACAACCCATGAGAAAAAATGGGGAAAAAATGGGGAAAACTCTGAGGGAAGGAAGTAAATCAAGGTTGAAATGGTCAGAGGAAGGTCGAGGAAGGGTTCCCAAAGTGGTAGGAAGAAAAATGAGGGGTAAAAACAGGCTTAAGAATGATAGGATGAGCAAGGCAAGAGGAAACCCTAGCTAGAACAACTGTGAGGGCCAGGATTACACCTGAGGGGCATCTAAGGCAATTAATAGACTAGGCTGGGGGCAGGTAGTGCCATTGCCAATAAGAAAAGGAACTGTAGGATATTTGAGGGAATTACCTAGAAAAAATCACACTCCGATTGGCTTGTTAGATGTATTATTTAGTCCCTCATGAAGGTCGAATGCGACCTATGCAACCCTTTTATTTATAAAGGGGTCGCATGCGTGGGCATTAATGGCGGTTGAAAGGTCACAAAGTCGATTCTGTTACGCATGGTTGTGCCCTTATGTCTTGGTGACCTAGAGGTTGTTGGGTCGCAAGGTTGCATGGTCACATAAATGAGATTTTGACATGATTTATGACCTAGCGACCTGGCGAACTTGGTCGGGTCGGAAGGTCACTAAGTTGCAAACTATTGAAGATTGAGGCAGGAGGGACTTTGTGACTTTGAGAGTTCACTTAGGAAAAATTGGAGTCATCTCTTGGTTTGGGGTTACTTTCTCAAAGTGGACTTTTCTAAGGCTCAAGGCTCATGGTGAGAATGGGTCTATCCTCATAAAAAAAATAGCGGCTCTGAAATTTCAAAATGGTGCCAAATTTCAGAGGGTGTTGTACTGGCTAAAAAAAATGGCGATTCACTGGTAGAACCTAGAATCTCTGCCTGCTGTTAATATTGTGGGTGGTGGGGGGGGCTTAGCAAGCTCTTCCTCCTGCTTCTGTGGGTCACACTGGCCTCCTCTATGGCCTTCGTGTGTTTACTTCATCTGATTGCACTACGCGGAATGGTGTTTACTGTGCCTTCTATTTATGGGGATCAGACGAAAGGGGTCAGAATAACCTCACATCTTCAAGGGGTTTGGTATATTTATTTGGTATCCCATATTGCTCAGCTGCCAACGAGATTTATGGGCCCTGGCAGAGTCACTACCTAGGAGTCACAAACTTTGCTCCACTACTAGTGAGCCTGGTCAGTACCCCGTCGGAGTCATCGCTTTACCTCTTTGTGCCGGAAGCCTTTCTCAATCCTTTACCCTTATTTTTGTGTGCTAATAACACTTATTTGTATGTGCTAAAGGAACTTATTTGTATGTGCTCAAGGAACTTATTTGTATGTGGCGAACATCGCCTTGGTGGATGAGGGATCCCGACTTATGTTATTTGCAAGAGAGGTTGCTCCTGGTATTTTATTTGGAGACCTTTTGAGCTTTCCTGAATACTGTTTTTTAGTTATAGGTTAGCTCTTTTTCTCTTTAATATAGTGACCTCATTTCACCGATAATAATTTTTTAACAGTGATTTCCGAGTTGATCTGCTGGATGAGCTATTCGTACTTGGGTCCTATGACTCTGTTGCATTCTTCACATGAAGAGGTTATCACATAAATACTTAAGCCACTTATATTTGAGGGATGATTCTTCGCAAGAAGAGATTTAGGTACAAATTGCCTATTGAGTAATTGCTGCGTCAATCCTTAGAATTAAGGCATTGAGGATGAAAATCTGCGGCTTTTCTCAGGACAAGCCATTAATTTAGAACGATGAAACAAAACAAAGAAACATGGTGGATGTGATAAAATAAAGAAAATAAAACTATGGTATAAAGTGTGTGGACAATGGAAGGGCCGTCAGGTGAATTAATGTTTGAGGTCGTGGTCACTTACTGAGACGACCTTGGTCCTCCCTTCAAGGGTTTGGAGTCTATATGTGTATGGGCGAACCCTTTCTTTGATCTGGAATGTGCCTGTACACAGGGCTTAGAATTTGGTGTGTTTTCCCTTGTCTTCATGAGCCTTTTCTGACATGAGGATGAAATTTCCAATTTCGAAGACCTTGTTCCGGGTGGATTTTTTGTCAAACAATCATTTTATTTGGGCTGGTGGATGGTGAATTTTTGCATGGAATTTAGTATTTCCTCCTCTAGTTTTAGTAGGGTGTCTATGCAAGTCTATAGAGCACGACATGGGGTACCTTGTGTTTCTTATGACAACTGAAGGGCAGGAAGGGAGAAATTAGGGGGAAAGATGGCTTCTTTCCCGTAGACTAGGAAAAATGGGGATGTTCCTAGGGATGGTTTAGGTGTCACCCGATCAACCTAGAGGGAATTGTTAAGGGAATTGTGCCAGTTTTGATGCTGGGATAGCAGGGTCTTATTTATGATCTAGATTAAATTCTTATGGGTGGACTTGGATAACCCATTCCCCTCGTGGAAGTAGTTCGCAGAATGTTTCAAAACAATATCGTTTTCTAGAGTGAACTCATATAACTTAAATGATGATAAATATGTAGCATTATCAAAGACGAGAGAGGTTATGATGTTGAACCTGGTCTTGATGTACTTAGTAATGAAAGTTATTACCTCTTGGTCGTTGATATGGTGTATAGGTATTGCCTCAACCCACCTTGTGAAATAATTTGTGGCCATGAGGATATATCGGTGTTGCTTAGAGGAGTGTGGAAATATTTCCCCGTTCATGTCCAAGCCCCATTTCTAGAACGATTCTTCTACTACGACAAACTGTAGTGGATCAGATGGCCTAGATTCTCTACTGTCAAACTTTTGGCACGAGGGGAACTTTCAAACATAGGTGTGAGCATCCTTAAACAAAGTGTGTTAGGTCCCCGTAATTTGTTAGATTGGTGAGAAAAAATGAACAAGGGTAACATTAGACTAGTCTTTGGAGTCCTAGGACCTAGCCTTCCAGGACTCAGAGAGGGCTCTCTCTATTTTGTGAAGAGGATGTGAACTTGTTTCTTTTAGGGTTTGATTTTAGGCTAGTTGTTAAGTTTAGGGTTTGTTTGTTTGTTTGGGTTGGGTATATGAACAAGTAGAGTAGATGGAATGAGAGATCTTCAAGTCATTGGGCTATGGAGTCTACAAAAGGTCAAGGACATTTCAACAATGAATCAGGGTGCATCATAGGGAAAATCTAGCATGGTCAAATGGATCTTCAAGGTTTGTGTGAGATGAAATGAACATCAAGTTTGTGAACATAGTAGGTGCAAAAGGTTAGTTAAGAATCCTTGAACAAATACCTTTAAATAAGAAGGGTCTTTTACACTACTCAGCAGAAAGAAGTAATCATAAGATAGGGAAAACCAATAACTCTTTGATTAAACTCAAGCAAATAAGCATTTAAGACAAACAATCAAGTGAACTATAGAAGGCAAGAAACTTGTCTAACATCTAGTGATTTCACCTTCTAGGTTAGAAAACATTTAAGATAGACATATAACATAGATAAAATAAGAGGTAACTCCTAAACATCATTGATCAGAGATATAAAGACCTCCAAGGAAATATTTCAAGAATGGAAAAAGGGCATGATCAAAACATAAACCTCTTTGGCTAAACCTAATAAGTGATACTTCAAAGAAAGATCTTAAGAACAATGTTTAAGTAACATCAAACAAGAAGGGCTAACCATAAAACATCTTGAAATTTACTGTATTGAACCATTCATAAGATAAACAAGCATGAGTGGGTCTAGAGAGCAACTAATAATTCTCTAACCTAACCTAGCAGAGGAAAACATAGAGGCAATAGAGGACAAACAGAGCTAAGGTGCCTCTGAACAACATTTCTTAGCCTAAATCCTTTGTCCTACTGCAACATAGAAATATGAAACGTAATGATAACATAAGAAAACATGAACTAAAAAGGAACACGTCACCATTAACTATGCTCAGGGATTCTGCAAGCAAGCCTTCTCTAATGTCAAGCAAGCCAAACCATCCACAAACACCAAGACCAATTTCTCTTCAATCTCCAATTCTATGTATTACTCACAAGAGTCATCAAATGCAAAAAAACTACAATGAGACCTCCATGCTCTATTTATCTAGAAAAAGGAGGGAAAAAACCCTAAATAGGGTTTGAAAATACCAGCAATACCCATAAATGTCATTTATGTGCACGGAGACCATGCAAGGCCGAAGACACATAATATCTAATGAAATAAATGCAACATAACTTCCAACACCTAACTTGGGAGTGATTTGCCCCAAAAAACAGTAAAATATATTTTTGCCATAAATGATTTTTTTTTTTTGACTTTTTCCCAATTAAGGGCGCAGTAGTGAGGTCTGAAGGCGCAGTGCCTACACAGTAAAACAGGGTCCACCTGCAGCCATGTTTAGATGGCCTTCCTGATGTCGGAATTGACTCCATGATGGCTCGCTCGAAATCCTATTGAGTCTACCTCCAAAAATTCCCTTGGTTTTTTTATTGGGTTCCACTAATCAATTCAAAAATTAAATCTCCCAAGGTTGTTGAAGGCGCAGCTCCAGTCTTGAAAACATGGCATAAAGAAGGAAATTGGCATGTTTTTGGGCCTTTTGAGGGACCAAAAATGCTTGAAATGCTACGAAATTTGGTGTGCATGATGTCCTTGGGTTGATGAATCAAAAAATGTAAAATTTACCTCCATTGGATGCCTGTAGAAAAAGCGTAGTGCCAAGGGTGTTGCTCTTTCGGCCCTTAATATCAGTCAAAAAACAAAAATGTCAAAAACTTGCCAAAATTTGCAATTATCTTCCTCATGGGGTTTGGGAGGCCTGTAGAGAAGCTTCAACAAGAATTCCAAGGTTTTCTTGGTCTATTTTTCTCTTTTGGTGGGTTAAATAAAAGGGTTCTATGTCCACCATTTTAGTGTCTTCAGTCTCACTGATATTTGTTTTACTAATATCAGCCTCAATTTCTTCCTCTTCACTGATATCTGCCTCCTTTGACCTATTTTAATCATGTCTCATTTTCTCACTTTCTTATTTTGCCTCTTCATTATTTACTACACTTTCATTTTTCTCAGTAACTGTGGGTTGTCCTTGTGATTTCTCTCTTCCTTATTGTCCTCTGCATTCTCACTGCTTTCACTGTCATGACTGTCACCATGGTTGTTTGTCTTACTGTCATTCTCTCTTGTGTCTTCCTTCTCACTATTTTCATGATCACTATAAACCTCACTGTCATTTTTTTCACTGATGTCAACCTCTTTATTACTTTGACTGCTAGGTGTTTCATTATTTGATTCTTCATCACTGTTTGATTTCTTATTTGCATCAACCCCCTTAGTGCCTTCTTCTTCACTTCCACTGTCTCTAACACTATAGAACCTACCTTTATAGACCTTAGACTGCCAATGGAAATAAGATCAAGGGGTAATGAAATAACAACCATTGCAATTGAGTGGAAATGGAATGTATGAATGGGGGTCATGGAAGTATATACAAGAATTAGATGTAAGACCACACTCAACAGAGGAACCCCCTTTTTTATCATTGATTTCTTTTATAGGTAGATGAAGTAAATGGAAAGTAGTGTTTTCTAGCTTTTTAGCCTATGGTTTCCTCTTAGGACTCCACCTCTTCCAATCAAATGATGAAAAAATTTCTTAAAACTGGGCTAATGACCTGTAATTATTCCCCAACATGTTTGTATGACCCCTAACAAGAATTTGGAAACCTTTTGAGGTTTTTTGAGTTTGTTTGAGGGCTTGGAAGCCTTTCAAGGCCAACACAAAAGGCCTACCTAAGATGTTGGGTTGGCCCAAGGCGTAGCATCTGAATAGGTTGTCATATTGGCCAAAGGTGCAGCGCCAGATTCTGAAGGCACATCGCTAGTTTCTAAAGGCACAACGCCTTTTTGCAGAGGAAATTTGAAGGCTTCCTGTGTCCAAATAGGGCCCATGATAGCTCATTGGAAATATTATCCTGTCTAATTTCCAAATATACCTTTTTTTATCTGATTAGATTTGATTTGACATATCAAAATTTGATTCTCCCAAGACTGGTCAAAACGTGTTGAATGGTGATGAAAAAATGTAGAGTGCTGGTGAAGACAACGTTTAAAGGCCTTCCTCAACTGCAAATTGAGATCATGATAGCTCATTGAAAAGCTCTTCTAGTCTGGTTATGATTTGACTCATCAAGAAAGTCATTTTGACATTCCATATATGAGAAAACCTGAGTTTCCCAAGGTCACTCCAGAAGTGCAGCAATTCTCCCATGACATTAGGTTTTTTGACATTGCTCTAAAATCATGACACCTGTGTAAAATCTGAAGGCAATTTTTCTTCTTGGACCTATTATGGAAAAAACCCTCTGTCACTTTTGTCAAATTCATCCTATTTTTTCAGAAACATAGTTTGAAGAAAAACTGGCCCTAGGTGTGACAAATGGCCTGGCTCTTGGAAATAATTCCTGGGAAAAGATGGAGGCATGATGTTTATGAGTTTGTATGGCTTCATGATTTCTGATATGACCAACCATATGGATATTATACTCATATTCCTCTTTTCCATCTCAAACCCTAATTGACCTAGTGGGAGGATTATTTGACTTGATCTTTAACTAAAAATTGGCTTGGAGTCTTCAAGTGAAAAACAGAGTGTTTGTCAAAGTGCTATATTGAAGATCAAAAATAAAATGTACTTGATTTATCTAAAGAGTCTACAGAGATAGTTTTGATACCGTCAATGCTTGAGGGACATGGTGAACATGGGAAGAAACAGGCTGTTTGGTAACCCTAGATGTAAAGTGGAGGGGTAAGGCAAAGGAAAAACAGAGTGTTGAGGTTATAGGTGGAAAATAGGATATAGATGAGTGGAATAATACCATGAGGGTCTTTTAGAAGTTTTAGGTTAACCATGGAATGGAAAAATAGTAGAGTAGTGAAAATTTTGGTTTAAGGATAATGAAGGCAGTGAGATTTCTAAAACTCACAATATTCATGAATCTTGGTTTTAAAAATCTAGGATAAATGTTTAGTCATCTACAAATAGAAAAAAATACTGATGACTAACAGTGGATCCACTTGGGGAGGGCAACTCCTTTTCAGGAGGTGTCCTGAACTTTAGATATCAAGTCTATTAGTTTTGAATACCCGTGTCTTATCCATTGGGAAGATCTCTCTTCCTTCATTTGCTGATGTTTCTCTTGAAGCTATGACCTTAAGAATATGAAAGACATGATTTCTTCAACTCACTTCTACCTACCCATCATACCTTGTCTAACATTTTTTCTTACCTTGGGTGCACTTGGACTGGCAAACCCTTGATTTTTTTTCTTTTTAAAGAAAAACAAACTATCTACTTGTACCCTTATCACTTCCAAGAGTTCAGATTATGTTGATGAACTCTTTTATTCCCTAGCTAGTATATTCATTTTTCAAGATTGAGCTGTTTGATAGACTTCATTCTCTGATCTATTGGAATGAAATTGAAAACGTGACTAAACCATGATTGAACATTCTGATTTACCATGGGTTGTGGCATTTGGAAAAGCTGTACACAGACATTATTTTGTACAACCAAAAACTAGAAAACATAAAGGATAAGATTTAGAAATTGTTAGGCATCTTTGGTTCATATTTAATCATTGAGAACCATCATCTTTTCCTAATATAATTTACTGACAAGTCAAGCTTAAATTATTTGAAAAGTCTTCTTTCACTAGCCTATCAACATAAATTTAAACATGTCTAATCATGATTAGGCTATATGATTAAACAAGACTCTTTTTTATTAACGTGTAGTGGCATTTAGGCTTGCACACTTTCAAAAAAACTATTTTTTGGGTATGGGGTTGTACCTCTTCTTCAAATCTTCCATATTTTTCCTTTTTTCTATTTTTGTTTTTTCATTTTGGATTAGCATTCTAAGACTAAAAAACTAGAAATATGCTCATAGTGTTAAGCTTATTTGCATTCCTATCTATCCTAATCTAACCTATACATGATATAAATTCATTTGGTGATCTCTCTTTTCCAGTATAACCAATCAAGCAGATGATTCCGTCAATGATCTTGGTTCAGCTCTTTGAGTTTGGTAAAAAAATAAAAAGGCCACTCCCACCTCATTTATGTTTGAACAGTGGTGCCTAAAATTTCCTTTAAACGTTGCATCAAACTACTCTTGACATAACATGTTCCTCTTTTATATGCCTATATTAAAACAACAAATGGATCTTTAAACAATACCTGGATTTGAGTATTTGAATAGACTTCATCCCAGACTATTCCTTCCTCCACTTGGCTAAGCTTGGGATTCCTTTGGGAAAGAAACTCTCCCTCTCCCTCATGATCATCTAAAATGGCAGCCTCATCATATATTGCAATGTTTTCTTCAAGCAAAGCTGAGGTTTTATGATTGAGTGGACTAAACTCTTTGTGAAGGCCATCATGTTGGTGAGTAGAGGTGATATTTTGGAACAAACCTTCTTAAGAAGGAAATGTAGCAACTTCTACATTATTATCAATTTCCAAGCCTTCATCTGCATTTTGAAACTCAATGGAATTTGGTGGTTGCAAATATGGAGGTAAGGATAATTCTATGTCACTAATTATTTCCTCAACCATTTTAGGAAAAGGCTCCTCATTAGCAACTTGCTTAAGAATTTCATCATCCTTCTTAACCTCAACATCAAAACTAAAAGACTATTGATTTCCAATCACATGAAAGTTATTTCTGATGGACTGAAATGAAGTAGAACAAAGAGTCAGAGATTCTTCACTTAATTCCAAGTTTTCTAGACTTTCCTCATCAGTATCATAACTGGCATGTGTTGGATGATTACTATTTTGATGAAACTAAACTTCCTCTTGCAAACCAACTGCTGATTTCTCTACAAGATTTTCTTATGTTTGGAGAACATTATCATCAGACTAATCAAACTCTGGAAAATCATCAAAATAGGTAATGTCACCAATCAAACATATTGGATTATCATATTTTTTTTCTTCAAATTGATCTACACATCCATTTTTTGATCCATGATAGCTAGGATTAGCATGAGAATGAATAGAAGTGCTATGTTCACATGAATGTTTAGAGGCTGGCTACAAGTCTAGGATCTGATTTATTTCCTCTTCAGTTAAAAGATGACGCATTTTCCTCTTTATTTGCACAGAACCATGATGTTTATCTTCACTTTGTGACTGATCACAAGGCTGAAGGTTTTCTTTCTCTTGTGAAGGTTGATTATGAGGTTGAATGTCTTCTTGAGCCTCACCTAGAAGGGATGATAAATCATCATTTGTGCCTTTAGAGAGATCATGTGGGTTTTCTTCTATTTCTTGATTGATTTCTTCCTCAATTAACTTCTCTTGGTTTTTATGATATTTAACTTCAATATCAAATTCATGAATGGCTACTAAGAGGACTTCAAGATGAAAAATTTCCAAATCTTCATCAATATCTACAAGGTATTGTATGATATCCTGAGATTGATCACAACAATTTTCAGCTAATGATAGGGATGGACAATTTTCTTTATAATACTCATAGAATAACTTGTGGAGATCCTTTAAGGAAAACAAGCTAGCAGGTTTTATATCCTCACACCATTCTCTTGCCTTCCCTTCTAATGTTAGCATGAGCATCTTCATAAGGAAGTATTGATGCCATTCAATTTTTAACCCCCATACATGTATATGAAACTGGATGACGTGTAACAAAGGATCATCAAACATTTCATCTTGAAACATAGGCAGGTTTTTGTCCCAATTTATCTGAGGAAATTTGTGTGGGAATCCAAGGATGTGATCTGTACTTATTGGGGAATATCTTCGTTTTATTCTTGGATCCATATTTATTTAATCAAAAAGGGTCACTGCATATTTTCAAATAGTCTAGAGTCTTCTACTAGTGAAGTATTCAAGTCTACTAAGAGTTGTGGAGTCACCAGGTGGAAGGTTTCAACTTTATTGTCCACCATAAACATGATTAGGATTGCTTAATGCATCCCCAGGGGAGTCTATGAGAACTAGTGGGGTCAACAGGGCTATTGAAGACTAGTGGATTCACTGGGTGGAGGATTTTTACTATTCTATATATGTACTTGTTGTCCACCATCAACAACTGAATGCCAATATAAGGATGTTTGTGGATTTTCTGAGGTCCTAAGGAGTACTTATATTTTCACTGACTCGGAAGTCCCACTGTGATGGCCATTATGTTAGGCGATGATGTGGTAATGAATTATTGCATATTATTTGATAGGGGTTTCTGAAGTCTTTGAGGATGTCTAAGCTTGTTACTTACTTAGAAAGTCCCACTGTGATCGCCATTATGTTAGGTCCTCGTAATTTGTTAGATTGGTGAGAAAAAATGATCAGGGGTAACATCAGACTAGTCTTTGGAGTCCTAGGACCTAGCCTTCCTTCACTCAGAGAAGGCTCTCTCTATTTTGTGCAGAGGATGTGAAATTGTTTGCTTTTAGGGTTTGATTTTAGGCTAGTTGTTAAGTTTAGGGTTTGTTTGTTTGTTTTGGTTGGGTAGATGATCAATTAGAATAGATGGAATGAGAGATATTCAAGTCATTGGGCTATGGAGTCTAGAAAAGGTCATGGAAATTTCAATAATGAATCAGGGTTCATCACAGGGAAAATCTAACATGGTCAAATGGATCTTCAAGGTTTGTGTGAGATGAAATGAACATCAAGTTTGTGAACATAGTAGGTGCAAAAGGGTAGTTAAGAATCCTTGAAGAAATACCTTTAAAAAATAAGGGTATTTAACACTACTCAGCATAGATAAGTAATTATAATACATTGCAAAATAATAACTCTTTGATTAAACTCAAGAAAATAAGCATTTAAGACAAACAGTCCAGTGAACTATAGAAGGAAAGAAACTTGTATAACTTCTAGTGATTTCACCTTCTAGCTTAGAAAACATTTAAGATAGACATATAACATAGATCAAAGAAGAGGGAACTCCTAAAAATCATTGATCAGATCTATAAAGACCACCAAGGCAACCTTTCAAGAATGGAAAAAGGACATGATCAAAACATAAACCTCTTTGGCTCAACCTAATCAGTGATACTTCAAAGAAAGAACTTAAGAAAAATGTTTAAGTAACATAAAAAATGTAGAGCTAACCATAAAACATCTTGAAATTTACTGTATTGAACCATTCATAAGATAAACAAGCATGATTGGGTCTAGAGAGCAACTAAGAATTCTCTAAACTAACCGAGCAGAGGAAAACATAGAGGAAATATAGGACAAACAGAGCTAAGGTGCCTCTGAAAAACATTTCTTAGCCTAAATCCTTTGTCCTACTGCAACATAGAAATATGAAGCATAATGATAATAGAAGAAAACATGAACTAAATAAGAACACATCATAATTAACTATGCTCAGGGATCCTGCAAGCAAGCTTTCTCCAATGTCAAGCAAGCCAAACCATTTACCAACACCAAGACCAATTTCTCTTCAATCTCCAAGTCTATGCATTACTCAAAAGAGTCATAAAATGCAAACGAACTGCAATGAGACCTCCATGCTCTATTTATCTAGAAAAGGAGGGAAAAAACCCTAACTAGGGTTTTTGAAAATATCAATAATACCCATAAATGTCATTTATGTGCAAGGAGACAATGCAAGGCCCAAGACACATAATATCTAATTAAATAAATGCAACATAACTTATAACACCTAAATTGGGATTTATTTGCCCCAACAGACACTAAAATATCGTTTTTCCATAAATGAGTGTTTTTTTTTTTTACTTTCGCACAATTAAGGGCGCAACAGTGAGGTCTGAAGGCGCAACGCCTCCACAAGAAAACTGGGTCCACTTGCAGCCAAGTTTTGATGGCCTTCTCGATGTCGGAATTGGCTCTGTGATGGCTCAATGGAAAGCATGTTGAGTATAATTTCAAAAAATTCCTTGGTTTTCTTACTGGGTTCCATTAACCTATTCAAAAAATTAAATCTCCCAAGGTTGTTGAAGGCGCAGCGCCAGCCGTGAAAACATGGCAAAAAGGGGAAAATTGTCATGTTTTTGGGCCTTTGGAGTGACCAAAAATGCTCCAAACGCTTTAAAATGTGGTGTGAAGGATGTCCTTAGGTTGATGAATCTAAAAATTTAAAATTTACCTCCATTGGATGCCTATAGGAAAAGCGTAGTGCCAAGGGTGTTGCGCTTTCGGCTCTTAATATTAGTCAAAAAACAAAAAATGTCAAAAAATTTCCAAAATTTGAAATTACTTCCTTATGGGGTTTGGGAGGCCTGTAGAGAAGCTTCAACAATAATTCCAAGATTTTTTGGTCTATTTTCCTCCTTCGGTGGGTTAAAGAAAAATGTTTTATGTCCACCATTTTAGTGTCTTCAGTCTCACTGATATTTTTTTTAATGATATCAGCCTCAATTTCTTCCTCTTCACTAATATTTTCCTCCTCTAACCTATTTTAATCATGGCTCATTTCCTCACTATATTATTCTGCCTTTTCATTATTTCCTTCACTTTCATTTTTCTCATTAACTTGTGGGTTGTGCTTATCATTTCTCTCTTCCTTACCGTCCTCTGCATTCTCACTTCTTTCACTGTCATGACTGTCACCATGGATCTTTGTCTTACTTTTGCGCTCTTTGTTGTCTTCCTCCTCACTATTTCATGATCAATATGAACCTCATTTTCATTTGTTTCACTAATTTCAGCCTCTTTATTACCTTGACTGCTAGGTGTTTCATCATTTGTTTCTTCATCACTGTTTGATTTCTTATTTGCATCAGCCCCCTTAGTGCCTTCTTATTCACTACCATTGTCTCTAACATTGTAAAACCTTCCTCTATAGACCTTAGGAATACCAATGGAAATAATATCTAGGGGTAATGAAATAGCAACCATTTCAATTGACTAGAAAGGGAATGTATGAATGGGGGTCATGGAAGTATAGACAAGCATTAGATGTAAGACCACACTCAACAGAGGAACCCCTTTTATCATTGATTTCTTTTATAGGTAGATGAAATAAATGGGAAGTAGTGTTCTCTAGCTTTGTAGCCTATGGTTTCGTCTTATGACTCCACCTCTTCCAATCAAATAATGACAAAATTTCTTAAAACAGGGCTAATGACCTGTACTTATTCCCCAACATGTTTGTAGGACCCCTAGCAAGAATTTGGAAACTTTTTGAGGTGTTTTGAGTTTTTTTGAGGGCTTGGAAACCTTTCAGGCCCAATGCAAAGTGCCTACATGAGGTTTTGGCTCGGCCCAAGGCGCAATGCCTGAATGGGTTGTCGGGTCGGCCAAAGGCACATCGCCAGTTTCTGAAGGCGCAACGCTAGTTTCTTAAGGCCGAAGACATTATTTTAGAGTGAATTTGGAAACCTTCGCGGTGTCTGAATTGGACCCATGATAGCTTGTTGGAAAGAGTATCCTATCTACTTTCGAAATACACATTTTTTTCTCTGATTAGAGTTGATTTGACTTGTCAAAATTTGATTCTCCCAAGACTGTTCAAAAAGTGTTGAATGATGGTGCAGAAATGCAGAGTGCTGGTGCAGACAAATTTTGGATTCCTTACTGAACTCAAAATTTAGCTCATTATAGCTAAGTAGAAATATATTCCACTATAATTATCATTTGAATCATCAATAAAGTCATTTGTACACTCCAACTACGAGAAAACTGGATTTACCGAAGGTCACTCCAGAAGTGCAACAATTCTCCCGTGACACCTGTATTTTTGACATTTCTCTAAAACCATGACACCTGTGTAAAATATTAAGGGGGTTTTTCTTCTTCGACATATGATGGACAAAAACCTCTCTCACATTTGTCAAATTCATCTCTTTTTGGTCAGAAACATAGTTTGAAGAAAAATTGGCTTTAGGTGTGACAAATGGCTTGGATCTTGGAAAGAATTCCTAGGAAAAGATGGAGGCATGATGTTTATGAGTTGGTATGGCTTCATGATTGCTGATATGACCTACCATATGGATCTTCTTCTCCTATGCATCTTTTCCATAGCAACCCTAATTGACGTGGTGGGAGGATTCTTTGACTTGGTCTTTGACTGAAAATTGGCTTGGAGTCTTCAAGTGAAAAGAAAAGTGTTTGTCAAAGTGTTGTATTGAACATCTGAAATCAAATGTACTTTATTTATCTAAAGAGCCTATAGAGATAGCTTTGATACGATCAATGCTTGAGGGACTTGGTGAACATGGGAAGAAACAGGTTGTTTGGTAACCCTAGATGGAAAGTGGAGGGGTGAGGCAAAGGCAACACGAGTGCTGAGGTTATAGGTGGAATAGGATATAGATGAGTGGAATAAGCCCATGAGGGGTCTTTTAGGAGTGGTAGGTTAACCATGGAATGGAAAAATAGTAGAATAGTGAAAATTTTGGTTTAAGGACAATGAAGGTAGTGAGATTTCTAGAACTCACAATATTCATGAATCTTGTTTTTAGAAATCTAGGATAAATATTTAGTCATCTACAAATAGAAAAAATTACTGATGAATAATAGAGTGGGCTAATACAACCCAACCTGCATAATCTTGTAAGCTGTAGCATCTCCTGTGCAGCGTCCACTAGCCGAGCCATCATGTAGTTCCTTTAAGTCTTGTTGGGCCTCGTTGGGTTCAAAACAATGTAGCAAGATTTTGTTGTGATTTTTGTAGAATAGCTTGCCTTGCAAAATTTGATAGGATGCGGTTTTCAGCCTTATTTCTCATTTCTTCTTGGCCATCAAGGTGGGTTCCATGATACCGTGGCCAAGATATTGTAGGAGATTTGTGTACCATGACAGGGAATTTTGGTATATTGTGCCGTCAGCCTAGTACATATCTATCTCATGTTCCCAACACTCTTCATCATTTTTTCGTGGGTCAGTGACTTCAACAGCCATTCGACACAACCCCTGCCATTTGACAGTATGTGCAGGTTTGAATTGTAGGTCATATTCCTGAAGGCATGCCATCCAGTTGCCTAGACTCTCACCTAGGTCATGCTGAAAAAACAACGAGCAGACTGTTGGGTGAGGTACCGTTGTCCTGTACAAGAACCCCCCATTTATTTTTATAAATAGGGACCCTTTAGAAATAAATACGAAATTCTGTTTTAAATTCTTACAATAAAAACTTAGAAAATAAAATTTTATGTTTTTTCTTTAAAAAGCGCATTTCTTATCACATATTTTATTTTCAAAAAAGAATAAAAATAAATAAAATTGGCGAATTGCAAAATGCGCTCTTAAAATAGTCTTCCAAAGAAATAAAACGTTTTGTTCGCATCGCACTTTATTTAGTAAAGACTTAAGAAACAAGTAATATAAGTTGCGACAACCGCGGACCCGACAGGCAAATAAACTAAAAAGTATAAATCCGTTTCGCTATCGTGTCCACTTTAAGTTTTCGAAAATCGCATCGCATGCAAATTATAATATAAACTTTAAACGTATCTTATAAATGTTGCGATCTGCGATTTGCGTAGATCGCATTTCGCAAATTTTTTGAGACAATCACGAAATATTATGATGAATCATTGCGATTTGCGCATTTAATAAAGCTTCGCGTGTGAAAGTAGCTTATGTCATATCAGATTTGATTTAAGATCTTAACGGCTTTAAAACTAGTAATGGATAGTGCATGCGAAGCCATGTGAAACATTAAATAAGGAATTATGAAGAGATGATTGATAGATTGACAACTTTTCGCATGAGTTTGAAATAAATCATTGATATATCTTCATGATACTCCTTATATGATAATTTCACTTTGCTCTCAGGAAATCAATTATCGAGTTGAAGAAATCAGAAATGAGTAAAAAGGGTAAAGAGGTGTCTCAAGTACCATCCGCCGAAGACACAGACATGTCTTTATTGTTCTCAGACACTGTCTGCAACAAAGACTGTGGTAGTTCATCATGGGAAGCAATGTACAAATTTTTTGAAGATGAAGAAACAAGAGTGATAAATAAAATTTCTGCAACTGGCATTGATTCTACTTCGGATGCAACTCTTTTTGACGTTGCATGCTTGCATATTCATAGAATAGTTGCAAGACCGAAGATTCAACCTTATACAAACATGATTATGTGGGCAGTCGAAAATTTAAATATTGAAGATAGAGTTTTCAAGAATTCCAGAGGAGAGATTATGGGTTCTTTCAAAGTGGAAGACTTAGCATCCATGTACCATTTTCGAACTCTGCAGCAGAAATATGAGAATAGATATGTGTAAATGTTCAGAGCAAAACATCGAGATCTTATCAAAGTTATCCACGAATGGAAAGACAATGAAGGAAAATTGAAGTAGGATAAATCCGGTACGTACCCAATTACACAAATTACTAATCCTTATTGTTATGTCGCTGGTATGTTATGTATAATATTTTCCAAACCTGATAGTACTAGGTTCTCAAGAGATTGGGTTCCCCTAATTGACAAAATCGTCAATTCGTCTATCTTAAATTGGGCAGACCTTTTATCCAATTACCTAGCCAAACATATCAATGAATATAGGAATAAAAGGAGTGCTTCATCCCAAGAAACTTCACCCTTTTACATGTTTGCCTATGTCATGGATTCCATCTGTTTCACTTCTACATTTCCAATCATGGGTTGGAAATGGACCATTAAAAACCCTATCCCAATTCATATTTATGATGAAGAACTCTGGGACTCTAAATTCCACTTACATTTTTATAAAATCTGCTTTGGAGTTATGTTACCCATGTATCAGATGATTTTCAATGAAAAGGCTCCTAGGGTTTCCAAATAAGCCACTGAATATATTCTTCCTATAGCGAGATGGTTCGCTGAAGAAAAGTTCACATATATCCGAGTATTTGGAAGTTCTGCTTTTCCACATGTTTTACCCTACTATGTTCTAGATATATTGCTTGCAAGGGAAATAACTTATTAACTCATCAATGGTGTCACAAAGCAACTAAAAGATGATAAAAAGGCTATTTGGCCTTCTTTCCCTATACAGTGCGGCACCTTTGCTCTGGCTAATATCGACCATTTATACAAATAGGTTCCTAACATTCAGTTGTTGAAGTTGGCATTCATGCCAGGAAGATTATATGACCCCAATGATGTAATTAAAAATTACATGGCAAAACTCAAAACAAAGCCTTTCATAAAAGAAGAAGACAAATTTGATGACTTCTTCCAAGGCATCGAAAATTTTTCTGATATTGTCAAAAGGGTTTCCAGTAACGAAAACATTGAAATGTTTCACGTATATAGAAATAAAATATTGAAAAATATCCCTTTGAATTTGCTAGTTATTGAAGATGAAAAACACACTCCAAGTGTTAGTCTTGATGAAGAAATGAAAGATGGCTCTGAAAATGAATCTGGTCAATCACAACAACAGTCTGATAAGTCAGATCAATCTGAGGATGAATCTGAATCTAATAAAGCAAATTTAGAAATCGACCAAATTCTTCAAGAAATAGAGTTGCAAGAGAAAGAAAAAAACAAAGGCACTGAATCAAATTCAAAAGCAGTTCAAAAGGATCAGAGCACGTTAGATCAGTCTCAATCATCTTAATGAAAATACTTAGTAAATGAATGGGAACAATTTTCCCAAGCAATAAATACTCCTAAGGAAAAATTCAACACTGATCAAACATCAAGTTTTCAAACACCAGAGCCTTCTCAGAAGATATTTGAAACCGTCAATCCTCTGCAGAGAATCCCAGCAATACACGACAAAGAAATCATACTAGCTTACTCTATAGATCAGATCATCCTACAGATTGAAGACATTCCATCATTGGATATTTTCTATTGTCCTAGCTACAAGGTTGTAGTCAAAAGAAATAAAAGAAAAAGGATTGATGAGACAACCCGAAATCAACAGATGAATCAGTTGATGTACTCTGGAAAGCCTCCTCAGATGATCCCACTAATAATGTAACTAAGTTGTCACAATATGCAGGAGCATATGCCACAGCCACTGTTGATAAGGCAATTGAAGTTAGAATATTGTTGAAATAGAAGGAAACTAGAATACAAGAATTGGATCAGTTGTTAAAGGAAGAAAAAGCCAATTCCATTGAGCAGATAAATGAAAGTTCAACACAGTATTATAAAGATATTGAAATTCTCAAGTTGAAACATCAAACAGAGCTTAATGAGAAGCAAGCACATCTAGAAAGAACAATGGCAGAGCTACAGAATCAATCACAATTAGAACAATTCATCAGAGAAGCACTTGATATAAATACCATGATAAAGAAGGAGAAAAAAGTAATTTTTCATCAATTTTCTATGATTGATTCTTATTTTGATTCTAATAAGATAATGATTCAGAAAATAGCAATTCAGAAACTAGAATGTGAGAAATTCGAAAAGAAAATTGAGGAACACATTTAGTGGCAAAATTATGATGCAGGAAGACAAGCTAATCTACCACAAATAGATATGCTTCACAAAGAATTTTTATTTACAAAATGGAAAGCACAGATCATCCGAGAAGAAAAGGCTGTGACCAAGACAACCAACAAATCAAATGAGGTTATTCAGCTCTTATGTGACCAATTGTTTAGAACATGGCTTCTTAAAGAAATCATGTCTGATGTGTTTTTAGGAAAAAAAGAAGTAGAATTAAAATGGACACAAAGAGAAGAACAACAGGAAGAAATGATCAAGAAAGTCAATAATTTTGATCAAGAAAATTACTGGAATTTTCTGATCAAACCTTATCATCAGCAGCAAACTCTTCTATTCCTTATAGAGTCAGCAAAAAGGTCTCAGTCGATAATCTCGAATGCTATTTTCAAGGGGGAAATTCAATCACAGATATCGCAGCCAACTCATTTTAAGGAAATGCTAGATATCTGCCAACTTCATGATCACACTTAGAAATAAATGCAGGATCCATAAAGTCAGGATTGTTAGTTCTAAATTCCTAGATTTTTATTTAAGTTAAGATTTTAAAGAAATGTTGTTTGAAACCTCCTCTACATTTTTTAAATCATTTAATTTAGTTTGTAGTTAATATTAGTATTTAAACCCTTCTCATGCATTTAGAGAAGGGTCCAAGATTTTTTTAAGAACATTTGCAAAGAATGCTTATTTCTAAGTAAGTTTGTGGATGCCTTGATGAAGTAATGGAACACGACCTTTTTCAATTATAAATATCATTTTGTTGAATCACTATTGGTGCACTTCTATATCATTTGAACAACTCTTTGATTGAAGAATTGGATATGGCCTATTATCACTAATCTAATAAGCAGAGTAATACACATCTGGTACTATTATCATGTATGTTATTTTTTTTTGAATGTTAGTGATGAACTCAGCTTTCATGAATCATATATAGAATTAATTATTTTTATCTGAAATATCAGTTTCATTGATGTACGATATAAGAATATAAATTATTTATTTTATACATGGTCATCAGATAAATGCAATATATCTCTGATTTTCTTTTGATTAACTTTTTTTCAAGAGAATCATCTTACACAATAATAATTCTATTAAATCTATGATGATTTTCATCATCACAGATTGAGAAAATATCTCTTTAGATTGCATTTAAATATTATCCTCGGGTTAGATTAAATTTAATTCAAAGATTTGCATTTAGAAATAAATTTGTCTTACTTTTTATTAATTCATCATTCTAAATTGTTTTGATAGAAATCCAAAAAATTATCATAAAAAACCAAATCTGGAAAATTGGTCCCATCATACCCAGTCAGAGCCACTACCCCAAACGGAAAAGGAACTACTTTAAGGTCCGGACCAGGTGGTTATCCCCTTTGTTGTTGCCATGGATTTCTGAGGCCATCAACATTTTTGGCGCTAGAAGGAGGGCCTGACTATGAATGCCATATAAGTCTAAAATTCAAAATAAAAGCAATCATAAGAGTCGATCTCCCCAAAAGCATCCTACCACTTCCTGATCACAATCTAGATCGCAAACTCAGAAATAGGAAGTATTAGAAACCTTTCCATCATCTCTTGAAGTATCATGTCATCCATCTACTTCAAAATTCACTCCCGGATCTCCTGAAGTTCAGTCTTTAATTCAGCAATTAGAAGGAATATCTATTTCTGCTGAAAAGCATGTTGACTGGGAAAATTCTGAGGAAAGCGTTACTTCTTTATTTAGAGAAACTGGTATTTTAACTCGATCTAAAAGTGAGAAGCTTGGAATTCCCCATTTTTAGTTTCCATTAGAATCTCATCGCAAAAAATTTTCTATATCCAAATCTAAGTCAGAAACAAGTGGAGTCACATCAAATTTTCCTTCAGTCATTCCTCCACAATCTTCTAAACAATCTACATCTCCACTGTCTTCCATTTCTTCTACTCAAAAAATTAGTGCTGTCACAAGTAGTATTGTTCCAGTTGTAAGTTCTTCATTCATTACCCCTACTTCTGGATTTACTTCACAAACTCCAAATCCAATTATGGCTAATTAACCTTGGAGGAATCCTGGTGTTGTATTAATAGAAAATCCTAATCCTCTTCCAGATTATCCAGAAAAATGGTTACCTAAATATAATCCAGATGATGGTCTTCCTCCTGAAGAACACATCAAAAATATTATGTTAGCCATGAATTTAAAAGGAAATGTTCATGAAGATGTTGTAGTTAGATTGTTTCCATAGACTTTACAAGGATTTGTGGGATCCTAGTACTTTTCTCTTCCATCAGGATCTATTGCTGATTGGGCAACCTTTGAAGAAGTTTTCCTTGCAAAATTTAGAGATGATAGAACTGTCGCATCCTTAATCAATTCTCTTTCCAATCTTAAAACGAATTCAGGCGAAAATATCAAAGATTTCAACTCCAAATTTAAAATGTTATTGAATAAAATCCCAAATGCTTCTAAACCTACTTTTGATGTATAAATAGAATGGTATATTTCTTCTTCACCTTCTAATATAGCTATTTTTGTAGACAGAGCTAATAAAGCTACTATCTTAGAAAACTTTAAATAAGCTCTCGCAGTATAGAAAAGAATCTTAACATTAGAAAAAGGATCAGAGACAGAAGAAAGGAGAACAAAGAAAGTGACATTTATTCAAGATTCCAAAAAGAAAGTCTCAAAAGATCCATTAGATATCAAAGGTCTTCAAAAAGTGCTAAAGACTATGTCAAATGATATGATTGATATAAAGAAATAAGCTGCTGAAACTTTAGCCGCTAAAAAATCATTTCGTCCATCTAAGAAAAATCCTCCTTCAACATCTCAACCTCCAAATGAGATTTCAAATGTTGAATCTGATCAAGATACTAAAGATCCCTCACCTTCTAAAAATGAATTAGAGTCTGAAGAAGAAGTTGAACTAAATGTTTTATGGGATTTCATTCTTCCCACAGAAGAAGAAAATGAAGCTATGCCGGTATCTATAAGAATTAAATCTTCTTCAGATCCAAATGTATCAAATCAGAAACAAAACTCTATTCCCACTAAAGAAAAAATAAAAAAATCTAAAACTGTGCAAACAAATCTAATTTTATCAGATCCTTCTACAACTTCTAAAACTTTAATAGTTTCAGATACAGTCGAATACAACATAATTGAATATATGAAAAATATCAAAGAAAATATTTCATTACATGAAATGACCAAACTCAAAAAACAACAATTTTTTTTTCTTAGAGAACTCAAAGCAATTCCTATAGAACCAATACAACCACCAGTTATAGCACAAGCTTCAAAATATATGGGAAAACCTCCATCATCTACCAAAAAAGTAGATTCTAATGATCTTGTTTTAATTGGTGATGGATATGTTTCTCAGACTCCCCCTTTTCTTTTGACTTATAAATTTTTTAACAAAAATGTTCATAATTGTATTATTGATTTAGGGGCTTCTTCAAATATTATGCCAAGAACAGTATGTAAAAAATTAAATATCATTCCTCAAAAAAAATCTGTACATATAGTCCAATTGGATAGAACAAAAGTTGAAGTTATTGGAGAAATGTTGTCAGTATCTATCAGGTTGTCATCTAATCCAAAGGTACTACAAGTGATTGATATTTTAATCGCAGACATCCCTGAATTTTATGGTCTTATTTTAAGCAGGGATTGGTATGAAAATTTACATGGATATTTTTCTATTGATTGGTCACGTATGTGGTTATCATATAATGGAAAACCAAATCAAATCATAATGGAAGGTGAGAAATTTATGAAACATACAATTACTAAATTAGAAGCACCAAATTAACCTGTAGCTTTTACTAATAATATCATAGGAAAATATTCAGCTGAATCATTCTTTGGATCATTCATTGCTCAGGTCTCACCTTTTCCAACAAATATTGTTATTTCTCAATTTGAAATTTTTCTCAAACAGACTCTTCTAAATGTATTAATTTTAGCAATCGGATTCCAAAACAATCTTTATTTTGAACTCTATTTTTTTATGGTTCGAAATTAGAAGATGGTGCAGGGGCAGGTTGCGTTTTAATCCATCCACAAGGAGAGAAAACGATGCTAGCTTGTAGACTCGAGTTTCAGTGCACAAATAATACTGCTAAATATTAAGCATTGATACAAGGTTTGTATAAAGCTATAGGATTGAATGTTAAATATTTGCAAGTATATGGAGATTCTGAAATAATAGTTAAACAAGTTAGAAATATGATTCATTGTATTTCTAGACACTTCAAACATTATCAAACTTTATCTCAGAATCTTTCTTTTCATTTTATTTCATTCAATATCTCTACAATCCCTAGATTACAAAATGCGAGCGCTAATTTACTTGATAATCTAGCATCTAGACTTATACCACCCGAAGAATTTAGCCCAGATAGATTTTCAATTGAATTAATTTTTAGACCATCCATTCCTGGTAATATAACAAACTGGAGAGTATTTAAAAATGATGTAGATATAGTGGACTTTCTTACATCAGACAGAGCTTATGAAGTTCAAATATTAGATGAACATGAACATGATTTATAGATTGAAGAAAAAACAAACAATAATCCAATTCCCAAATCTGTAGTCAAAATGAAGGACCTTTATGATTTGAAATATAAGTTTAAAAAGGTGACTAATTCAAAAACTCAAAGTTCTTCTTTAAAATTTGAATTGATTAATCTTGGTACTCCAGAAAACCTCAGAACATAAACTTAGGTCTTGGTCTAAAAAATGAAGAAAGGATGTCATTTATCAAATTGATGAAAAAATATAAAGATATATTTTCATGGGATTATTCACATCTTAAAACATATGATACTTCCATGATTCAACATACCATTCCTACGATCTCAGATGATAAGCCTGTTCAACCAAAAATTCAGAAAATTCATTTAAATTTAGAAAGTCAAATTAAATCTGAACTGAATAAAATGCTCAAAGCTAAAGGCATTTTTCCTGTTAGACATTCGAAATGGGTGTCAAACATGGTTTGATTTAGGAAAAATAATGGAGACATTAGAATTTTCAGAGATTTTAGGAACTTAAATAAAGCGTGTCAGAAAGATAATTTTCCCTTACCGACCATGGAACAAATATTGCAATCAGTTGTAGGATCCGAATTGATGTCTTTTCTAAACGGATTTTCAAGGTATAATCAGATCATGTTACATCCTGATGATAGGTTAAAAATGATGTTTAGAACAAAGTGGGGAACATACACATATCAAAAGATGCCTTTTGGATTGATTAAAGCTGGTGCCACATTTCAGCGTGCTATGGATATAGCTTTTAGAGGACTAATCAATAGCTTGGTTGTTATATAATTGGATGACATCACTTTTTATTCTAAGCATAGGAATAATTATATTAGTAACTTAAAAAACATTTTCGAAAGATGCAGAAAATATGGCATTTCCCTTCATCCAAAAACATGTTATTTTGCCTTATCAGAAGGTAAATTATTGGATTCATTGTTTCTAGAAAATGAATTCATATAGACCCTGATAGGATTCAAGAGATTGAAAATATTCCTCTGCCACATAACAAAAAAACAATGCAATCATTTTTAGGACAAATTATTTTTGTAAAAAAAATTGTTCTAGATTTCTCCTAAATCGTCCTACCCCTATAGTCAATGATCAAGAACAATTCAATTTTAGATGGGGAAAAGAAGAAAGAAATTCTTTTGAGTTAATTAAAAAAGCTATTGTTGAAGCTCCTTCTTTAACAACTCCTAATTTTCTTAAATCTTTTGTGTTGTACACATTTTCTTCTGATACATCATATGCAGCGGTTTTAACACAGTTAAATAATCAAAACATTGAAGCACCAATTTCTTTTTTTAGCTCTAATATTTAAGGTGCTGAGTTAAATTATTTAGCTGTGGAAAAACAAGCCTATGTTGTGTTTAAATATTTGAAACATTTCAGACCTTTTATCTTAAAAACACATACCAAGATAATAGTACCTTACTCAACAGTAAGGCAATTATTAATACAATGAGAAGTAGGAGAGAAGAGAGCAAATTGGGTCACTACACTTCAATAATATAATGTAGAGAAACATCTAGCTAAAATTGTTAAAGGAAAAGGTCTTTGCAGGATGTTAACTGAAGTCTCTCATTCACCAATAGAAAAATATCAATCAAATTAAATACAGCTATCTTAGGTAAGCCTAAACGATTCTCAATCACAATATGCTGATTTGAAATTTTTCCTAAAAAATGGATATGCTCCATTATATCTCAATTATACAACAAAGCGTGCTCTAAGACTTGAAGCAAATCAATATCAACTCATAAATGATGTAATATTTTGGAAGAATTATGATTTTGTATTATTAAGATGTTTAGAAAAAACCGAACCCGAAAAAGTATTGCAGGAACTACATGATGGATTAGATGGAGGTCATCTCGGAGGAAATACCACAACTCATAAAATATTGCATGCTGGTTATTATTGACTGACTCTGTTTAAAGATGCACATGAATATGCAAGAAAATGTAAAACATGTCAAACTACAGCAGGAAGAGAAAGGAAATAAGCATTACCATTACAACCAGTAAATATCCAACAACCATTTGAACAATGGGGGTTAGATATTATAGGTGAAATAACTGCTAACACTTAAAAACAACACAGGTATATTATAACTACAAATGACTAGTTCACAAAACGGGTAGAATCTATCCCATTAAATGTGGTCAATACACATAATATTACAGTTTTTATTGATCAATTCATAATTACTTGGTTTGGCCTTCCATCAGCTTTTATATTTGATAATGCATCTTACTTTTATGGAAATGCCATGATAGAATTTTCTTTGAAAAGAGGTTTTAAATTAAAATACTCAGCTAACTATTATCCACAAGGAAATGGATTAGCTGAATCTACAAATAAAAACTTTATCAAAATCATCAAAAGAACTATAGAAAAAAATCATAGGAATTG
This sequence comes from Pinus albicaulis, assembly GCA_034641835.2. Taxonomy (NCBI): domain Eukaryota; kingdom Viridiplantae; phylum Streptophyta; class Pinopsida; order Pinales; family Pinaceae; genus Pinus; species Pinus albicaulis. Next base: position 255,129,179 of record CM076580.1, on the reverse strand, counting down.
GCACAAAGCATTATTGTTTTCTCTTTGGGTAGATAGAATTACCCAAAAATATTTAATAGGTACTTCACCATTTGTGTTAGTTTATGGCAAAGAAGCAATTCTACCCTCAAACATAATGAAACCATCTTTTTCTTTAGTTCAATTCATTGATGAAAATCATTCTTCCTCTCTTCAACTTAGACAAGATCAAATCCTTAAGTTAGAAGAAGAAAGAGAAAAAGCTAAACAAAATCATACCCATCATCAACAAATAATAAAAGATTCATTTGATTTAACTTCTGTTAGTTCAAAAGATTTTCAAATTGGTGATTTGGTGTTAAAGTGGGACAAAGCTCATGAGGAAAAGGGTAAACATACAAAATTTCAAAAACTCTGGCTAGGACCATTTCAGATAATTGAGAAAATTGGCTCATCAACATTTCTATTACAGGATTTATTAGGTAAAAAGGATTCTTTACCTGTTAATGGATAAATTTAAAAAAAAATATCTCATAGAAGTTAACTCTTTTGTCTTTGTATATTAAAATATTTTTGTTTTTTATATAGAAATAAAAATTTGTTTAGTATTGAGAGTTGGCCTTTCAAAAAGGAAGTCTTAGATAATTTCTTTTTGATCTTTCTTTTTTCACTTATTTAAAATGGAACTATTAAAGGAAGAAAATCGAAAGATTTAGAAAAACAAATTGATTTTATCTTTCTTAAAAAAATGAAATTCCAATAAAACACTTATTTTGTTTGATGAACTCTCATTTTTATCTAGTATGAATATTCTTTGTTAGTCAAGAAAAGAAAATTGCAATATAGTAAGAAATCTTCTTACAGAAAATCATTCTAAAAACTCGACATTATCATCCAACATCTTAAAAAGAACTATGGTTCATCCCATCCAATAAATCTTTTAATTTTCAAAAGAAATTCAAAAGAAAATTAAAAGATTTTTTTTTTTAGAGAAAAAACGTAAAAGATAATAAGTCTCATCATAAGCTTGTTTACCATGTTCATAAATAAATAGTTGAACTAACATTACTAATACTGTCTACCAAAACAATGAAATGACTTGAGATTATATCATAAAGACAAGGGGTCTCATCAAAAGCTAGCTTGATCAGTTTAATTACTATTTGTGAATGGCATTGTCACTATTTGGTCACCAAGCCAAGACAATGGCTTTTAAGTAGATAAAATATATTAAAAAAAAAAAATGTAATTTACATATGAAAATGATGAGAAATACTGGATGGAAAAATGGATCATAGTTGGGAAAAGCTAACCTTGCCAAAAGCTTAAAACTTCCCATTGGAACACAGGCTCTATCTTTGATAAAAGAGTAAATTTATAAAAAGCTTATCTGTAAAGATTATTTACTATTTATTTTTAACTAAGTAAATACTGACATTGATTTTCATACTTATACCTTTATAGAGGAATTTTCATGAATAAGTGAATAAATGAAATTTTTGTTATTTGAAAATGACATTATTTATTTGAAATTTTGTTCCTTTAACTCTTATTTTTATATAAAAGGATTTAAAATTTTCAAATTTTTTTTATTAGAGACATATGGTTTGTCCAAGTGAATCACCAATTGTTCTATTGTACAACAACCCCCCATTTATTTTTATAAATAGGGACCCTTTAGCAATAAATAGGAAATTTTGTTTTAAATTCTTACAATAAAAACATAGAAAATAATTTTTTTTGTTTTTTCTTTAAAAAGTGCATTGCTTATCACATATTTTATTTTCAAAAAAGAATCATAAAACATAAAATTGGTGAATTGCGAAATACGCTCTTAAAATAGCCTTCCAAAGAAATAAAAAATTGTGTTTGCATTGCACTTTATTTAGTAAATACGTAAGAAACAAGTAATATAAGTTGCGACAGCCGCGGACCCGAAAAGAAAATAAACTAAAAAGTATAAATCCTTTTTGCTATCGCGTCCACTTTAAGTTTTCGCAAATCGCATCGCATGAAAATTATAATATAGACCTTAAATGTATCTTATAAATGTTGTGATGTGCGATTTACGTAGATCGCATTTCACAAATTTTATGAGACAGCCACGAAATATTATGATGAATCATTGCGATTTGCACATTTAATAAGCTCAACATGTCAAAGAAGGTTATGTCATATCAGATTGGATTTAAGATCTTAATGGCTTTAAAACTAGTAATGAATAGTGTGTGCGAAGCCATGTGAAACATTAAATAAGGAATTATGAAGAGATGATCAATAGATTGACAACTTTTCGCATGATTTTGAAATAAATCACTAATATATCTTTATGATACTCCTTATATGATAATTTCACTTTTCTCTCAGGAAGTCAATTATCGAGTTGAATAAATCAGAAATGAGTAAAAAGGGTAAAGAGGTGTCTCAAGTACCATTCGTCGAAGACACAAACATGTCTTCATTGTTCTCAAACACTGTCTGCAACAAAGACTGTGGTAGTTCATCATGGGAATCAATGTACAAACTTTTTGAAGAAGAAGAACCAAGAGTGATAAATAACGTTTCTACAACAAGCAATCATTCTAATTTGGATGCAAATCTTTTCGATGTTGCATGCTTGCATATTCATAGAATAGTTGTGAGACAAAATATTCTACCTTACACAGACATGATTAGGTGGGCAGTCAAAAACTTAAATATTGAAGATAGAGTTTTCAAGAATTCCAGAGGAGAGATTATGGGTTCTTTCAAAGCGGAAGACTTAGCAGCCCTGTACCATTTTCCAACTTCGCAATAGAAATATGATAATAGATATGTGAAAATGTTCAGAGAAAAAAATCTAGATCTTATCAAAGTTATCCACGAATGGAAAGACAATGAAGGGAAATTGAAGCAGGACAAATCTGGTACGTACCCAATTACACAAATTCCTAATCCTTATAGTTATGTTGTTGGTATGTTATGTAGAATATTTTCAAAACCTAATAGTACTAGGTTCTCAAGATATTGGGTTCCCCTAATTGACGCAATAGTCAATTCATCTATCTTAAATTGGGCAGACCTTTTATCTAATTACCTAGACAAACATATCACTGAATATAGGAATAAAAGGAGTGCTTCATCCCAAGAAACTTCACCCTTTTACATGTCTTCTTATGTCATGGATTCCATCTGTTTCACTTCTACATTTCCAATCATGGGTTGGAAATGAACCACTAAAAAACCTATCCCAATTCATATTTATCATGAAGAACTCTGTGACTCTAAATTCCACTTGCATTTTTATAAAATCTGCTATGGAGTTATGTTACCCATGTATCAGATGATTTTCAATAAAAAGGCTCCTAGGGTTTCCAAATAAGCCAATGAAGATATTATTCCTTGTTGACCAGATAAATCAATCTTGCAGACAAGATCGATCTCCCTAGTACCAGAAGGTAATCTAGCAACAAACAACCAAATAAACCTTTCTCTAGACATATGTGATTCACAAAATAATATTATAAAGGTGTTAAGGTCTTACCGTAGATCCAATGCTTGTTCGAAGTAGTTATCCCTTGGTCACTTGAAGGAGTTATCTTTATAGACCTATTGTCACAAAAAAACAAACATTAAATAGCACCTGTATAGTAAATATTATAAATCATGCCTATCATGGTGATCAAGTAATCCATGAAATAAACAATTAATTAACGGCTTATTAAGAAAAATGAATTCATTTGTATTAACTTTGAATAAAAAAAACCTTAAGACCTTAGCCTTGATGTTGAACAGGCCTTCTTGGGGTCCGAAGTAGGAATCTCCTCTACTCTGACAAGCCTTTCACTCTTCCAATCGAGACAGATAGAGGTATGTGATCTCTCCTCACAAAATCTCGGTTAAATGACTCTGAATCCCAACAGCACTTAACCTCAAATAATTCTAAAACTTGAACTCCTCTTGAGGCTACCCAATGCCTCTTTTTATAGTGTAAAGGAGGAGGTTTTAGTTCCAACTATGAAGGGATAGAATCCTCCTTCAAAGGGATAAGCTCCTCACATCAAGGGGTTTTCTCCTTAAGGTAAGGGATACATAAACCTCAAAAGAGCGGTTCTTCCACCTCAAGATTCCTTCTAGAGGCTTCTAGAATTTATTGAAAGTGAGATTTTTCAGTTTAAAGTGAGATTTTTGAGTTTACTTGCACCTTTTTAATATTTTACAGGGGTCTGCACCCATAACACAGAGAAAGTGCGTTCAGGTACGCAGGAGTCATGAACATTAGGTGCGGGACCATAGGCAAGACAAAGAGAAAGTGCGATACCAGAGTTAAAGAGATTTTTAAGAAATTTTCTCTTATTTATAATGCTTGACATGAGGAAATGATGTGTTAGACTTGCAAAGGAGGAAGTATGAGTGATAATGAGCTCATACAAATAGCAGAATGTCAAGATGACAATTTTTCAGTGCAACAGATTGCCCCCTAAAGTGCAAAGTCTGGAATAGATGAAGATGAAGTCTGTCATATATGAAGAGTGTAGTACTTTATCATTTCAAGGATCATCCTATGGACACCCTAGTCGAAACCTGTAGAAACATTCAATGCAAAATATATACATGTAAACATATCATCGCTGAGGTATGCATTCCCATACTCAAATCAAAACTAACTAGAAAACTGATTTAAACTATTTTTATACACGGATGATTTTTAATACATCAAAAGTATAGAAATGTTTAGACACAGTATGGACGCAACCATATGTTTATGAATATTCCACTTTATAAATGATAACAAAATTCCTCGTAGCCCGGATGGTAGAAACTAGATTCAGGGTCTTGATTTCCGCTTCTCGAACTAGTACGATTCTATCCATGTGAATGAATGTGTCGAAGTCGAACATGGTAGAAACCACTTGATTACCAGTGAATGATGTAAACTGTTAACAAGTGTGAGAGTAACCACCAGTAATGTCAATGGCCCTCAAAGTACTCAGTACAATCCATGAGATGTGAATGAATGTGCTGGAGTTGAACATGTCACGGAATCTTTCGATCGAAGGTCAATGATGCAACCTATCATCGAAGGCGAGAAACCTGCCATTAAGGCATGCATATTTCAAGGTACTGACGATTTCTAGATCAACTTCCTAGATAATGAGCTGTCGTCACTAGGAAGTGATCCGTCGTAGGCAAGCCCACAACACGAAATCATAGATCAAGTTTTGAAGAAATATATTGGCAAGGACTGACTCAGGGATGGTCAAAATGGATGATAGATATTTTGCAGATGAATGGCTTGTTTGAACTGTCCTCTTGAACACATAACGACACTGCACATGGTTTGGTGACAATTGACCCAAAGATAATACCTAGAAACTGGCTAAAGACTTTCAATATGGTTTGATTAACTATTAGGCAAAGGATTTCCCAACCCAGGTGAACAAAAGTGTCATGTTCAAGAGTGGTTAACGGATTTTTGAATAATCAAAATACAACAAATAGGTTCATTTTTCTCTCTTTTCCCACACAATTTCTGGCAAGTACCTCTTCATTTTTGACAAGCTTGAGGAGGACTAAATTTTCTTGTTTATAATCTCATCCTTCGGATGAGTCCAACTTAGTTTAAGATTCGAACACTAAGAAGGAGTGGTTCGTTCCTATTTTGAAATTGAACAGGTCCTTTACTGTTAAATTTTAACGAGTCCAGTATAGGAGAAACTCGGTGTTTTTTCAATTTTAGGGAGTCAGAAGAAAAAACTTAAGAAGACTCCATGGGGGTAATTTTTCATAATTTTAGTCTCTCGAGCCCTAAAAAGGATTAAATAATGCGAGAGAGAACTCTACTGACCGTAATTAGTTAACGTATACCTTTTTCATAAATATTCCATCTCCAGTCCGTAAAATGGGTAAAATTATACTGAAAGGACGATCATTCATTTATTTTAATGAGTTAGAATAATCAAGTGCTCAACAATCTTTTCAATTTTTGAGAGTCTAAAAAGATCCTAAAAGAGGGCTCCAAGTTTTCGCTTTTTCGTAAATTTTTGAAAGAGTCCGAAAAAGTGATAAAAGTATGCTCTTTTTTGAAAAATGATCAATTTTCCCGAAAAATCCAATTTGCTGCACAAAAACTCGAAACATTACACATACCTTTTTAAGATAAATAAAAATGTTTTAAAAAATAACCATTTTAAAGTGAAAAATTAAAAAATTAAAAATTCATTTATTCGAAAAAACTTATAAAAAGGACTTTTCTAACTTCATTTTTACCATTTGAGTTCAGAGTGAAAAGTGAGAGCTTTTCGGTACAAAAATTCCTGCGAAGATTCTGGAAAATCCATCCAGTGAAATTGAGAACCGTCAGCTTCAAGTTATCCACAACCTCCTTATATTGCATTTTATCTGTTTATATTTCGTTTTTAGGCTTTAGATTTCATTTTTTAGGGAGAAATAGGTTGAAAAAATCACCTGTCGGGGTCCGGAGGTGCAACACGCGGGCCGTGTGGACCCCGAATTTTTTCTACATAGAAAAAAGTCTTGGGTCCACACCTGTTCCACAGCACCCGTGCGTACCTACGCATTGTGTATGAACTTAGGGTGTGGACCCTGCGCAATGAAATTTCAAACTTATTTTTCTCAATTTCCGCCCAGAAATTTTCAAAACATCTTGTTCTAATATGTCTTTTTATGCATTGCAGGACATACAAGATGCTTGTTTGGAGAGAACGCGAGCATGAAGACGAAGATGATTCTGCAATGAATCATTTGCCTACAATGTAGGCATTGAGAGCATGCGGTTTGTATAAATTCTGGGCCATTCAGGGTATGAGGGCACAGGTAGACCTCTTGACGTGGCTGGTGAATAGATGGAATGTATAGGACCAGTGTTTTATTATTGGCAATCACCAGCTCGAAATTGAGCTGGAGGATATCTATTTTTTGACTGGTTTGTCCAAGAGGGGCGAAAAAATTTCTTTGTTTGGGACTAGGCCAGGTGGTCCGTCTGTCACTAGTCTTCGACTAGAGTTCTGTGATGATCAGGCAGACCCCTGGGACAAACAGATTGACATAAAAACTATCATCTGTCCTGAGCTTAAAGTTATTGCATTTACTATCACCAGACTGTGTGGGAGCACAACGTTGCATGTGGCTACCGATTCCTAGATGCGCATTGCTGTAGACTGTTTTCGAGGCACCATTTTCAACTGGTGCGAAGCTGTGTTGGCCAATGTAAAAGGCCAACTAACCAAAGAAAAGAATGGAAAACTAAACAATTTTGGATACAGATCCATTGTAGTCACCTTCGCTCTAGAGAGGATCCCCATCTTAGCTCCGTAGAACATTCCTGTTGATGCTGGTCAACCTCGAGAACCTAGGATGGTTCGTTGGGTTGCATTGATGGCCCGTCATGATGAGGGCATCAATATTATTCGATTTCCTTCTTCATATTTTCGTTGGATGGAATGCCAAATTTTTGTTATAGAGGAATTTCCATACACTGGGATAGATTTCCGCGATGACTGAGAGATGGCTCTCCTAGCAGGGGAACAGTGGGATGAATCAGGTAAAAATCATTTTCAACAATTTCTAAATTCTAATTTTTTTGTATTTTAATCGTCCCAAAACTAATAATAAAAATTTTAAATGCAGATGTGGGTCCATGACGACTAGCCCATCTCCAGCCTTATGAGAGGAGGCATCCAGCTACTTCAGCACTAGCCCCAGAGGGCCAATTAGCAGAGATCCTGTTTGATTTAGAGCATCACCTAGAGCGTCTGACTGTAGACATCCCAGAGAACAACATAGATGATATTCCGCTCAGATTACAGAGATATGTGATTCATGTCCCAGGACCTTTTAGGAGGTTCCTGTGTAGGGTGGCCCAGGCAGTGGTCTCTTATCATGATCATCATCAGGGATAGGATGATCATTTTGTAGACTCATATCATTTTTTGATATTTTGTACTATCATTTTTGCTGATCATAAGGTGTTTTTCAACCTATGATCGAAGACGATGTATATTTTGAAAAAAAAATTCTATGCTATGATATATCACTGTTACCAGCTATCTGTGTACATATTATCGAATGTTGTTTAATTTACTGTTTTGATTATTGCAAATGTCTATTTATCATACTAGAAGCGACTGCATCTGCTAATGTATTTAAATGTCTTGGAATATGTTGATATTCAATGTAATAAAATTCACGTTCCAAGAGACAAACTCTTCAAAATAACCGTAATAACACTGGATTTCTAATGGCATAAACCCTGTTAAGCTGTAATACAAGTAGTTCAAAATCCAACCTAACAATCAAACTTTGAATCCCAAATGATATGGATTCAGATAATAACTCAATCACTGCACTATACTCTGCAATTTTATTCGTCGTTTGACCGAGGCTTACCCCATGCATAGACCTTAACTCGTCAGAGGGTGAATAGATAACCCAAGCTGCGGAATAAATGTTTCGTGTACTACGACAAGCACCATCAACAAAACCAATGTATGTCTGAAGAGATGTCGACATCTGCAATATCAAGAGTAAAACTCAGATAAGCAGGAATAGTGATAAGAGCACACTCTAAACTAGGCAGACTTTTCTAATCTAAAACACACCAACAGTAAAGAAACTAATCTAATAAAAAATCTCCACACCAAATTTAAGCATAATATCTCTTTAGATAAAGCCCATTTCTGGGTTTATCTAAACGGACACCGTCAAAATCTATCAGCTCATAGGCTCCTTTTGCCAGCTTTCGCTTAACAATGAAAGGACCATGCCACATAGGCACAAATTTTCCAGCCCATAGCTTATCATTTGCTTGATTGTACACTAAAACTAGGTCTCCTTCTGAAAAATTACAAGGTGTAACATTTCTATCATACTGAGCCTTTATTCGTTTGACATGAGCTTCGTTTGCTAATGCAGCATTTCGTTGCTTCTCATCTAACTGAGCCAAGTAAAAAAAATGCTTCTCCTCTTCAGACGTAGCTGGGATTAATTCCATGGCTAATTTCAATGACGAAATCTCATATTCAATCGGCAACATAGCTTCCAAACCGTAAACCAGTTGAAAGGGAGTGAAACCAGTTGATGTTTTTACTGAGGTCCGATATGCCCAAAGTGCTGAAAATAACATGGAATTCCAATTTGAATTATGAATACCAATAATTTGTTTGATCATAGTGACTAAAACTTTATAGATAGCTTCAACCAGACCATTAGCCTGCGGGTAATATGGAGTAGGACTATCGTGGCGCAGGCCAAGTTGATCTGTCAGTTCAGTCATCATGATATTTCGAAAATGACTTCCATGATCTGTAACAACGGCTTGAGGAACACCAAATCTAGCAATTATATGATTGAACAAAAAAGTTGCAGCAGTCTTACCGTCTGCCGAAAATGTAGGCATCACCTCGGCCCACTTAATAAAATAATCTACCGCTAGGATAATATATGCATGCCCCCCCGGCCGAGTGAGGGTTACATGTAATAAAGTCAATACCCCACTTTTCGAGCAGACCAAAAAGAATTATAGGGTGAAGAGGAGTGGGTGGTGCACACATTTTACGATCAAATACTTGACAATTGTGGCATTTTTGGACTGCATAAATAAAAGCTTTGAATAACGACGGTCAGAAATAACTAGCGCGCAATATATTTTGGGCTGTGGCATACCTAGACATATGATCGCCACATGCTCCAAAATGACAGTCATTTAGAACCTTCTCAGCTTCTTCATGAGTAAGACAGCCTCAGAAAATAGAATCCACTCAACGACGATAGAGGGTATCACCAATAATATTGTATTGTTGGGATTGGAAATGTATTTTCCATCACTGAGATCATGAGATTTCAGGCTGAAAAGATTGGGTTTGGAGATAAACAATAATATCTCCATACCAAGGATCAAGAGTACTGATAAGAAACAAGGATTCATCCGCAATGGGCTACTTTGCCACAGTTTCAGTATCAGTAGAGGGGAAATCACACATCAGTTCTGCAAAAACCAAAGATTTCTTTGCCTTGGACTTTTCAAATTTCAAGTCAAATTCCAACAGGATAACTATCCATTTGGAATACTTTCCCCCTAGCAATTTTCTGGTCAAGATGTACATCATAGGGTTACAGTCAGAAATTACTGTGGTTTTGCGTAATAAGATGTAATGTCGAAATCTTTGGACAACTTGAACAGATGCCAAGGCCAATTTCTCCACATGTGTGTATTTGATCTCAGTCAGATGAAGATTTTGAATAAGATAATAAATCACATGTTCATTGTTGAATTCATCTTCCTGAACTAAAACCATCCCAATGGTTGAATGAGAGGTGGCGAGGTACAAAAAATATTCCTCGTTGTCATTGGGAGGATGCAGTAATGGTGCATGGGTAAACACGTGTTTGAGTGCATCAAAAGATCGATTAGCGATCTCATCCCAAAAGAATGGAATGTTCTATTTTAACAACCTGGTAAAATCCTTTGTTAACTCGGCGTAGTTAGGAATGAATCGACGTAAAAAGTTTTCTTTCCCCTGCAAACTTTGGAGTTGGCATAGAGTCGAAGGAGGAGGTAGATTGACAATAGCTTCGACCTTCAACGGATCAATGCAAATGTCTTCTTTCGAAACAATAAATCCCAGTAAATGACTCCATTCTACACAGAAAACACATTTGTGTGGATTAAGCCGAATTCAATAATGCCTACATCTCATAAATATACCTCGTAAATTAGTGAGATGGTCAGCCCTACGCGATGAATGAGCAGGTAAATCATTGAGATAAGGCTGCACAATGTGCTTAATGTCATGAAATGCGTAAGACATAGCCCTTTGAAAAGTTTCCCCAATGTTCTTCAATCCAAAGGGTAGCTTGCAATAAGCAAATGTTCCCCATGGACAAATGAAATTTGTTTTTGGCTGATCAGCAAGGAGTATGTTTATTTGATTGTAACTGGAAAAACCATCCATAAAGGAAAACATTTCACTACCGGCACAATCATCAATTATTTGATCGATATAGGGGGTTGGATAATTGTCTTTAGAACAAGATCTATTAATATCCCTATATTTGATACATACTCTTATCGTTCCTTGTTTTTTGTTAACAGGAACAATATTCGATACCCAATCCGTTAAAGGAATTGGATAAATGAAACCTGCATGAAGTAATTTCTCAACTTCGGCTTTGATAGCAGTAGCTTTTCTTGGATGTATCTGACGTAAGGGTTGACGGACAGGTTTGGCATCTGGGTAAGTCTTGATTTCATGTACAACAATTGACAGATCGATACCTGGCATTTCTTCATATGACCAGGCAAAGACGTCACAGAATTCTTGAAATAGGGCTTTATAATATTGGAGTTCATCATCCATATAGCAAGCACCTATATGAATGTTTTCAATTATTCCCGGTTTAACTGAAATGTCAATAGGAATTTTTCGAGAGATATTTTCCAAATTTAACTCAGAATCAGGATTTTGCAATGGATTCTACGGTTCTTTGACATATTTAGTAGTGAAAATAGAAGAAAAATCATTTTCGAAATGATCCAGCGCAGGTAAAAACGAAGATTGATGATGTAGATCTTCCCATGGTAAATCATCAACAGATAAAAGTTCACGAATTTTCTCATTAGTATGAACAAGATCGAGAAATGTTGTTGTGGCTAAGCTAGATATTGAAAGTGATTCCTCATGGATCCCATTCATTCGATCATTTTTGGTTGAAAAAGGATCGGAAAGCGACTGTACAGCCTGATATGCAATTTCAAAGGGACTCAAAGGCATCACACCATCAAATGAATCCAACTTGGAGTCGGAAGGTACGATCCAAGGATCATCAAATGTAATAGTATTTGATGAAATCTTATGCATATTTGCGATAGGAGACGATACGTTAGGAGGAGGAAAGGAAAAATTTCCTAGTAAACCAAAATCTTTAATCAAACATACCCCAACATCCTTGTAAGGAATAGCCATTTTACTGACATGCTAGATATTTTCTGTAGAGGCTGGATCGAATGAGAAATAAGTTAACTGATCTATTGTAATGATCTTTCCTTGATGTGGAAACTTGATAAGCCGAAAGACCGATCAAACAACAACATTCATAGCATAAGAAGAACTATGACCCAGGAGAAGGTTGTAATCTAGAGGGGCATCAACCACTTCCACATCTAGATTTACGGTTCTACCTTCGACCCCTATAGGTAAATCCTGCAAAACACTAAAAGGATGGAACCCTCAGCCATCAAAAGACTTTAGAATTGTCAGAGACTGATTGAGTGTAGGATAACCAAGTGTTTCCCAATGCTGGATCGAAATAATACACATAGAAGCCCCTTCATCAATCATAGTTCAGAAGACCGGTCTGTTTTTGACTAATACTGGAATCTGGAAAGCCATTTGATGAGGTAGGCGGGGTTTACTATTCTCTAAATCGAAGATTATTAGGTTCGAATCTTGAATATCAACAACTCCTATGGCAGACAAAATTAATTTATGTTGTGCTAGGAACAATTGCAACACTTCCAAAGCCGACATTGCTGAAGGGGAAATAGCTAAGTTCTCAACAATGTTGTAATTCTGAGTAGCTCTCGCATGTGGATTGAAAGATGATTTACGAAGTACACCTTTAGTAGGTGGTTTGATTACTAATTTTGGATTGGGTTTCTCGATCTGTAGTGGATCAGAAACAGGAGGAGGTGTAGTTGATGTGTTTGAATTAGAAGATTCTGCTTCTTTACCACCAACAGGACTTTTACTACCATAATCTTGCAATCGTGTCGCAATCCTAACATGAGACATCATCATAATAGGTTCTTCTGAGGCATTCGAGATAGAACCAATCATCTTACTATCTTGTGTGGGAAAAGGATCCTTCAAGACAACAGGTTGTTGAGAACTTTAACGAATTTCGAAACCTCTGCTCGATGTGGGCATTATTTAGTAAAATTATCCTCATTGCAAATGAAACAAGGATAGGGAGGCTTGCATTTTTCGTCATTAGATTTAGCTTTATCTATTTTATCTTTTGAATTCTTTTTTTTTATTCTTCCCCTTCCTTTTACCGCAAGATTTAGATTTGGCCGTAGATGTCTCTACGACATGAATGTCGGTAGAAATTTCAGCGGAAGACTCTCCTTTCGGGGAATCAGGTAAAGTTATTATAGGAGAAGAATTATTTGAATATTTATTCTTACTTTTAGTATTAACTATACCAATCATACTATCAGCGGCATGAGACCCTGAAGGAGCTGTAGTTATTTGACCTTGTTTTGGAAGATCGGGGATTTTTCATGTAAAGGACTTGACTGCGTATAGACGAGGTCAAGATACTGAGCTTGAGAAATAACTGGCTCCTCAGTAACAACTCTTGCCTTAGCTACATCTTTAGTGATTTTGGGTAATAATGATTTAACAAACCATTCCACCAAAATTTGATCCGGAATGTAAACTTTCACTAAATGCCTTCTATGTCGCCATTCGTGAATATGATCAGAAATATATGTGAACGTGGATTGTTTTAGCAAATTCAATAGTTCCGTGCCATTTTTGTATCTGACAGGCAAATGAAAATGAGTTAAGAAAGCAGTTGCTAACTAACGGAAATTATTAAAAGAGCCTCGTGGTAACTCAATGTACCATTTGGCAGCAAGACCAATAAGAGTTCGTTGAAAAAGACGTAAGCGAATTGAATCATCAATTATCGAATTAGATGCACACCAAAGGTGATAAGTCATAACATGATTTGACAGATCCTCTTCTGACTTACCCTCGAATTTCGGCATATCACTGGGCAACTTATGCAGCATTAGTGGCCAATACGGATGATAGAAAATTGGATCATTCATAAGGCATGACTAATCAGGTAAATCCAAAGTTGCAATAAATGGTAACTGATGACCTTGAGTAACAAGAGCATTTCTGGGAGGAGGATACCCAAGATAACTGGGAATCGGATTTTCATTAGGAATGGTATAACCCCCCAGGAAACCAGGATTAACCAAACCAAACTGTGGTTGTTGATAAGTATAGCCAGGGTACGGTTGATACTGATAAAATGGGTTTTGTGAAATGGGACCGAATTGATACTATCCCTGGTACGGTTGATACGTGAATTGAAATTTACTTGTCACAATCGTACTTGTACTAGCTTGTCCCGTAGGTATCTGGGCCGAAGTCTAAACTATAGGTCCTGACTGGGGTACAGACACTTGAGGGATTTTCACAGATGTAGGGATAGAATAAACTAGAGCTACAGAAACTGAAATCGGTTCTTAAATGTGTTCTATCGTGGGTATTTGATGATCAGGATGAACAACTATAGATGAACTTCCAATTTCTGTTGATCTAATTCTACCGCTACTAGATGATACTAGAGCAAGAAACCCTTCAAGATGACTTGGTGTATACTCAGGGGGCTTCCCCTAAAGTCTCCGGGATTTTCTCGGTAATTATGCCATGATTAAATATCAATCAATCACATGCAAAAAAGGAAAATTTCAATAAAAAAACCTAAAGTCTCTAAAGAAACAAACAGCTGAATCACACACCTAAAAAATAGAAGAGTTAAAACCACACACAAACAGTAACTTCCCGTACTAAAAACACTAATTGGTGATGAAATCCAACTTAGTAGAATTTTAATACAGAAAGGGCAGTTGGAACAGTTACCCCGACAACCTACTTAATGAAACAGACTGGCACAAATTTCTTTACAAAACCATCTCAAGTGAAGAGAACCCCCCAGAGAGTCCAAGTGAGTCTAGTTGATGTCTGTTCCAGGTACAGTGAGATCTTTCCTTCACCGTCACCTTAGGAAATAATGTTAAGCTTATGGACACTAAGGTTACCAACAGTAATAAATATAACTGGGGGAACAGTCTATGATCTGATTCCACGCACAAGGGAAGAGTAACAAAGCTCAATCCCCTTGAAGGCTCCTCGACATGGTAAATCCGAGGTTTACCAACAAGTGACCCCAAGCTCCTCGACAGTGGTTAATCCGAGGTTTACTGTTTGTAATGCACGCAGATCTTATATCTTTCCCAATGAAACATAATTGATTGTCTCAAAGGTTCGGACATGATCTCGTGATTAACTCCTTTAAGAGAAGCTTCCCAGATTGTACCAATTAAAATTGGATTTATTTCCTACCGCAAGATTTATTTACTTGTTTGTTTTTACTATCTTGAAGAGTTAACTACTCCCTACTCCAAGATACTAGCCTTAGTTATTTTGGTGATAAGAGCCCTAGAAATAAAAAGATTACTAGATCAATTTTAATTAAGCATTGTTTTTATGGGTTGTTCTTTAAGTCAATAGGTATGGAAATGAAACTTTGATGGTGTAAAGACTCGAATTCCTAAAACACTAAAAAATGGACTTATAATTCATTTTTCTTTCAATGAAATTCTAGCTAAAGAAAGAATTCGAGAATGCAATTCTTTTTAAGTAACAATTCTTTCTTTGAACATGAAGAATAAATGGAAGAAAATATTTTTTTCTTTTCAATAAGAACTCAAAACGATACAAATAATCAATACTCACAATAAATCCCTTTCACTTTCAAGACTTGAAACTGCAAAAAAAACTTTCCTTCAAAAGAGACCTACAAGTTCTAAAAAGCACTCAAAACTATGAAAAACTAACTTTGAGATCTACAAACTTTGAAAATCTAATTGAATAAAAGCTTTAAATTTTTTTATTTTTTTTGAGAATGTTTTACTTAGTTGTTCAATAAACTAAGGATTCATTTGTCTAGAATAACAAACAAATCAAAAAACATCCAGATATGTTTCCTTTTATAAAAATGAAATTCAAAACTTATAACCAAGTCGGTTAAAAGTTTTGCAAAGAGACAACTAGATCTATTTCTCAAGAAAGGATGGATTTCACAACCAAGTCAGAGTCATCAAAAGACAAAAAGACCAGTGTGATCTGAGTTATTTCAAGCTTTCAATCTTTGAGTCACTACAGAGACCAAGTGAAAACCAATCCAAGTATGCAAAACTTCTAGAAAATCACCCAAAACAAAAATAATGTTGGAACTCACTCACAAGAGGCTTTTGACAGGAACAATATAGATCTAGGCAGATACTAAAAACCCTAAATCAAATTAAAGATAAATTGCAAGAATAAATCTGAATTTTTTCAAAAAATTTAACAGAGTCCGCAGGCCCCAGAAATAACAGGTGTGGTCCCACACTAGTTACTCAAGGAAAGTGCGAAATTGTCCGCACTGTGTAAGAAAACAATGTGCGGTCCCCAGAAAATTTCAAGAAGAACACACAAGACTTCAAAATTTTTAAAAGCCAAGTAAATCCAAGCTACCCAGGCAAGTATCCATCAATAAAAAACTAGAAAAATCATTTTCTCAAGTCAAAACAAAGGAAAACCAAAAAACAAGAATCCCTTCCCCAGCGGAGTCGTTAATTTGTTGACTGGATAAATAAATCTTGTGGACAGGATTGATCTCCCTAGTACCAAAAGGTAATCTAGAAAAAAATAGCCAAATAAAGCTATCTTCCTCTAGACATATGCAATTCACAAAAGAATACTATAAAGGTGTTAAGGTCTTACTGTAGATCCAATGCTTGTTCGAAGTAGTTGTCCCTCGGTCACTTGAAGGAGTTATCTTTATAGACCTACAGTCACAAACAAGAGAACATTAAATAGCACCTTTATAGTAAATATTATAAATCATGCCTATCATGGTGATGAATGAATCCATGAAATAAACAGTTAATTAACGGCTTATTGAGAAAAATGAATTCATTTGTATTAACTTTGAATAAAGAAAACCTTACAACCTTAGCCTTGATTTTGAACAGGCCTTCCCAGGCTCCGAAGCAAGAATATCCTCTACTTTGACAAGCCTTGCACTTTTCCAAATGAGATAGATAGAGGTATGTGATCTCTCCTCACCAAATCTCAGTTAAATGAGTCTGAATCCCAACAGCACTTAACCTCAAATAATTCTAAAGCTTGAACTCCCCTTGAGGCTACCCAATGCCTCTTTTTATAGTGTAAAAGAGGAGGTTTCAGTTCCAACTATGAAGGGATAAATCCTCCTTCAAAGGGATAAGCTCCTCAAATCAAGGGGTTAGATCCTTAAGGTAAGGGATACATCAACCTCAAAAGAGCGGTTCTGCCACCGCAATATTCCTTCCAAAGGCTTCTAGAATTTAGTGAAAGTGAGATTTTTGAGTTTACTTGCACCTTTTTAATATTTTACAGGGGTCCGCACCCATAACATAGAGAAAGTGCATTCAGGTACACATCAGTCATGAACATTAGGTGCGGGACCGCAGGCAAGACAAAGAGAAAGTGTGATACCAGAGTTAAAGAGATTTTTGAGAACTTTTCTCTTATTTATAAGGCTTGACATGAGGAATTGATGTGTTAGACTTGACAAGGAGGAAGTATGAGTGATAATGAGCTCATACAAATATCAGAATGTCAAGATGACAATTTTTAGTGCAACATTCCTATAGCCAGATGGTTTGCTGAAGAAAAGTTCACATATATCTGAGTATTTCGAAGTTCTGCTTTTCCACATGTCTTACCCTAATATGTTCCAGATAGATTGCTTGCAAGGGAAATAGCTTATCAACTCATCAATGGTGTCACAAAGCAACTAAAAGATGATAAAAAGGATATTTGGCCTTCTTTCCCTCTACAACGCTATACCTTTGCTCTGCCTAATATCGGTCATATATACAAAGAGGTTCCTAGCATTTAGTTATTGAAGTTGGAATTCATGCCA
Organism: Pinus albicaulis; assembly: GCA_034641835.2. Lineage (NCBI taxonomy): Eukaryota > Viridiplantae > Streptophyta > Pinopsida > Pinales > Pinaceae > Pinus > Pinus albicaulis. The sequence continues at coordinate 255,111,467 of CM076580.1, read as the reverse complement.
GGAAGATTATATGACCCCAACGATGTAATTAAAAATTACATGGAAAAACTCAAAACAAAGCCTTTCATAAAGGAAGAAGACAAATTTGATGACTTCTTCCAAGGCATCGAAATTTTTTTTGATACTGTCAAAAGGGTTTCCAATCACGAAAACGTTGAACCTTTTCAAGTATATATAAATAAGAGAGTGAAAAATATCCCTTTGAATTTTCTAGTTATTGAAGATGAAAAACACACTCCAAGTGTCATTCTTGATGAAGAAATTAAATATGGCTTTGAAAATGAATCTGGTCAATCACAACAGCAGTCTGATAAGTCAGATCAATCTGAGGATGAATCTGAATCTAAGAAAGAAAATTTAGAAATCGACCAAATTCTTCAAGAAATAGAGTTGCAAGAGAAAGCAAAGAACAAAGGCACTGAATCAAATTTAGAAGTAGTTCAAAAGGATTATAGCATGTTAGATCACTCTAAATCATCTCAAGGAAAAGACCTGGTAAATGAATGGGAACAATTTTCCCAAGCAATAAATACTCCTAAGGAAAAAGTGAACACCGATCAAACATCAAGTTTTCAAACGCGAGAGCCTTCTTAGAAGATAGTTGAAACCGTCAATCCTCTACAAAGAATCCCAACAATACATGAAAAATAAATCATACAGACTTACTCTACAGATAAAATCATCCTACAGATTAAAGACATTCCATTATTGGTTATTTTCTACAGTCCTAGCTACAAGGCTATAGTCAAAAGAAACAAAAGAAAAAGGATTGATGAGACAACCCCGAAATCAATAGATGAATCAGTTGATGTACTCTGGAAAGCCTTCTCAGATGATCCCACTGATCATCTAACTAAGTTGTCACAATATGCAAGAGCATATGCCACAACCATTGTTGATAAGGCAACTGAACTTAGAATATTGTTGAAACAGAAGGAAACCAGAATACAAGAATTGGATCAGTTGTTAAAGGAAGAAAAAGCCAACTCCATTGAGCATATCAATTCAATTTTAGCACAGTATTATAAAGATATTGAAAGTCTCAAGTTGAAACATCAAACAGATATTAATGAGAAACAAGCACATCTAGAAAGAACAATGGCAGAGCTACAGAATCAATCACAATTAGAACAATTCATCAGAGAAGCACTTGATATAAATACTATGATAAAGAAAGAGAAAAAATTATTTTTTCATCAAGTTTGTATGATTGATTCTAATTTTGATTCTAATAAGATAATGATTCAGCAAATAGCGATTCAGAAACTAAAATGTGAGAAATTCGAAAAGAAAATTGAGGACCACATTCAGTGGAAAAATTATGATGCAGGAAGACAAGCTAATCTACCACAAATAGATAAGCTTCACAAAGAATTGTTATTTATAGAATGGAAAGCACAAATCATTCGAGCAGAAAAGGCAGCGACCAATACAACCAACAAATGAAATGATTTTATTCAGTTCTTATGTGACCAATTTTTTAGAACAAGACTTCTTAAAGAAAGCACCTCTGATGTGTTTTCAGGAACAAAAGAAGTAGAATTAAAATGGATAGAAAGAGAAGAACAATAGGAAGAAATGATCAAGAAAGTCAATAAGTTTGATCAAGAAAATTACTGAATTTTTTTGATCAAACCTTATCATCAGCAGCAAACTCTTTTGTTCCTTACAAAGTCAGCAAAAAGGTCTCAGTCGATAATCTCAAATGCTATCTTCAAGGGGAAAATTTGATCATGGATATCACAGCCAACTCAACTTAAGGCAATGCTAGATATTTTCGAACTTCATGATCACACTCAGAAAGAAATGCAGGATCCATAAAGTTAGGATTGCTAGTTCTAAATTCCTAGATTTTTGTTTAGGTTAAGTTTTTAGAGAAAGGTTGTTTGAAACCTCCTCTACATTTTTGTAAATCATTTAATTTATTTTGTAGTTAATTTTAGTATTTAAACCCTTCTCATGCATTTAGAGAAGGGTCCAAGATTTTGTTAAGAACATTTTCTAAGAATGCTTATTTCTAAGTAAGTTTGTGGATGCCTTGATGAAGTAATGGAACACAACCTTTTTCAGTTATAAATATCATTTTGTTGAATCAATGTTGGTGCACTTCTGTATTCTTTGAACGACTCTCTGATTGAAGAATTGGATACGGCCTATTATCACTAATCTGATAAGTAGAGTAATACACATTTGGTACTATTATCATGTATGTTATTTTTGTTTCTGAATGTTAGTGATGAACTCAGCTTTCATGAATCATATATAGAATTAATTATTTTTGTCTGAAATATTAGTTGCACTATTGTACGATATAAAGATAGAAATTAGTTATTTTATACATGGTCATCAGATAAATGCGATATATCTCCCATTTTATTTTGATTAAATTTTTTTCAAGAGAATCATCTTACACAGTAATAATTATATTAAATCTGTGATGATTTTCATAATCATGGATTGAACAGATATCTCTTTAGATCACATTTAAATATTATCCCTGGGTTAGATTAAATTTAATTCAAAGCTTTTCATTTAGGAAAAAAATTGTCTTAGTTTGTAGTAATTCATCATTCTAAAATGTTTTGATACAAATCCAACAAATTATCATAAGAAACCAAATCTGGGAAACTGGTCCCATCATACCCAGTCAGAGCCACTACCCCAAATGGAAAAGGAACTGCTTTAAGGTCCAAACCAGGTGGTTATCCCCCTTTTTGTTGCCACAGATTTCTGAGGCCATCAATAGGTATGAACAACATGACATGGTTCCTCAAAATGTATGGCCTAAAGTGCTTAAATTCCTTGTACATTGCATAGGCTTGCTTGTCGATGTTCAGATAGTTTAACTGAGCACCTTGCAACGCTTCTCTCATGAAATATATTGGTCATTCATCGTTATTTCCATATTTCTGGTTTAGGATGGTTGTGAATGACGAATATGAGGTAACAGTATACAAGATAAATCCTTTGATGAAATCCGGGCTATGTAGGGTAGGTGCTTCCGCGATGGATTTTTTAATACTGTCAAATGCTTATTTCTCGGGTAGATTCCATTTAAAATTCACATTCTTCTTAATCGTATTTTTCAAAGGTTTCACAGTTTGCGCAAAGTCTGATATGAATTTTCGTAGGAATTTAGTTTCCCGAGAAACGACTGCATGGCTTTCTTACCGCTCGAGGAAGCAATTTGGGAAATTCCTTTAGCACAGTCTATGTTTACCACTATTCCATCCTAGGTTATGATGTGGCCCAACAGAATTCCTTCTAAGATTGCGAAAATAATTTTCTTGGGGTTCAATGAGATTTCGTATTTTCGACACCTCTCCAAGAACTATTTTAGGTGATGTAGGTGGTCATGTCTACGTTTGGAGAACACAGTGACATCATCAAGGTAGACCACCACACTTTGTCTCATTAGCCATCGGAAGTCGATGTCCATGACCCTTTGGAAATTTTCCCCAACATTAATTAAGCCAAAGGGCATGCGCTTGAATGAAAATGTTCCCCATTTGGTCCTGAATGATGTCTTCAAACGGTCCGACTCCACCACTAGCACCTCGTTGTATCCCAAGAAACCATCCAGAAATGAAAACATTTCTAATCCTAATACCTTTCAAATAATTTTTTCCATGGGAGGCACTGAATAGTTATCCTTATCGGAAGACCGGTTTAAATTTCGTAATTCTACGCATAACTGGATTTTTCTGGACTTCTTGTGGACTGGGACCAAATTTGACACCCACGTCGAATGTTGGAATTTAAAATGATGCAGGCATCTAGGAGCTTCTTAATTTATTTCAGAATCATTGGTTCCAAAGTTGGATGTACTTTTCTTAGCTTCTGTTGAAATGTTTTGACACCTTCCTTCCTCGGTATCACATGTTGGATAATTTGTGTCTCGTATGTTTGTAGTTCATCGTATGTCAAGGAAAAAACATCTTGGTACTTCTTAGATAACTCAATAAAGGATTTCTGCTCCTAGGGTTGCACTTGGTACCGAGGTTTACAAACTTTGGGTCTTCCTCCCTCCTAAGGTTCACTTGTTCATGCAATAGGGTGGAATTTTTCACCTTTTTATTGGCAGGCCCCCAAAATCGATTTTCCAAGTTGAATAACTTCTCGAGGGAGACAATCCCTTTGGGTGTTGGGTTCACCTTCTATTCTTCCCTTTCCTTTTACAAATCCAAATCATGCTTCTCTTCCTCGATAACTACATCCTTGAATACATCTATGTTTAACATGAGATATAGAACCTTATGATCATCATTGAAAACAAAGAATTTATTTACATTATCCGACACCACAGGTTTATACACAATTTCAATAAAAAAACCATCCCTTAATGGGGTAAACCTAGCAGCAATGTTTGGTAATGTATCAGTTGCTGCATTGTGCATTCTAAGTACAAAATTAATATAAAAAGCATCGAAAGCAGAAATCAACTGCCATACCTCTTGTTGATACCCTTTCAAATGGGAGGATAGGAAATTAATAGCGTTGTGTACCAGCCGGGTGATGATTTCGAAGTCGTCGATTACCTTCAAGCAACCGAATTTGAGGTTTATCAATTTTTGAGGCCCAAGATCAGTGCTTCGTATTCGGTCGTATTGTTGGTGCATTGGAACTCCAACCCGCAAGAGAACAGGAACTTGTTTTTTTGGGGATCTATCAAGATATACCAGCACTGACCCTGTCATGAATCATGATTCTTAGAACCGTCATAGTACAGGGTACAAATTTCATTCATGGATGGCTCTAAGTTACATGTCTTCATAGATGATGTGCCCTGGATGGAGCTATCAGGTGGACCTTTCGGTATGGTATGATGGGAATCAGTGCAAGGGAGTAACTCCAACTGAGCGTTTGGAGAGACTAGGGATTGAGTAGCCTGGTAGGACCCGAAAGTAGCCTCTAATAAGCACATTCCATGATTTTCGTGCATGAAGTTTATGGGTTCGTTGGTTTCTTCAAGGTAAGTAACCCTATGTTTCATATAGGGCTCACTTTTGACTCGGATTTGATTATTCCTACCTTTGTACGAGAGCCACAAATGTGACCATTATATGGTGAAGTATCCCTCTAGCTTGATTGACCAATCCTAACTCAGTACCAGACTGTAGGCTTCAGGAATATCTATGACAACTATGTCGATGCACTGATGGACTCACAAATCTAAGGAGAGACGTATTAAGACGTTATTCAAGTTGCCCACGACAAGAACCTAGGACCTATCAAGTTGAATAATCCTGCCATGGGTTTTCTCAGGATGGATATTCAACTGTTTGCATACTGACATGGGCATGACATTGGTGGATGCGTTGGAATCAACGAGGCAGTTATGGATGTTGAAATTAAAAATTTCGAAAGACAGGAGAAATGGCAGCGTGGACCCTCGTGAGTTAGAATTGATGACATTGACAATGGACTCGAGGTTCACCGAGGCCTAAGAGGGTGTGGAGCTGATGGTTCTTATTTTTGAGGTAGGCTTTTTTGTCGAGGATGGGTTAGTGAAAGCCTTGAGAATCAGATCACGTTTGTTGGCTATTTGGGTAAGTTTTTAAAGTGATATATTGGCTCACGTTTTCTTCATGTCTTTGATGATATTGTACCTAGAATCGGGGTGCGAGGGTGTCTCTATTGGTTTATTGGGTGAATTTGGCGATGGCTTAGATTTAGGGGTGCCTCAGGCAATGGCAGAGCTATAATTTTCAGAGGTCAGAATAGAGGTCTTATTTTGTCTGTTTGGGGGAAGGATCTTTCTTAAGAAATATTTCCTCTTCTCCTCAAATGTGCGATCGTCTACTGGGCCTTTTCCCCTTAGGCTATAATTTCGGGGGGCCTTGGATTGGGGGTTGTCAGCCATGTTAACCTCTTTCACTAATTGAGATCCTTCCCTGCAGACCACTTCGAAGGTGAGGAATATTGATCCTAAATTTTCATCCAGAGGAGAGACTTCCTCGTCATCGGGGTCAACTTCCTCTTCAAGCTCTCCTACCGTCTGGCCTTCTAGGAGTTTATTCACCACTGTAGTCATACTATTGAACTATTGAGGGAAAGTTCTCCTAGAGTGGGAAGCTTGATGAAATGAACAGAAGTTATCTTTGTCGATCACTTCTATGTTGAAGTTCGCGTTGGGATTGGGCGACCGGCAATTGGGTGAGATATTTTTCTTCCTTAAGAAAGGTTTTTGAGCTTTTCTACCTCAGCGAGGATCATTGTTTTTTGTTTTCAAATCAGATCCTTAATTTTTTGAGAGCTTTAGGGATTTAGCAATTTTTTCAAAATAGAAAGGGTCCTTATCATTGTCTCCAAAGTTACTGGTTGAGGGTTGTGCCTTCTTTTCAGAACATTTTGGATCATCTCGATTTTCATGATCTAAAACTCCTATTGAAAGAAAATATTTCTCAATGGTGAGAGAAATGGTGAAGTTCTCGACTAAGGTGGCTCTAGCTTCGCGTTTAACAAACACAACGATGTCCGCCGGTAGGGCTCATGTGTAGTATTCTATAGCGATGGAATCGTCAAGGGCCATGTTCGGGGGAAAATTGTTCAAGATGGTCCCAAAGAATTGGTCGAAATATTTGACCTTCTCCTTCTGTTGGCTCTTCAAGGTGCTCAACTCCATAAGGAGCATAGAAGGGGTTTTTTCCTCGGAGGATTTTTTAAGGAAGGTGCGGCATAATTTCTCCCAGGTTGAGATGGAAGTGACAGGTAATGGGCGATACCAGGTAGTGGCTTTGTTTTCTAAGGTGTGCGGGAAGAGCTTACATCTACGTCATCGTGTTGCAACCTCATCATTTGCAGGGACATATAGGAGTTCATAATGTGGTCCTCAGCTAGCGTACCCCTTTTGGGATCAAACTTGGGAAGGTGCTTCTCTGGGTGTCAGGGCATGTCATGAAGGGGACCTCAGACACCTAGAGGGAATTGTTCCATCCAGGCTAGGGGATGCACACGTATTTCCTTATGGTAGGGTGGGATGATAACATGCTCAATTTCTTTTTCGGATTCGCTTATAGCGTCAGACCTGGATGCTTCACCTTCATGTTGAGAGTGCATGTCACATTTTTTATTAACTCTGAGGTCTTCGATATTCATATAATTCCTCAAGTTTCTAAAGCCACCAAAGTTTCCATTGAAGAGAAAAGGCTGTCGGTTTTGGTTTCGGTGGTGGTGATGAGAATGGTCTGTGTTTTGACTATTTCCTTGACCTCTATTTCCACGACCTCTTTTGGCCCCTCCCCCTGGTGGGTCGTTAGCTTGGTTGTTTTCATTTAAAGGATGATTGGCCTAGGGTCCAATGTTTGGTTGGGGTCCAATAACTTCAGGGCCTCCTCCGTCAACCCCTCGAGGGTTGTCAAAAGGTTCATTTGAGAGTCGGTTGGCCACATCTGTGTAATATTCAAACATTAGGCTTATGATTTGAGGCACGAAGTTGACTAGAACACCTTCGAAGTGTAATGTGTTTTGAGGGTTCGCAGGTTGGCCAGGGAAATGGTGGCTGGGAGATTTTGGATACCTCTAACTAGAGCATGAGCAAGTGAGTGTAAAGCCCTTAACTTGCCTAATGTGACTTCGTAGAAGGGTGATTCCTCCTTAGGGGGAGCGTTCTGAGAAGGTGGGGGGCCATTCTTTTCAAACCCGATCTCTCCTTGTTTTGGGCCCAGGGTGGGGAATTGGTTTTGAGGGGTTTGCAAAGGGATGTTAGTAGCATGGTGGGATTCTGCCATCAGGCCCTCCTTCTAGCACCAATTCTGTTGATGGGGAAATATTGCCACACTCCTCCAGGAAACACTAATATACCCTCAAGACCATAGATTATTTAACAAGGTGGGTTGAGGTGATACCGTTATAATAGATCAATGACCAAGAGGTAATATATTTCACTACTCAGTAATCATGACCAGGTTCGGCATCCCAACCTCTCTCATCGTTGATAATGATACATATTTTTCATCATTTAAATTATATGAATTCTCTATGGAAAACGATATTTTTTTGAAACATTCCGCCAACAACTACCCCCAGGGGAATGGGTTAGCCGAGTCAACCAATAATAATTTAATCTGGGTAATCAAGAAAACCCTGTTGTCCCAACATCGAAACAGGCACAATGCCCTTAACAATGCACTCTGGGCTGATCGGGTCACACCTAAACCCTCCCTAGGAACATCCCCATTTCTCCAAGTCTACGGGAAAGAAGACATCCTCCCCCATAATCTCTCCCTTCCTGCCCTTCAGTTGTCCCAAGAAACACATGGCACCCCGTGCCCTACTCTACAAACCCACATAGACACCTTACCAAAACTAGAGGAGGAAATACTAAAGGCCAGGGAAAAATTCACCATCCACCAAGGCTGAATAAAAAGATGGTTTAACAAAAAATCCATTAGGAACACGGTCTTTGAAATTGGCGATCTCATCCTCAAGTGGGAAAAGGCTCACGAAGACAAGGGAAAACACACCAAATTCCAAGCCCTGTGGACGGGCCCATTCTGGATCAAATAAAAGGTTAGCCCATACACATATAGATTCCAAACCCTGGAAGGGAGGATCTAGGTCCTCCTGGTAAACGACCACAACCTCAAACATTAATTCACCTGACAATCCCTTAGTTGTCCCCACACTTTGTACCATATTTTTTTATTTATTTTTTTTTTCACATCTTCGATGTTCCTTTTTTTTTTTTGGTTTTTCTAAATAAATGGCTTGCCCTGAGCAAAGCCCCTAATTTTCATCATCATCACCTTAATTCTAAGGACCGACATAACAGTCCCTCAATAGGAAAGTTGTACCTAAATCTGTGCTTGTGAAGAATCAACCCTTAGACATAAGTGGCCTAAGTATGCCTATGATAACCTCTTCGTGGGAGGAACTCAACCGAGTCATAGGAACCAAGTGCGAATAGCTAATTTGACGCATCAACTCGGAAATCACTGTTAAAAATTTATTATTGGTGAAATGAGGTCACTAGATGAAAGGAGAAAAGAGCTAACCTCTAACGGCAAAAGGGTGTTCGAGAAAACTCAAAAGGTCTCCAAATAAAAGACTAGGAGAAACCTCTCTTGCAAGTATCATAAGTTAGGATCGCTCATCTCCCTGGGAGATTTTTGCCACATAAAAAAAAGTGCCTCGAGAAAATATGAATAAGTGACTTGAGCACATACAAATAAGTGCTAATAGCACACAAAAATAAGGGTAAAGGATTGAGAGAGGCTTCTTGCGCAAAGAGGTAATGCAAAGACTCCGCTGGGGTACTGACCATGCTCACTGGTAGTGGAGCAATGTTCGTGACTCCTAGGTAGTGTCTCTGACGGGGCTCATCAAGCTCACTGGAAGCAGAGAAACATGGGAGACCAAATAACTATATCAAATCCCTTGAAGTCTTGAGGTTTTTCCAACCCCTTTCACCTAGTCCCTAGAAATGGTGCAATCAGATGAAATAAATGCATAATGAAGTAAGATGTCCAACTACCCTTGAATAGTGGCTTTTAGTCCACTACCCTAAGTGACTGCAAGTTGGAGCCTTTGGTTTTCAGTCTCTAGGGCCTTATTTTCCTCCACTGCTTGAGCGACCTTTTTCTCATATGCACGGAACCTGTTTCGTAGAAATAATATTTCTCGGCTCATCCTACTAAAATTTTCTTCAGTGGTAGGTGCAAAAGCTATTCCAGCCTATTAGGGTCCTATGATAATAGGATTCATAATTTTGAGTTTACCTTGACTACTCTTGTAATATGTACATACTTTTTCTTTCGGAAAATTGTTTTCCCATATTAGAAAATTTTAAAAAATGTAAAGAGGGTAAAAGTCCTAAAAGAAAAATAAAAGGACTGAAATAAAAAGATAAAAAATAATATAAAAAACGAACACCAACAAAAAAAAGAAAAATATATCATGAAAGTGATGCAAATTCAAATTCCACTACTTTTTACTTACTTTGAAAAAATAAGGTTGTGCGCAGCTTGTAAAAAATGCCACAATCCATGAAAGTCAAACTCCTTAATCTTGAACTTTCATGCTGATAGATAGAGAATAAAGATCTAGCCAAACTGTTTCATCTTGGAAAATCAGTAGTTAGATAGAGAATAATAAGGAGTTGAATGGTTTCATCTGAGTCCTTGGAATAAATAAGGATAGAATTAGTTAGTTTGTTGTTAAAAGAAAAATGAATAAGGGTTTGCAAGCTCAAATGCACCCAAAGAGTTGAAGAGAAAATGATAGGGTAGCTGATGGGTAGGTAGAAGTAGTTTTCACAAGGAATGGATAGCAAAACATTGATCGTTTCATATTCACTAACTTCCTTATAAATTCATTTCCCATGTAAAAATACCCATTCCCCTTCATTTTTATTCTTTCCCCTTACTTCATTTTTTTTCCCCTACAAAAAAAAATTCCCTTTTCCTAAGTTAAAATTCATATTTTCCTTCAAAAAAGTAAAATCATTTTATTAATTTCCATTTTATTCATAATACGCCCAAAAATACAAATATCCTAAGTATATATGATTAAATTTTATGTCGGGTCCCACTGTGAAAATATCCATCCCTGATATCAATTTTACATTAAAGCTTAGAATATTTTTACAATCTCACTCATTTACTAATATTAACATTTAACTTTATATATTAATTCCCATTATATAACTTTCAAACCTATATTATATTAATTCCTCACTTATATACATTCCCCAACCCCTATTTTATTTCATAAAACTGTGGTTTATTTCTCCGCATTGGATTTATCTTGGGCCAACTTATTATATTACCCCCACCTATACATAGGTTCCACTCTCCTATAACCCATTGGTTATATATTAAAACCAATCTTCATATAACCCCAACCATATATATTATAACCCTATCACATAACTCGCATATCTTAAATTATTGGGCCCCATGCCTATTTAATCCCCAACACTCCATCACATTCACTCAACTGTTAGATCTATACCAATCAGATCTGATGGAGAGTAATCGTTATTTCACACTCGATAGCCAATTCTTTAACTACTTCAAGACCTTGAGAAATGCGTGGTTTTCAGAGCTCCGCTCCTGGCTACATGGTGTTATTCCATTCGATCGCATCCTCAGGAACTATATCACCCAACCACCTTTGCCAATATGAAAACCAATAGGCTGTATTCTTGCCTCTTGCAAAAACCACCTTGCCATTTGAAATGACCAGCGCATTCAATGTTAATCACTACTGGTGAAAACGCATATTAGCCGCCCTTTGCAACCTTTTTTACCACTTTCTGTTACATTTTTCTGCATAGAAATCATTGTTGACCTATTTCAAAGCGAAAATTAATCAACCAACCTTATTTCAAGTGCTTTTTAGTAGAAAACAACACCGTTTTCTGCTACAAATAGTGCAGAACCTATATTGAAGCAATATAAATACCCCTGAAGCTTACAAGAACCTTTGCTACCTTAAAATCCTTCTGTAACCTAAAATCCTCATTTTCTTCGGGTATTCTTCAGTGCTTAGGCCTATTCCTAAATCAATAAAGAAATTAATTAGTAACTAAATTAGCATAGGAGCCTTAGCAGATCAAAAGAAACCCCTGTAGTTTCCTAAATTATTTTTTCTGCAGACCCTAAGCATCTGTTTACATAATTTTGAGGCCTGAGACTGTTTTTAATAACAGAGATTGAATATTTGATCAAATGAACCATTGTAGACTAGAGGATAAACCCCTATTTCATCCTAAAACAGTCTGCAAACTATAATTGTCTTTCTGAGGTGCTCCTAAAGGCCTAAATCTATTTCTTGAGTCAAAATATTAATGAATTAAGTAAATTAACAAAAAAATGGCTTCTAAAAGCATTGTATCTATGAATCCTCTGCAACCCCCAGTTGTGGATGCAGAACACACTCCCTTAGCTGATAAATATTTTAAAATTAGTGACACTGTCACTGAGTTTAACCTTCTTGAGCTCCACTATTGGAGCCATGACAAATCCATTGACCAAGCCAATGAAGTTTTCATTTGGGAGTCTAATTTTCCAAAGTATGTTGTACCATATAATTTCCAGTTTCCAGAGGTCATCAGACTATGTCAAAATTGTTATTTTCCTGATTAGAGATCCATTGTAACTCCTAAAAAATAAATTCAGTTTACTATTATAGCTGAGTCAATCAATCAAATGTTGTAGATCCAACCTAGAACAGATGAAAATCCTTTATCCATTGAAACCCTCACACAATTGTATCTGAATCTCGACTTCTTGAAGATGTTCCAAATATTCCACACTTTCATGCCTTCATCAGTAGAAATTCCCAAGTCTAATCCACCATATCCAAAATCTATTTTATGTGAGAGAAAAAGACACATCATCACAATATTGTCTTGCATTTTGGGTTATTTTACTGATGAGCATGTTGATGCTTTAGTATTGGGTTTCCTATCTACTTTCACACCTGGTCAGCCTCCTGCTACCATTTTTAATTTTTACCAGTACCTTGCTGATACCATTCATGAACAGTTGGTCAAAATGCTTGAAGAAGGTGACTTCAAGTATTCATCTTTATTATTCCATGTGTTTTTATACTTCCAGTCTGAGAAATTTTCCATTAACCTTCAAAAGATTGATGTTGAAGGTAATCCACAATTAATTATCTTTTGGACTTCCTTGATAAAGAAAGACTCCACTGAGTTTACATATACATACTTCATTGATTCTTTCATTCATCCTATGGTCAATATGTTGAACAATAACATTCAACCAAGAGTTAGTGAGGAAATTAAAAATATCCTAAAATTGTCAAAGCATAGAAGGACATGAGATTGGTACCTGTATCAAAAGCATACATAAATTGGGGTATATGGATCTAATATTCATCCATATAAGTTGCCCAAATACCTCCCAATGAGGTTATTTTCCCTTGAGTATATCAGGAAGATCATTAATTATGATGGAATCAATTTCTTGGCAGCCAAAAAGAAGACACGGCTTAAGATTAAGAATTAGGTTGGCCCTTTTATTTGTAACAATAGAGATGCATGTCCACAAGCATAAAACATTTGCAGGAGTTAAATTTTAGTTAGAGAATTCAATGGTATTATGATCCTTTAGGAGTAATAATCAAGTCGAGAGTTAAAGGTAAATTAACTCCTTATGTACATGACTCAAAGCCAGATATCTAGAAACACTCCAATCAGTCTGAATGGTTGGATAAAACTTTGAAAGAGATGGAGAAACAAACAGAAATAAGTGCAATCATGCAAACTCGAGCCCAAGAAGATAGAAATTCTAAAAGAATCAAAGAAGAACGATCATACTCAACACAAACTACAACTGAAACTAAATTCAAACTGATGTATAGGAAGAAGCCAAAACTAAATACTGTAGAAGAACAAGTAAAAACTATTAAGGTAATTGATATTGATATAGTGGTGAAAGACAATGCTCTTCCTCCTACATTTTCTGAAGAAACACATCAGCGTTTAAATTCAAACACTCAGCTGATTCAAAAGCATCACAGTGTCTAAGTATCTTCTTCTGGTAAACCAACAAAGAAAGAGATGGATATTATGCAAAAGTATAAGGAGATCAAGATCAGAAATGAAGCCTTAAAGGCTGATACATACACAGAGTACTAGAAACAATCACCGAGTAACCAAAGAAGATTACTTTATGCTTTTGACTTTAAAACTAGGAAGATGCATATGACCTTCCTACAACCCACTGTAAGGCATCCCAAAACATCAAATAATTACAGAAAGACATCATATGAAGTTCAGGCTCGGGATCTTCATCCTATTGACCAGATTGAATTTCACAAACAAGTTGGTGAAACGATGTATTCTGCAATGAAAAACAAAGCCATGAGTGTAAATAAGCTAAAAAACACTCTAGGAAACATCAAAGATCATCTAAAATTAGGAAAGGCATCCTCACAGGCTAAGGATAATAGAATCAAATCACAGGAAGATTTGACTATTGAAGTAGGATATGATCCAACAAATGTAAAACTTGTAGATGAACTGATAAAGAAGAAAAATGCAGAAATTGCTGCATTAAATAAGAAACTTAAGTTGCCTCCTATAGAACATCCATAGTAAAAGTAAGTGTTAGAAGATGTAAGCCAAAAAGATGAGATGATGAATCCCAATCTTCAATTAACTGCTAAGATAAAAGAAATGGAAATTAAGATGGAAAAATTAGTGTAGGAGAAAAAGTCGAAATCATAAGAAGTCTTTGTCACTGTTATTCCAGTAGTCATTATTATTGTTCCTTCCACATTAGCAGAATCATAGGCCCCTGCAGTTCCAATAGCTACAACACTTCCTGTTACCTCAACAAAAACTTTAGCAACAGAGTCATCTACAACATCAACACAACCTACAGATGAGGCAAGGAAACTTGTGAAGGAAATGCAGGAAATTTCTATTTAGACAAATGAAATCAAAAGACTTAAAGAAAAGTTGAAAATTTTGACTGATTAGAAGAAGTTAGTTCATATTATACACAACAATGAAGTTCATAAAACAAACAGGTTGAATGAGAAATTGTAGAAACTAGAGAAAGAACTAACACTGAAAAAACCACTAGCACAAGTCAAGCAGCAACTGTGGGCCAATATCATTGAATCTGCCAATGATATTTGGCCATCTATTCAGGTTATCTATGAACAGAAATATCTAACTAAAGCAGCAGGTGGAGCCATCCAAAAAATTCAAGAAGAACTTGGCAAGAAGCCATAACAAGCTCTTGAAATCATCAAATTTCTTAATTTCAAAAATAAGCAGGAGTTAGAAGAGATCAAAATTAGTGACAGGACAGAAACCATCCTAGAAGTTAGGAAGTGATTTATAAAAAGAACTTGATGATACAGCTACAAGAAAAAATCCAGAACATGGACGTTGCCATAACCAGGTTCATGTGAAGTTTGAAATTCTAAGGTAGAAAGGCCTTCCAGATCCTCTGGTCATAAATGACAGGTTGATGAAACAAAAAAATGATAAAAAGATTAGAGCAGTGTCTAAGGAGCAAGCTAATAATTCAGCCATGTAGGGAATTCCAACAGAGAAAGTTCTCTACAAGAGTTTTGAAAATATTTTTTACCTACAACATGAGGTAAAACACTTATTCATCAACAAGCCTACATTTTCAAAATACACAGAGGAAGATGAGATATTTAGAAGGATGGTGAAAATTAAGTTACAAAATGTAGAATACTGGGAAAAGTTGATTGATTTACTGTGAAGATAAAACAATAAACATAGCAGTCAAAAGGTTAACAACAACATTAACAATTTTCAGTGAAAAGAGAAAATCAAAGAGTATCAAATAGGTTAAAGAGTATAAGATGAAAAGTATGGTTAAAAGTTAAATCAGAGATTAAAAATAGAGTTGAAAACTGCCAGTGTAAAGGACACTCCACTACTTAACAAACATCCTTCATTGAGCAAACAACAAAGAGAAAAATCAACAAAAGATCAAAGACAACAATAGCAAATTCAATAAAATCAGGGGCAACTTTCATTAGTTAGATAGTTGTCTATATCTTCTTGCATGAAGATATTTATTTTTCCATGAATAATTCCTCAGTTTGTTTTAGGATACCTTTTAATATTTTGTGTATAAATACTTCACATTTCGAATTATTGAGTGTGGATGATTTGCTAAACATTTCTATAGTTATACTATTCTTGAACCTAAGAGTGATTGTATCAATTTCAAGTCAGCAGATTGGATTAAAGCAATAAAGAGATTATATTACAGGATTCATGTGTTGGGCCACTATAGTGAAGTACTTTATACTTGTTCAATTGTTTATTTTTCAATTTTTCACACACTTATATGTTTTCTAAATCTAAATGTACAACAGGAATGTTATTTCAGAATATGTTTAAAAGAACTCTGTCTTGAACTGTTATGTCATTTTCATGTTTTCTACTTATATCCAAATTAGGGAATTCTTAATTTCTCCCTAGTTTCAATTCACCTCTATTTTTTCACTCATTATCTGGATTTGAGAACCCTTAATTTATCTCTTACCCTGATTGAAACCATTTTTACTATCAGCCTAAGGATCTGAAGTTACTCAACTATCTTTCCTTGTGAATACTTCCCTTTAGAACCTTGATCTTGCTCTATTTCTTGAAACTTTGAATCCATTAACCCAATGGTATGTAGACCTACATCTATCCATCTAAGTAAGTGATTCCACAACCAAACCAAATCCGAAATCAAATCCCAAGTAATCCTACATAAGTAGCCTAAAATCAACTGAAACAAATAAAGATAAATCATATAGAGAGAGCCCTCTCTGAACAATAGGAAGTTTAGATCATAAGTCTAAAACGTAGGTTTGAGGTTACCTCTAATATTCTTTAAACCAAAATATACACAAACCTTGAGAATTATTGGAGTGTTAACATACTGGCAACCATTTTGGGGAACTAACCAATCCTCATTTTTAAAATAAACCGTGAAAGAAACATTTTTAGTTGTCTTTTCACCTTAAGGTTGTTTTAGGTTTGTGAGTAAATTTTTCATAAAAACTAAAAGTATGGCTTCCAGAAGAACCTACTATACCAGGTCTAATCCTGATCCAGAACCCGTTGTAATAGTAGATAATCCTGACAGGATTTTAAAGAAAAAATAAAGTAGAAAGTTTAGGTAATAAAAATTCATTGATCAAAGCAAATTCTGTTCCCAATAAATTATCAAGTTTACCAAATATTGAATTTGATTTAGCTTTTTAGCAATACTTGTTTATAACTAAATCAGAAAGTGCCATATATGATAGTGTAATAGATCCTAATTTCATTTCATTTATTGAAACTAAGAAGGAAATTGTTTCACTTGATTCAGATGAAAAATATCTAGAAATTTATGATAAACTTGATGCTTTAACTGCAGCTTTGATTAAGGAAATTGATGAAACTTATCTTCAAAATTGAGTTGAATTGATTGCTTTATCTACCTATACCCATAAACCTTATACCAGTAATTTAGAATCTATCGGTTCATCCTTGTTTAGTATCTCCTCATCTATTATTTCCACCACACTTCATTCGATAGAATCATTCATTCCAAGGCTTCCCCTTCAACCTAGAATTTTATTTCCATCCCCAAATATTGCAAGTTCATCCTCTAGCATTTTTGCTGCATTTTCCAATACTTCAACCTCATTTCCAAGTACCTCTTCTAGCATCCCAATGACATCATCTAGTGCCCCAACCTGATCTACAAGTACTTCAAGCACTTCTTCGAGTTCTACCACTTTACCTCCTAGCCAAGCAAAAATCGCAGCCATGGCAGTCAGATATGCTCCTTTGGTCCTCACAGCTCAGTTACATGCTATGCCCCAATACAATCAAAGTAAGATCTTTCAATTTGATGGTACTCGCCAATACACTGCCGCAAAACATGTCAAAAAAATGACAGACTACTTTGAGTTGCATGAAATTAACGAATCTAATATCCAAATGAGACTATTTTCCCAAAATTTAGTTGGAGAAGTAAAAAAATGATTTAAAGCTTTACCTGCCAATCATATTGCTGATTTAGAAAATTTCCATAGATTGTTTATCAATAGATGGGAGGAAAAGAATAATCCTTTACAAATTTTATCTGAATATGACAATATAAAAAGAGAACCAAATGAACAAGTTCAAGACTATTTTACTAGATTCAACAATATCTATAATGCTATTCGAACAAACATTAAACCTCCACTAGATTTAGCTTTAATCAAGTTCCCTGATGGTTTTTACCCATACATGTCATACCAATTGAGGGAAAGAAACCCTGAAACCTTAGAGAAGATGCAAATTAATGTTGTTAGTGTAGAATCCAATTTGTTAGCTAGAAGAGCTAGATTAAGAAATGAAAGAAGAGTGAGAATAAAGGATGAACCCTTACACCTCAGATAGTAAGATCTATAACTTAGATAAATCCATGGAAAGAATGGTGGATAGGTTAGTGAATATGGAAAGGAAACCATAATGGGACAACCAACAACAAGGTACTCAAATTAGAAATCCTAACTTTAGAAAGAATCCCAACACTGGTAAATTTATAGAATCAACACCTGATCAAAAAATATGACAGCCTTTCGAAGAGAACTACGCTGAAAGTTCTCACCAAAATGAAGATGATGAAGACACTCAGATTAATGTAATGGGAATTAATGATGATAATGCCATTTTTATCACAATAAGAATAGGAATTATATGAATTACAACAGTTAGAATTAGAATTTGGGGAGTCTTTTGATTACAAGCAAGGTTATGGATATGTAATTAATGAAGTTCATAAGAAATATAACCTTAGGAGCAAGAATAATGAAGAAGCACCTACTAAGAAATCTATCCAAACTCAGAATAAGAAAACAGTGGAAGCTCCTACGAACAAAGTACTACAAATTCTTCCTAGAGAAACCCAGCAAAACTCTAGTGCAAATAAAAAAATTTATAGTCCTAAAATTGTAGATGTTACAGACATTGTTATTCAAAAACCAACTGAACTTAAAAAATCAGATGTTTTAAAGACAATAATTTTTGCTAAAACATTTGCTGCTGATCCTAAAATAGTAGTTGATCTTGAAGCCTCTATAGCTGCAAAAATAACAGTTGATCCTAAAAATCAGCTGTTGCTAAAACAGTTGTTTTCAAAACCACAACTTCCACCCAAATTGTCCCCGAAAAGAAGATTGAAAATAGCAAAATTGTGGAAACACAGACTAAAAAGCCAACTGTAGATAAAGAATATAAACATACTAAAAATACAGTTAGTAGATAAGAGATTATTCAGTTAGGTAAAACACAAATTCCATTCAATATCCAGAATGAAATTTCCAAATTGAAAATACCAATTCCTTTAACAGAATTGGTAAAACATGATTTATATAAATCACAGATTACAGAAACACTGAACATTAATGAAGGAGAAAATTCTGTAAATTTGAATGATGATCAACAAAAACTAATATTTGGTCTTGAGGTAAATAGAAAAATCCAAGAAGTAGGAGTTCCTCCTTTCTATATTATTTTGACTGTTCATGATCAAATATTACATAATGTTATGCTAGATTCAGGAGCCTCACACAACTTGATGCCAAACGAAATCATGGAAACATTGAATCTAGATATCACAAGACCATATAAGGATATTTTCTCATTTGATTCCAGTAAAGTGAACTGTCTAGGCTTAATTAAAGATTTATGTGTCAGTTTAGTTCAATAACCAGGAAAAATAATAATCATGGATATTGTAGTAGTTAATATCCCTCCTAAGTATGGAATGTTGTTTTCTCGCTCATGGGGAGAAAAACTGGAGGGATCTCTACAATTAGTCATGTCTTATGCCATAATATCAGTTTTTTGTCAACCCAGGAAACTTTACAGAGAGACATTAATGAAGTACATGGTCAGTAGTGTACAAAGACCTCAAAATTATCCCATTTATTCTACATCTACTAATATGAACTCTTTCATTTTATGTAATTCTAATTTTGGTATAGAGAACAACACAAAATTAAAATAGAAAAAGAAAGAACCAGACAATGAGAATATTTTTCATGAATTAATGTGGCACCTAGACTTTGATAGATCAGTCAACAAATTAGGAGCAGGAGCAGGAGTTTGGATACATAACATGGAGAAGAATCATTCAAAAGGTCATTCCTTTAGATTAAAATTCAAATACACCAATAATATGGCTGAATATGAATCTTTAATCTTAGGGTTGCAGATTGTTAGAAATTTAGGAGGCAAAAGAGATTCTATCAATGGAGACTCTAACTTAATTGTAAAAGAAATTAGAGGAGAATATTTTTTATATAACCCTATATTAAGCAAATACAAAGAAACAATTTTAGATCAGGTTAAAGAATTACTTGAATGTGACTTTGGTGTAATTCCTAGAAAACAGAATGTGCAGGGACACAGTTTAGCAACTTCTTCTAGCATGTGTAATCTATTTTTTCAACCAAATCATCAATATACAGGAGAGGTAAGACATAGGCCTACTATACCAGACAATCTAAAATATTGGCAGATATTTTCACAGGATGAACAAATCTATCACTTTATGAATGCTGAGGGAAGATTCCAGAATTGTAACATAGACATAGATTGTATAGTGGATGATACTTTAGATAGTGATATCGATGTAAATAATTTAGATTTAACAGAACCCACTAAATTTACTCAAGTAGAAATAGAGAATTTAGAAAAAAGTAGAAATAGAAGAACTAGTAGATAATGATTCAGAGTTTTTAAATTTGAAGAATAAATTTTTGCCTAAGGGATTAGCCCCATTAGAACATATTTTTGATTTGAGTGATGTTGCAAGAAAACAAAAAATGGAACCATTAAGATCATATATAAATGAGTGTAATATAGGAACAAAACTAAAACCTAAGCTTATCAAAATTTCCAAAACTTTACCTTCAGAAGAAAGACTGAAATATATAGATTTGTTTAAATAATTTCAATATGTGTTTGCATGGAGTTATGAAGACCTTAAATCCTATGACACCAGCATCATTCAACACAAAATACCTATTAAAGAGGATAAATTTTTTTTAAAAAAAAAACTTAGGATAATAAATCTTGTTCTTTTGCCTTTGATTGAAAAAGAGGTAAAGAGGATGTATGAAGCAAAGATTATTGCAACTATTAGATATTATGATTGGGTTTCAAACTTAGTTCCCACTAGGAAAAGACAGGGGAAATCAAACTTTGTGTTGATTTACGGAATTTAAACAAGGTGTTCCTAAAGGAAACTATCCCCTCCCTAAAATGGATCATATTTCATAGAGGGTAGTTGGATCATCTAGGATTTCATTTCTTGATGGATTATGTGGATATAATGAAATCTTATTTCAGCTAGAAGATCAACCAAAGACAAAATTTACTGCTGCTTTGGGTACTTTCATGTATGTGAAAATTCCTTTTGGATTAATGAATGCAAGAGCTACTTTTAAGAGAGATATGGACATAGCTTTTGCCAAAGAAATTCATGATTTTCTTGTAATTTACCTAGATGATATTACTATATTGTCAAAAACAGACAATGAACATTTAGATCATTCGAGACAAGTGTTTATCAAACATAGAAAATTTGGTATTTATTTGAGTCCAAAAAAGACACTCTTTGGGCTTGAAGAAGGTAAACTTTTAGGACATATTATTTCAAAAGAGTGAATTAGAATAGATCCTGCTAGAATAGAGGCAATTATTAACATAAGTCATCCTAGAAATATCAATGAATTACAAGCATTCTTAGGTAAGATTAACTTTATTAGGAGATTCATTTCAAATTTAGCAAAATTAATTAGAGAACTAAATAACATGTTAAAAAAAGACTTAGCACTTAAATCGATAGTAGAGGCAAAACAATCCTTTGAATCAATCAAACAAGCACTTACAAAAAACCCAATCCTAATAAGTCATGATTTCAAAAAATATTTTATCATTTTTTCTTTTGCTTCAGAACATACAATTGCTATAGTCTAACTGCAGAAGAATAATCATGGCTATGAACATCCCATTTATTTTTTCAACAAATCACTAAGATATGCCCCATTAAAGTATAACATAATGGAAAATCAAGCACTAGCTTTAGTGAAGGCTATCAAATACTTTAGAGTATATATCTTTTATTCACACATCATTGCTTATGTTCCAAATTCAGTAGTGAAGGACATTATGACTCATAATGGGCCCGATGGTAAGTGGATTGCAACCATTTTGGAATCTGACATGGAAATTAATCCCATCAAATGCATTAAAGGCCAAGGTTTAGCCAAACTCATGGATGAATCTAACTGTTAGGCCTTAGATATAAATTTTATTGCCCAATTAGATGATCAGGAAGATATGGCGGCTCCAAAGATCAGTGAAGCCTTTTCAGATTCAACATGGTATGTAGATATCATATTTGTATTACTAAATTTACAAGCTCCTCTTGGATTGTCAAGAAATAAAGCTAGATTTTTAAAGTTAAAGGCAATGAATTTTTTTATCATAGATAATGCTCTTTTTGGAAAGATCATGGTAGAATTTTATTGAATTGCTTACTTAAAGATTAAGTTGATAAAGTTATGGAAGAGTTTCATGTAGGTTATTGTGGAGGACACCTTTACTGGAAATCAACTGCAGATAAAATCTTGAGGGCTAGTTTTTACTGGCCCACTCTCTTCGTAGATGTAAGAAAGTATGTGACCTCCTGTCAGAAATGAAAAATATTTGAAGGGAAGAAAAAGTTGCTACCTTTACCCCTTAAACCCATCTCCATAGAAATTCCATTTTAGCAATGGGGTCTAGAATTCATTGGTGAAATTCACCCACCCTCCTCAGCCCAGCACAAATGGATTTTGACAGCCACAGACTATTTTACCAAGTGGATAGAAGCCATTCCTTCTAGACAAGCCACTCATTCTGTCATAATATCATTCCTAGAAAGTAATATACTGTCTACATTTGGATGCCCTGAAAATCTCATTACTGATAATGCAGCTTCTTTCAAGTCTAAGAAAATTATTTAATTTTGTAACAAATACCACATTACCCTTGGTCATTCCACTACCTATTACCCTCAAGGTAATGGTCTTGCGGAATCCTCCAATTAAAGCCTTGTTAATATCATCAAGAAATTTTTACAAGACAATCAAAAGTCATGGAACAATAGGTTAGTCAATTCCTTATAGGCAGATAGACTAACTACAAAGAATTCCATTGGTACATCTCCTTATCAGCTTGTATATGGGAGGGATGTTTTTTTTCCATGAGTGACAGTGATGAAGATAATCCAAGAACTGTAGGTAGAAACCAATGATATCCAGAGAAGGATAAAGAAGACCATACACTTGCAGAAAACCAGGGAAGGAGTCTATGTCAAGTCACAAGTTGTCCAAGATAATATTAAAAAATATATTTTACAAGAAGACAGAGGAAGATGATTTTTACATAGGTGATAAAGTGCTTAAGTGGGATTCCAGGAGAGAGGATAAGGGTAAACATGGAAAATTTGATTTCCTATGGAAATGCCCATATGTCATTTATGGTTACAGAGGTAATAATGCATTCTTTTTAAAGGAGTTAGATGGATCAGATCTGCCAGGTGGACCTATCAATGGTAGGATTCTGAAGCATTATTTTACTCCATATTAACAATAGCTCACTTTGTTTACTTTGATCATTGTACATAACATTGCAGAGTTTAGATTGGATTGGATGCTTTTCTTACAAACATGAAACCCAAAGAGGAGGCCCTAAGCTTTGAAGGATAAAATATCATAAGTATGAATAATACAGAACTCAAAAAGCAGTTACCAAGCAAGCACATTCAAAGTTCAAAAGGCTGTTGATCTTAAATTTCTTAACATTTAACAAGGAAATGCCATCCCCATGTGGAGCCAATGTTAGGTCCTATAATAATAGGATTCATAATTTTGAATTGACTTTTTCTAGTCTTGTAATATGTACATACTTTTTCTTTCTGCAAATTGTTTTCCCATATTAGAAAAATAAAAAAAATCTAAAGAGGGTAAATGTCCTAAAAGAAAAAGAAAAATACTAAAAGAAAAAGATAAAAGAGAATATAAAAAATTATCCCCAAAAAAAAAGAGAAAAATAGATCATGAAAGTGATGCAAATTCAAATGCCACTACTTTTTACTTACATTGAAAAAATAATATTGTGTGCAGCTTGTCAAAAATGCCACAATCCATAAAGGTCAAACTCCTTAATCTTGACCTTTCATGCTTTAAATTTCATGCTGATAGATAGAGAGTAAAGATCTAGCCAAAATGTTTAATCTTAGCAGATCAGTAGCTAGGTAGAGAACAATAAGGAGCTCAATAATTTAATTTGAGCGCTTGGGAGAAATAAGGATAGAATTAGTTAGTTTGTTGTTAAAAGAAAAATGAATAAGGGTTTGCAAGCTCAAATGCACCCAAATAATTGAAGAAAAAATGTTAGGGTAGCTGATGGATAGGAAGAAGCAGTTTTCACAAGGCATGGATAGCAGAAAATTGATCATTTCATATTCACTAACTTCCTTATAAATTTATTTCCCTTCTAAAAATACCCCTTCCCCTTCATTTTTATTCTTTCCCCTTACTTCACTCTTTTTCCCCTACCAAAAAAAAACCCTTTTCCTAAGTTACAATGCATATTTTCCTTTGGAAAAGTAAAATCCTTTTATTAATTTCCATTTTATTCATAACACCCCCAAAAATACAAATATCCTAAGTATAAATGATTAAGTTTTATGTCGAGTCCCACTGTAAAAAGATCCATCCTCGATATCAATTTTACGTTAAAACTTGGCATATTTTTACAATCCTGCTCATTTACTAATATTTACATTTAACTTTATATTTTGATTCCCATTATGTACCTTTTAAACTCGTACTATATTAATTCCTCACTTATATACATTCTCCAACCCTTGTTTTATTTTATAAAACTATGGTTTATTTCCCCACATTGGATTTATCTTGGGCCCACTTATTATATTACCCCCGCCTATACATAGGTTACACTCTCCTATAACCAATTGGTTATATATTAAAACCAATATTCATATAACCCCGACCATATATATTATAACCCTATTTCCTAACCCGAATAGCCTAAAGTCCCAGGCCCCACGCCTATTTAATCCCCAACACTCCATTTCATTCTCTCAACCGTCACGTCTATACTAATCAGATCTGATGGCTAGTAATCTTTATCTCACACCTGATAGCCAATTCTTTAACTACTTCAAGAACTTGCGAAATGTGTGGTTTTTGAAGCTTCGCTCCTGGCTACGTGTCACTATTCCATTTGATTTCATCCTCAGGAATTATACCACCTAACTACCTTTGCCGATGCAAAAACCACTGGGATGTATTCTTGCCCATTGCAAAAACCACCTTGCCATTTGAAATTACCCGCGCATTCAATGTTAATCACTACTGGTGAAAACACATACTAGCCTCCCTTTGCAACCCTTTTTACGAATTTTTGTTATAGTTTTCTGCATACAAAGCATTGCCGACCTATTTCAAAGCGAAAATTAATCAACTGACCTTATTTCAAGTCCTTTTTACTAGAAAAAACACCGTTTCCTACTACAACCAATGCATAACCTAATCTGGAGCAATATAAAGACCCCTGAAGCTTAAGAGAACCTCTGCTGCCTCAGAATCCCTACAAACTAAAATCCTCATTTTCTTGAGGTATTCTTCAGTGCATAGGCCTATTCCTAAATCAATAAAGAAAGTAATTAGTAATTGAATTAGCATAGGAGCCTTGGAAGACCAAAATACACCTCTGTAGTTTCCTAAATCCATTTTTTTTGCAGACCCTAGGCATCTGTTTACAGAATTCTGAGGCTTGATATTATTTTTAATTACAAAGATTTAATTTTTGATCAATTGTACCATTGTAGACTAGAGGATAAACCCCTGTTTCATCCTAAAGTAGTCTGCAAACTATAATTATCTTTCTGAGGTGCTCCTAAAGGCCTAAATCTATTTCTTGAGTCAAAATATTAATGAATTAATTAAAATTAACAAAACAATGGCTTCCAAAAGCATTGTATCTATCAATCCTATGCAACCCCCAGCTATGGATGTAGAACACACTCTCTTAGCTAATAAATATTTTAAAATTAGTGACCCTATCATTGAGTTTAACTTTCTTGAGCTCCACTACTGGAGCCATGAAAAATCCATTGACCAGGCTGATGAATTTTTCATTTGGGAGTCTAATTTTCTAAAGTATGTTGTACCACAGAGTTTCCAGTGTTAAGAGGTCATTAGACTATTTCAAAATTGTTATTTCCTTGATCAGAGAGCCATTGTAACTCCTGAAAGAAATTCTGTTTACTATTACAGCTGAGTTAATCAATCAAATCCTGCAAATCCAACCTAGACCAGATGAAACTCCTTTATCCATTGAAACCCTCACACAATTGTATCTAAATATTCCAGACATTCATACCTTCATTAGTAGCAACTCCCAAGTCTAATCCACCCTATCCAGCATCTATTTTATCTGAGAGAACCAGACACATCATCACAATGTTGCCCTGCATTTTGGGTTATTTTACTGATGTGCATGTTGATGCTTCAGTATTTGGTTTCATGTCTACTTTCACACCTGGTCAGCCTCCTGCTACCATTTTTAATTTTTCCCAGTACCTTCCTAACAATATTCATGAAAAGTTGGTCAAAATTCCTGAAGAAGGTGTCTTCAAGTATTCTTCTGTCTTATTCCACATGTTTTGTATGCTTTCAGTCTAAGAAATTTTCCATTAACCTTAAAAATCTTGATGTTGAAGGTAATCGACGGTCAATTATCTTTTGGACTTCCTTGATAAGGAAATACTCCATTGGTTTTACATATACATAATTCATTGATTCTTTCATTCATCCTATGGTCAATATGTTGAACAACAGAGTTCAACCAAGAGTCAGTGAGGAAATTAAAAATATCATAAAATTGTCAGAGCATAGTAGCACAAGAGATTGGTACCTGTATCAAAACCATACATAAATTAGGGTATATGAGTCTAATCTTCTTCCATATCAGTAGCCCAAATACCTCCCAATGAGGTTATTTTCCCTGGAGTATATCCAACAGATCATTAATTATGATGGAATCAATTTCTTGGTAGCCAAAAAGAAGACACAGTTTAAGATTAAGAATCAGGTTGGCCCTTTTATTTGTGATAGTAGAGATACAGGTCCACAAGTAGAAAAACATTTGTAGGAGTTAAATTTCAGTCAGATATTTCAGTCATATTATGATCCTATAGCAGTAATAAGAAAGTTGAGAGTTAAATGTAAATTAACTCCTTATGTACATGACTCAAAGCCAGATATCCAGAAATACTCCAATCACTCTCAATGGTTGGAGAACACTTTGAAAGCGTTGGAGAAACCAACAGAAATAAGTGCAATCATGTAGACTCCAGCCCAAGAAGATATAAATTCTAAAAGAGTCAGAGAAAAAGGATCATACTCAGCCCAAAATACAACTAAAACTAAATTCAAACTGATGTATCAGAAGAAGAAAAAACTAAATCCTGTAGAAGAACAAGTAGAAACTATTGAAGTAATTGATATTGATACAATGGTGAAAGACAATGCTCCTCCTCCCGCAGTTTCTGAAGAAACACATTAGCCTTTAACTTCAAACACTCAGTTGATTCAAAAATAACACAGTGTTGAAGCATCTTCTTCCAGTAAACCAACAGAGAAAGAGATGGATATTATGAAAACATATAAGGAAATCAAGATCAGAAATGAAGCCTTAAAGGCTGATACATACACACAGTACTAGAAATAGTCACCCAGTGACCAAAGCAGATTACTTTCTTCTTTTGACTATAAAGCTAGGAAGATGTAGATGACCTTCTTAGAGCCCACTGTAAAGCATCCCAAAACATCAGCTAATTACAAAAGAAATCATATGAAGTTCAGGCTCAAGATCTTCATGCTATTTAACATATTTAATTTCACAAACAAGTTGGTGAAATTTTTTATTCTACAATGAGAAACAAAGCCATGAGTGTACATAAGCTACAAAACACTCTAGGCGACATCAGAGATCAGCTCAAATTAGAAAAGACATCCTCGCAGGCTGAGGATAACATAATCAAATCACTAGATGATTTGATTATTGAAGTAGGATATGATCCAAAAAATGTAAAAGCTGCAGATGAAATGATAAAAAAGAAAAACGCATACATTGTTGCATTAAAGGGGAAAAGAGAAAAAAAAAAGGGGAAAAAGAAGGTTTTCCCCTTTTGGACCACAATGGTTAAATATATAACTTCTTGCTATATAAGGAGAGTAACTTTGGAGTAATTTCATTTAGTTCTATGAGTTATGAAAAAATATACTCGTTCCTATCCATAGACTCATTCATATCGTACCACGATGTAGTAGTAAGAATATACATAGAGATGTATGAGAGAGAATATAAATACTCCTTTTCATTTTTTTGCATTGCAGAAGGTTCAAGATGAGAATGAATAAAAAATATTGAATGGAATAGATATTGTGAATATAATATAATCAATGGAAGGCAGAAAGCACACTTCCCTCCCCTGAAATTGTTCCATCGATGTTATTAAATAGGTGATTCAAGGATCAGATAGGAACTCTGAAAACTCGGGATTGAGCGATCATGCATTTACCTATATTGAATCTGTTCAGTCCAATTTCAAATATTTGTTCCAACAACGAATCTTTGGAAACTTAAGCTGCCTCCTACAAAACATACACAAGCGAAGGAAGTGTTAGAAGATGCAAGACAAAAATATGAGATGATGAATCTCATTCTTCAATTAATTTCTCAGATAAAAGAAATGGAAATTGAGATGGGAAAACTAGTGTAGGAGAAAAAGTCCAAACCAGAAGAAGTCCCTGTCACTGTTATTCCAATGGTCACTACTGTTGTTCCTTCCACATTATCAGAATCATTGGCCCCTATAGTTCCAATAGCCACAATACTTCTTTTTACCTCAGCAACAACTTTAGCAACAGAGTCATCTACAACGTCAACACAACCTACAGATGAGGTAAGTAACATGTGAATGAAATGAAGGAAATGTCTATTAAAAAAAATGAAATCAACAGAATCAAAGAACAATTGAAAATTTTGACTGATGAGAAGAATTTAGTTTAGACTATGCACAACAATGAAGTGTAGAAAACAAACAGGTTGAATGAGAAATTGCAAAAACTAGAGAAAGAACTAATACTGAAAGAACCAATGGCACAAGTCAAGCAGTAGTTGTGGGCCAATATCATTGAATCTATAAATGATATTTGGCCATCCATTCAAGTTATCTATGAACAGAAATATCTAATTAAAGTAGTAGATGAAGCCATCCAAAAAATCAAAGAAGAACTTGGCAAGAAGCCAAAAGAGGCTTTTGAAATCATCAAAATTTCTTAATTCCAAAAATAAGCCAGAGTTATAAGAGATTGGAATTAGTGATAGGACAAAAACCATCCTATAAGTTAGGAAAGTGATTTATAAAAGTAATTTTATAATACAACTAGAAGAGAAATTCTAGAACATGGAAGTTTCCATAACCAGGTTCATGATGAAGTTTGACATTCTAAGGCAGAAAGGCCTTCCAAATCCTCTGGTTGTTAGTGACAGGTTGATGAAACAAGAAGACTATGATAAAAAGATTACAGAAGTGGCTAAGAAGCAAGCTAGTAATTTAGCCATGCAGGGAATTCCAACAGGGAAAGTTCTCTACAAGAGTTTTGAAAATATTTTTTACCTACAACATGAGGTAAAACACTTATTCATCAAAAAGCCTACATTTTCAAAATACACAGAGGCAGATGAGATATTTAGAAGGATGGTGAAAATTAAGTTACCAAATGCAGAAGGCTGGGAAAATTTGATTGATTTACTGTGAAGATAAAACAATAAACAGAGCAGTCAAAAGCTTAACAACAACATTAATAGTTTACAATGAAAAGAGACAGTCAAGGAGTATCAAACAGGTTAAAGAATATCATATGAAAAATATGGTTAAAATTTAAATCAGAGATGAAAAACACAGTTAAAAACTGCTAGCATAAAGGACACTCCACTGCTTCACAAACAACCTTCGTTGAGCAAACAACAAAGAGACAAATCGGCGAAAGGTCAAAGACAACAACAACAAATTCAATAAAAGTAGGGACACCTTGCATTCGTTAGATAACTGTATCTATCTTCTTGCATGAAGATATTTATTTTTTCCTTGATTAATTCCTCAGTTTGTTTTAGGATATTTTGTAAGATTTTTTGTATAAATATTTCGCATTTCGAAGTATTGAGTGTGGATGAATTGCTGAACATTTCTATAGTTGTACTATTCTGGAACCTGAGTGTGATTGTATCAATTTCAAGCTAGCAGACTGGATTAAAGAAATAAAGAGATTATATTACGGGATTCATGTGTTGGGCCACTACAGTGAAGTACATTCTACTTGTTCAATTTTTTCTTTCTGAAGTTTTCACACACTTGTATGTTTTTTAAATCTAAATGTGTAACAGGTTTCAAAATATTTCTAAAAGAAATCTATCTTGAATTGTTATGTCATTTTCATGTTTTCTACTGATATTTAGATTAGGGAATTCTTAATTTCTCCCTAGTTTCGATTGACCTCTATATTTTCACTCATTATCCAGATTTGAGAACCCTTAATTGCTCTCTTACCCCAATTGAAACCATTTTTACTATCAGCCTAAGGATATGAAGTTACTCAACTATCTTTCCTTTTGAATACTTCCCTTTAGAACCTTGATCCTACTCTATTGCTTGACACTTTGGCTCCATTAGCCCAATAGTAAGCATACCTACATCTATCCATATAAGTAAGTGATATCACCACCAAACCAAATCCAAAAATCAAATCCGAATAATCCTAAAAAACTAGCCTAAAATCAAATAAGACAAACAAAGCTAAATCATATAGAGAGAGCCCTCTCTGAGCATTAGGAAGTCTAGATCCTAAGGCTTAAAAGTAGGTTTGTGGTTACCTCTAATATTCTTTAAACTAAAATATACACAACCCTTGAGAACTATTGGAGTGTTAACACGGCCAATGGTATCATTATGGGGTTTGTCCTAGTGTCCAAGACTATGTATTTCTCCACGGTTACTGCTAGAGAATCGGCTGGATTCTAGGTGAGGCATTTCCTCCTCTCTTGCCTGATCTTATTAGTGTACTAATCGTAAGATAATCTCCTAAGATCTAGTATATCATCCTCATGTGCCTCGAGTGATATGTATTTATGTAGGACCACAATAGACTACACATATAACCAAAAATACAAATATGCTATGGAAATAACACTTCATTTCATTAATATCAAAGAACTGAAATTTGCTTATAGACATAATGGAAATAAACTAGCTAGGGCACTGGTAGCTTATCTATGAGAAGATATGTGGAGGCTACAGGCCTTTTAACTGTGTTACAATGAGGCTCGTGGGCCTATTTATTATTTATAAACAATGAAAAACCATAAGCATCCAAAACCTTAACCCTAGGAGATGAAGCACCAAAAATATGGGCCCCATTTGGGTAAATTGGAGTTTCAACTTCCCGGGGACGTAACTTTGGCATACAATCTCTGTTTGATGTGCACCATACCTCGTTAGAAAGATATATCTGAGGACTACAACTTTCAATATAAGAAATCTTGGTCCATGGACCCATGTTGCTCCCAATTTTCGCAAAAAACGTCGTTTAGGGCCTCAAAATGGCTCAGGAAGTTGCAAACATGAAAAACAACTAAAAATAGTAAGTCATTCCAAAACTGAAAAACTGAAAGAGACAATGGTGGGGCCCCAAGAGGAATAGGTGGGTGGCCACAAATATCCACCTAGATGTTTTTTTCCTTCCCCAAAATGTAATTCTTCCATTTTGGACAAGCCTGCACAATGGAATACATTTCTTTGTCAAAAGTGGGATACTTGCAGACTGTGTCGAACAATGTCTCACTGTGATATGCCACTAGATGCCCCTATTGAGTAAGAACTACCCCAATAGCATAGTCAAAGGAATATGTCTCGATCTCAAATGGTTGTTGCAAGTCTGGTAATGTAAGCACTTCAGCAGAACAACGGTGATGTTAAAATTCTAAAAATGCCTTTTGTTGAGATTCTGAACAAAAGAATTTTTCTTTTTCTCCTCCCTTGGTGACTTGACTCAAGGGCCAGGTGATATGAGATAATATTAACATGAAACTGTGGTATAAATTAGCAATACCCAGAATGTTGCGAAGCTCTATTAGAGTGGTTACGATTGGCCAATTCCAAATGAATTAGATCTTGGTTGGATCCACATGCACCCCATTTCATTAATAATGTATCCTAGATATTGAACCTGGGTCATGCCAAAAGTGCACTTCTCTAAAATTGGCACACAACTTGTGTTGTCGTATTGTTTAGAGGACTTGTCAAATGTGGTGGAGGTGCTCTTCCAAATTCTGGCTAAAGATCAGAATGCCATCCAAGTACACCATTACAAATGAGTTGTTGAATGGCCACAAGATGTCATCCATAAACCTCATGAAGGTTGCGAGAGAATTTTTCAACCCAAAGGCATGACCATCCATTTGAAAAGGCCCTCCTTGGCTTCGAAGGCCGTCTTACACTCATCAAAGGGTTTGATTGGTGCCTGGTGATACCCAGACTTCAAGTTGATCTTGCTGAAATATTTCGCCCCTTTGAGTTGGTCCATAAGGTCATCAATCTATGGGATTGGGTACCTATTCCAGACAATTATCTTGTACCAACATGATCGGGCTCCCATAGGGCGATGAACTCTGCTGGATGTGACCTTTATATAGCAACTCCTGAATTTTCCTCTTAATTTCATCGTTCTCTAGAACAGAGCACCGATAGATCACTCCATTGGGTGGCAATGCACTTGGGGTCAGATCAATGGGGTGCTTGACCTAACAGTGCAAAGGCACCCCTGTGGGTGAGGTGAAGATGTCCCTGTACTCCTTCACAAACTTTTCCATTTGTTGTTTTCATGTAGAGGAGCCCTATGTGGAGGTTGTGGCCACAATCTTCTTCTTGCCCTAGGGGTGGATCATTAGAAAAAAAAATTCATAGTTTTGGAAATGAGCTTACTACATTGTTTTGCAGTAACCAAAGAGATAGTGAAAGGCGATTGTACCTCTGGTATCCTGTACAGATTGTTTCCCAAAGTAACAATAACAATGTGAGGTTGGGACTTATACACAACATGTTGCTTCCAAAAGTATGGTTGGCCTAATAATACATCACAGACATAAAGAGTAGCAATTTCACATAATACCTCATCCGTGAAGGACTTGATGATGTAGGGAAGGCGGCGCTGATGGCTGATACAGAGATTTCGTCCTTAGTGAAGCCACCCGATGGTATATAGTTGTGGGTGTGCTATGGTCGGCAAGCCCAACCACTTCATGCCGTATACTGAAATGAGGTTCTTTTGGCTCCCATTGTGGACAATGAACTATAGTGGGGAACCCTTTACCCACATCTAGGAGTGGAAGATACACTTATGCTCCTATGGATCTTTCGGTTCCTCCTTCTGGATCTTTGCATTGGAAATAGTGGTGTTTCACTCTGCATCAATAATATGTTTCCCTTTCTCATTCCCCTTGTTAGGTTTTGATTTAGATTCAGATCATGCATATAATTCAGAAGCCCTCATCTCGGCCACCAGTGACTGCTTGGCCCGAAACTCACTTTTTTTGTGAGTGGAGCTCATATGGAACTCAAACCACTTTCCCATGTCCTTCTTTGGCTTCACGATGTTGTTATTTTCTTGCAGCTTTGGCAGGTTGTATTGGGCTTCCATGCCTTGGATTTGTAATTTGTTCTGCGGTTTGGGGGCACCTTTCCGTTGCTTTTGATTTGCAGATCCAAAGCCTCACTTCTTCTATTAGAATTTCTGCTCAATCTTGGTAGCATAACGGTATGTCGTACCAAGCGAGGAGATGTCTAGGAACTCCATTTATTCCTGAATGTATATGTGTAGAAAATTGCGATACTTTAGCACCAAATGTTTCTCTGAATCTTTAATACCCAACTTTGTGCATAGGGTATGGAAGAGATTCATCAGCTCATACACATATTCATCCCTTTGTTGTCGCAACGTGGTCCATTATATGTACTTGTCCTCATAGCTCCCCACGGGATAGTATTGTTACTTAATGGAATCTCAGAAGGAATTCCAAGTGGGTACGACTGAGACCAGAGAGGGTTTTGTCTGATCCTTTTTCTCACAGCAGGTTTCCCACTAGTCATTGACATATGGGGTAGCTTTGAGGAGTGCAAAAATAATCTTCTCTCGGCCGAAAAGTTCATGAATTGACAAATATCCTTCTAATAGATTCAAAAATATATCTATGGGATCTGCATCTATTTCACCCTCAACTATGGGAATGTAAAATTTTACTTGTACCTTGAAGAGATTCGTGCCTCCAGAGTGGTTGTTGGATGTAGATGTGTTGCCGATGGGCAGTCGTTGAAGGATCTGGGAAAAGTTATCCATCATCGCGTTCCTTTGATTTTCGAGGGTGTCCTAGAGAAATATCTTGATAGGATCTCCTTCTCCCTCATATTTCTTTTCATCCCCCATGGGCAAGTGTCAGGGTTCACGAGGTTGATATTGCAAAGGTTCAGCTAGATGGAGCCCTAACTCCTTATACCACGACCTCGTTGAGGACATGCAAAGAAGGATTGAGAAAAATCAGATCGCTCTGATACCATTGATCTGGAGTTATGTAGGAATGCAAAAGAATACACATATAACCATAAATACAAATATGCAGTGGAAATAACACTTCATTTCATTAATATCAAAGAACTGAAATTTGCTTACAAACATAATGGAAATAAACTAGCTAGGGCACTGGTAGATTATCTTTGAGAAGAGACATGGTGGATAAAGGCCTATGAAATGTGTTACAATGAGGCTCAAGGGCATATTTATTATCTAGAAACAATGGAAAACCTTAAACATCCAAAACCCTAACCCTAGGAGATGAAGCGCCAAAACTATGGGCCCCGTTTGGGTAAATTTCTGTTTCAACTTCACGGGGACATAACTTTGGCATATGATCTCCATTTGATGCACACCATACCTCGTTAGAAATACTATCCAAGGACTATAGCTTTTTATGTGAGAAACATTTTTCCATGGACCCATGTTACTCAATTTTTTTCCAAAACAATGTCGTTTAGGGCCTCAAAGCAGCTTCGAAAGTTTAGGACTCGAAAAACTGCTAAAAATAGTAAGTTATGCCGAAACTAAAAAACTGAAAGAGATAATGGTGGGGCCCCAAGTGGAATAGGCGGCTGGCCACCAATATACACATGGATCATCCACGATACCAAGTTATGAAATTGGGAGGTGTCCTCCTGTCATGGGAGTTTCTGAGGGTATGTCAGTAGGTGGCAGGTCTGTCTACTTGTCAATTTGAGAGGGTTGCGATCCGCTTCCCTCTGCCTCCTTGGATGTCTCTGTTCATCACTTTTGGGCTTCTTCCTCGTCCCTCTTATTTTCCGCTTCATCCCTATCCTATTCCCGTTTCAAATTTTTCTCTTCTTCCTTTCTTTGCTGATCTTCTTCTTCTTTATTCTTGCGGGCCTCTTCCGCTTGCTTATTTCTGCGATCATCCATATGCCATTTCTTCTATTATTCTTCGGCAAGTTTCCTTTCATTTTCTTCTTCTTATTGTTGTGCCAGAGCATCTTGGGATTTTTTGAGTTCTTCCTCTTTGCTTCTTCTCAACATTTAGTTTTTTCACGACCTCTTTACGTCCTCCTTCCTGTTGATTCTTAGGAGGGTCACTGCTTATGGTGTTATTTGGCCTTTTAGACTGTGAGGTCGATGCTCCTCCTATCGGGTTTTTTAGCTTCATGGAATCTTCTCTTTCGTGTAAATTTTGATCATCTTGGTGCTAACTTCCTTGGTTTCTATCTAAGTCAGCTTCCTCTTCAGGGGCTTCTTTCGTGAGTGCATTGTACCAGATTTTGACTTCCTCTTCCACAACACACTCTGTGTGTTGGTAAGTCTAGTTCAAATTGGTCTACCTGCAGTGTGCAGGGATGATCCTCTCAGGGTCATAGGACCGATGGGCTAAGTTTATGAAATGGAAGCCCTTTATGTGTTTAGGTTCCACTTCCACTTGCTTGAATTATTTGACCGTGTAGGAACCAATAGTGAGTGGGACGGTAGGCCATGGTTTCTTCTTTCCCTTGCTCAACGTCTTAGCGAAACTGCTCGTCATTTGGTTGCATACCTATTTTAATAATAGTTTATCAATGAAAAACTTGGGAAACGCATGAGGCGCCTTGAATGACCCAAAAAATATGATGAAGTTTCCTTCTTTAATGGCGAACCAGTGAGATACCTTGATAACCATCTCCATGGCCCTTCTGGACATGCAGCGAGCATCTTCATATGAGAGGCGTCAGTAGAGTGTGGTGATAAACTTGTATGAGATGAAATAAATGTCTTTCTTGTATTTAGTATCCCAGAAAAAATTTATATCTTTATAGATAGGTCCATTGTGCAATACGTCCTAGTTGTGCAACCAATCCTCAAAGTTACATCGTGAGCATACTTCATCTAGGAGGTAGGAAGACAAGTAAAACTTTGATGTAAATCCCTCCTCTAGTACGTGTGTTGCTCGTATGTTAGCCCTAGGAAGATGAAACCCTAGCTAGAACAAAAGTGAGGGATAGGATTCCAACTGAGGGGCATCTAAGGTAATTAATAGCCTAGGTTGGGGGTAGGTAGGGCCATAGCCAATAAAAACATGAATTTCATAAGGTTTCAATGACTTACCTGGAAAAAATCACACTTCGATTAGCTTGTAAGATGTATTGTTTACTCTGTCACGTAGGTCGAATGCGACCTACACAATCCTGTAATTTATAAATGGGTCACCCTTGTGGGCATTAATGGAGGTCGTAAGGTCACAAAGTGGGTTCAATTATGCATAGTTACGACCCTGCGACATTGTGACCTGGCAACCTTGGTTGGGTCGCAAGGTTGCTAAGTCGGAAACTGCTGAAGATTGAGGGGGGGACGACTTTGAGACTTTGCGACTTCACTTAGGAAAACTTCGAGTCATCTCTTGGTTTGGGGTTACCTACTCAAAGTGGAATTTTTTGAGCCTCAAGGCTGACGCTGGGAACAGGCATGTCCTTATCAAAACAAAAGGGGCTCTGAAATTTCAAACTGGTGCCAAATTTCAGTGGGTGTTGTAGCAGCTACAATAGTTGGTTAAGGGCATCCTCTTCGGAAGCCGACTGGGGAATCATTGCTGCCACTCTACAAAAAACTAGATCAGGTGGAAACACCATACTCCACACCAATTTCAACAACTTTTCCTTGTGGAATCTAGAGAAATGTCCCTCGTTCATATACCGCATCACCTATCCACCAAAAATTGGTATACATAAATATCGAAATTCTTATAAATACTAAATCCATATTGAAAATCAGCGAGAAAGGAGAAAAAGGACCACCACTATGTTATCTATAAATTATCTAATAGCCAAAGTGCGAATGATGGGAGATAAATAAGAAAAACATATATATATATATATATATATATATATATATATATATATATATATATATATTAGAGATAGATATTCATTTAAATCTTTCGCTCTTTTATTTTCTCTCTCTTCTCTATTTTAATTTTTTATTTAATAAAATTTTATTTCTATATATAAATAAAATATATTAGTATTTAATTTACAAATTGAGGTAGATTGCAAATGAAGGCTAGGTATTATTCCTGATTAGTTAGGGGATAATTTTCTAGAGGTAAAGTAATCGTGGTGGGCCAAAATCAATGAAAACAACAACAGAAACATCGCAACACTTATATAATGGCCATTGTAGTTAGCTAGGAACAAACACATCTTTCATAATGGCCACTATAGTTAGCTAGGAACAAATACATCTTTCATGAGAAGTGTTGATGAATGAAAAGAAGCTCAGAAACATCCCACCACTCATATGATAGTTGGTCACTATATTTAGCTTGGAACAAATAGAAGCCCTCTCAATCAATTTAGCGAGTGAGAGTGTTCTAGCAACTTTCTGGGATAGGAACAAATACATTTTTCATGAGATGTTGTCCTCAACAAATCGAGTGGCAGAGGGGGTTCTAGCAACTTTCTCTCAACTTCCTATTTTTGAATCCATACATGCTATCACATTGATACCTGATGAAAAGATCCATACATCCTCTTCATGGGCATACATTGATGGTGATTCTATGGAAAAGGGTATGTGAGGAGGGGAGGGGTGCGAGGGTGTTACTGTTCCTACATCAATAACATTTCTACAAAATACATCTTAGTTTCTGCAGATAAAGATAAATTTTGTTGGGCTTCTTACCTTAAAACACCTCATTCATTTTGTCATAAAAAAACCTTCATATTTTTTCAAATTATATCGTTATGATAAATTTTTTTAATGTCACACATATATGTCACAATCACACATTATCACCTATCCTTAAGGATATTCTACATCTAAAACATTTTTTGGATTAGATTACATGTTGTCCTATTTACAAGGAGAAAATTACTTATGCATACCAAAAATCTAAATTGAATTCTCCATAGGATATAGTAATGTGGAAAATTCATTTTTTTGTTAGATTACATGTCATATTTACAAACAGAGAAATATTTATGCACCTCAAATATCTAAATTCAGTACTCCACAGGTTATAGGAAGGTGGAAAATCATAGAAAATTATGATGGGAAAATACATGAATATAACCACAAGCCCTTCACGGACCTCATAACCTAGGATTAGTTTATATGACTTTTTTTATGAACAATAGACTCTTTGGACAAATTTTATATATTTCCCCTTTCACGACTGAATTGTATTTCCTATTTATAGTTCTACTTTAGTATCTATTTTAATATTATGATGACACATCATGACATAGAGACATATAAGCCCACAACTGGCCATTATGATCTGTGCATTTATCTTTTCAAAATTTTCGGACATATATGGTCTCAAACCGATCTAAATGGCATCAACAAAATGTAATTTATTTTTTAATTAATGAAAACATTTTTTTTCCTTTACTAAACAATATATAATTTTAATATTGCAAACCAAAACTAGCTAAATATCATATTTCATGTAAATATATAATTTACCAATATATCTAATATTGAGATTGGTTCTGCACAAAACCACAACCTCTCTTTTTTTAGAAAAATATATCTTTAAAAAATTCTGGTTAAATAAGAATGACGGCTTTAAATATGAAAAAAATCGGTTTATTTTAGAATTATCCAATTATATCAAGATAAATTAGCATACCGTTACTCTGGATGCACCCTTTGATCAAAGCCTATTTTCTTCAGTCCCATGGTAACTACACTATCGCACTATTTTTTTTGAAATATTGAACGAAATAAATAAAGGACGGATGGTCCCCAACAATGCAAAGAACACAAACAATAATGCAGAAATAACAGTCAATACACAGATAGTGAAAAAAATTACAGAGGAGAGGAACTTCTTTTTCAAAAAAAAATATTCAACCCTTCTATGAGTTTTCTATTTCTCTCTATCTCTCTAACATAATGAAATTACATAGCTTATATCAAAGTATCTGAAGCCTAAAAACCTAATTCTAATCAATGTTGTTCAATGGTGAATCATATGTTCAACAACATTCATCCTTGGGCGTCAAAAGACCCATTACTTCATTAATCGACACATCGGTCATATTTTTTAATTACACGGGAAAACACACGAAGACATATTCAAAACACAAAAGGGCAGACCTGATATTTTATGTAATACTGCTCTAGTCCACATCACATTTGTGTTGATCGGTGAAAATACCTTTTAGCTTATGGCGCTATCCTTTAGACTTTGGGAACTGTGACATGTGATAGTGACGTGGTACTTATCGCATCGCAAACAAAATAACTTATCCTACAGTCGGTTTGGTGGTTAAACTTAAATCTTTGTGCATGCGATATGCAATAATGAACTCGAGGGAGTGTCTAATCCCTGTGGTGTGCTTGGGGAAGAATTTACTTGATTTATCAAGGTTGTTCTGTTGCCTGCCTGTGGTGTGCTCTGATGTGCTTGTGTAGGTGGAGGAGGAGCCACCGTCAAAGAATTATTTTCAACAATAAATTCCTCTTTCTCTTTGTGAGACACACACGTCGTCGCATTCACTGTTTTCTTTAAGCTTCCATCCCAAGCTTCTTCTTCAATAAACTGCACATCTCTGTTGATTATAACTTCCATGGTGGTTGGATTATAGATTTTGTAGGCCCTAGACTCATCACTGTATCCAACAAAGATAAACTTCTTCCCCTTGCTATCAAAATTCTTCCATCGTTGATCTGGGACATGTGCATATGACACACATCCAAATACTTTCATGTGAGTGGCAAACTGCTTTGTTCCACTCCATTCTTCTTCTAGAACTCTATTCATAACAAATTTGGTTGGGAATCTATTTAAAATATACGCTGCACAATTGACAGCTTCAGCCCAATACTCATTTGGAAATTTTTTTGCCTTCAACATCCTTCTGACCATGTTCATGATGGTCCTATTCTTCCTTTCTACAACACCATTTTTCTATGGTGTGTACCTTGTGGTAAATTTCTTGTGTATGCAATTCTCCCTACAGAAACGTAGGAAGTCTTTGCAGATATATTCCCCTCCTCTTCCAGTTCTTAGCACTTTGATGTAGTGCCCACTCTGCTTCTCAACAATAGCTTTGAAGCGTGGTAGAACTGTTCAAACAGTTCACTCCTCTATTTCAAGAAGTACACCCATGTATTTCTGGTGTAATCATCTATGGATGTCAAAACATAATGGCTTCCAGTTAAAGATGGTGTTTGCATTGGTCCATACAAATCTGAGTGGACCATCTCCAAGGGTCCCTTTGACCTTATACTCTTCCCTGCTAGGAATGCTTCTCTATGTTGTTTGCCAAAGATGTAGCCTTCACATAGGCTATGTGGTTTCTCTATGAGTGGTAATCCTTTTACCATCCATTTTCTATGCAAGAGGTTCAAACCTCCAAAGTTGAGATGTCGAAATCTCAAATTCCATAACCAGTTTTCGTCTTTCACTTTTTCTTGAAAGACTTCATGTGTGACTGCTACTACCACACCTCCTTCCTTCAAGTCTGTTATGAGCTTGAGAGGAAACATCCTATTCTTTGTCATATGCACTTTTGCAATGACTCTCTTAATTGGAGGTATGCCCATGATTGTGCATATATCATTCTTAAAAAATACATTGTAGCCCTTGTTCATGAGTTATCCAATGCGTAGAACGCTAAATTTTAGGGCAGGTACATAATAGACATCTGGCACAAACTTATTTTCTCCCTTCCTTGTCAATATTGAAACTATTCCTTTTCTCATGAAAAAGACTTTGCTATCAGTCCCCATTGTTACTTCAGACTTCACATTTTCATCTAGATTAGCAAACATTTCTATGTTTCTAGTCATGTGGTTACTACAACCTGAGTCTAAGAACCATACATCTTCATGCTTTTCTTGTGCTACATTACATGTTAGAAGCACATTACTCTGGTTCTTATATTATTTTGCAAAATTTGCATTTTTCCTATTATTCATGTCATTTTGTTTCTTTCTACATTCATTGGCATAATGCATATAATTTTTACAATAATGACATTGGACTTTGGATTTGTCATACCTTTGTCCGTGTGCTTGGTGTTGGCTTGAGCCTTCACTTTGATTATGATTACTGGCCCTTCCATTTGTGCTTGCAAGGTTGTTTCTTCCACCTCACTGTGGGCTTCTTCCTATTCCTCAGTAGTTTGATCTTCCTCGACCTCTACCTCCACCAAAAGACATTTGTGCCTTGAAAGCATGCTCCAATGAGGAGTTCACTGCTGTGTTCAGTCTATGTTCATGAGTCGTCAAGGATGCATGAAGCTCATCCACTAAAAATTGTCAGAGATGCTTGGTCTCTTCTATTGCCACTACTATGGCATCAAATATTGAGGGTAGACCTCTCAAGATTTTCTCCATTATTCTTCTTTCCTCAAGTGTCTCTCCATGAGACCTTAGCTGGGTTACCAACCAAATCACATGTGTGAAGAATGAATCTATGTTATCAAACTCTTTCATACAGAGAGTTTTGAAATCTCTCCTCAACATTTGTAGCTTTTTTGTCTTCACGTTTTCCATGCCTTGATAGGCTACTTTGAGAATATCCCACACCTCCTTATACCTTGTCGCTGTTGCAAT
This sequence comes from Pinus albicaulis, assembly GCA_034641835.2. NCBI lineage: Eukaryota > Viridiplantae > Streptophyta > Pinopsida > Pinales > Pinaceae > Pinus > Pinus albicaulis. Next base: position 255,069,671 of record CM076580.1, on the reverse strand, counting down.
TCTTGGGAATATACTCTTGTGCACTGCTGGATAGAGATAAAAGAGGGCTTTGGAGTCCTTCCTCTTATTATCTCTCAAAAAGTCTCTTTTTACGGCGGTCAAAGAAGCCAATGCTGCTGCATTTGCTGGTTCCTGGAAACCTTGTTCCACCAGCTCACATATATCTTGTGAAGAAAATAGGGCCCTCATTGTAATGGCCCAATAATCATAATTATTCCCATTAAACTATGGTAGTTGGGGATTTGTCAGGTTTGTCCGAGTTGTTGCCATTCTAACTATGTTAAACAAACAATCAACTTGACTATGTAAAACCGAAGCTTTCTCACTGCTGGAGAAATCTGCTTCTCAAACCAATCTTACAACTTCATCAATAAAGAGAGATTGTTCTTTTACTGAGAGCCTAAACTTGCTCCGATACCATGTTGGAAATATTGAACGAAATCAATAACAGAGGGATGCTCCCCCACAACACAGAGAACACAAACAATAATTCGGAAATAAGAGTCAATACACGGACATTGGAAAAAAATTACACAGGAGAGGAACTTCTTTTTCAAAAATTTATTCAATTCTTCTTTGAGTTTTCTATTTCTCTCTTTCTCTCTCTTTCTAAGATAATGAAATTACATAACTTATATCAAAGTAGCCGAAACACGAAAACCTAATTCTAATCAATGCTCTTCAATGTTGAATCAGACATTCAACAAAATTCATCCTTGGGTGTCAAAAGACCCATGACATCATTAATCGGCACGCATGCTATATTTCTGAATTACACAGGAAAAAACGTGAATACACGTTAAAAACAAAAAATGGCGGATCTAAAATTTTATGTAATGCATATCTGGTCCACATCGCATCCACGCTGATTAGCTTAAATAAATTTTAGCTTATGACGCTATCCTTTAAACTTTGCGAACTGCGACCTGTGGTCGGTTCAACGGTTAAAATTAAATCTTTGCGCATGCGATATGCGATAGTGATATCACATTGAAAATCAAATAGCATAACTTTGCGGCACTTTACGGGTAAACAAAAAAAATTGCGCTCTGTGAAATGCACTGGCCTCCTAGCTTGACACGTGCTCCTCTTACAATTGCATCACAAACAAAATAAGCTAACTTGTGGCTGGCATAAAGTTTAAAACTTAAAACTTGCGAAGTGCACTCTGCACGCGGCTTAAACAAAGGTAAGTGCGAAAAGCGAAATACAAAGGATTGTGGTGGTTTGCAAGTGCAGTAAAGGTTTGGTGGGTCCCGCCCATATCACATCAGCGGAAAAATAACTTAACATGCGGTAAGGATTTCGGTAAGACTTAAATCTTGTGAAGTGTGGTGAGGATGTGGGTTCCGCCGATATTGCATCAGTGGAAACTTAACTTAGCTTGCAGACTAAGGGTGAAATGGTAAATGTTGCGATGTGCACTGTGCGGCGGTAAAAGGTTGGTAAGTTGTGATAAGTACGAAATGCATGAATACAAAGGAATAAGAAGAATAGCAAAGGTTTGCTCGGCAGATTAGTAATTCGGTAAGGTAGGTGGGTCCCGTCGATATCACGTCAGTGGAGACTTAACTTAACAATGGAAAATGACTTGCAGGTAAATGCTAAGAGTTGCGAAATGCACTGTGGGAAAAAATAAAAGATAAGTCAAAGTGGTGGTTGGGAAATAAATGCAGAGTATGACTAGGTACTTTGTTTTTTTGTGGTTGCATGGATTACGTGAAAATGCGTCCAACTCTTGGATCTGCTGTGGTCCTACTATCCTTTTCTACTATCGAAAATTGATGAAGTTGTGGGCTGCGCCACTCCTTATTCATGACATTGATTGGGAGTAAAATTCCAACCTATTTTTCGTTTGAATACATGTTCCTTAATTTCTGAGCCAGTTCACACCCTACTCTACCCGTATGGGCTTACAAATCTCAACCCATATGGGCTTAAAAATCTTAGAACCGACCCATTATAGACGCATACTTACAAGCTCACAAGTCAAGAATGTGCAACATGGGCAAAATAAAAAGACCGTTTTCATTTTATATGAGAAAATCCTATAGCATAAATTGTAAGTCTTTTTCTTCAGGAAAAACGAGTAATCGGTTCAGGGAAAAACGAAGCCTAAAATGTAATCTAATTTCTCTACTTCAATGGCGGCAAAGAAAAAGAAGATTACCTGGAAACTGAAAATTTCAGATAACAATGATCTTTCCGTAAATCTCTAATAGGAACGTCTCATACTTTTTTATGCTGCTCTACTTCACTTCCCAGTTATTTATAAGGAAATTTCTGACATTTTGGAACTGGTTCATCCATAAGAAATTTGTTTTCAGCTAGGATGAACCTAGGCTGGAACAGTCACTACTACATGGATATGGACTCATATCCACCAAAAAAAATAAAAATCCGGGAGAACAAATTAATTCAACCAATACCTAAAAAATAAACCAATTAATTAAAAGCTTATAAGATTATAAAGATTCAAAACAATTAAGAATAGTGAGGTTAATCTTTTTCAGGATGAGGTTAATATTGAGGTTAATCTTACATCACACACATGACTGACTGTTAATAAATCTAGCTTTCTAACCATTACTCAATCTAATGTTTACCGGACTCAATGACTCTAGTTATTGGGCTACAAATCTAGGGACCAGTACTAAAAAAAATGCTCGTGAGAATAGGAGAACAAATTCAACCATGACCCTGAAAAAAATCATGGTGAACGTATGGAAAAATAAATTCAATGTAAAGGACAAAAGAAAAAAAAAAACCAACAGCCTAATTGGTATAAACCCTAGCGAGTTATCTATACATAATATCTTATCTTTATATAATTATGTTAAAGAAGAATATATATATATATATATACTAAATTATTAATAAAGTAATAATAATAATTTGTTTTTAACACTTGGTTTATCTTGATTTCATATCGTTTTATTTTGTTATCATATGGTTCTTATATAGATTGTATATTTATATATTCAAAGCTATTATAAGATTTTGTTCAGCTCCATTTGTGATTAAATGTTTTTTTAGTTGATATATCACAAATGAATCTATATATTTAGTTTTTTCAGTACTAATAACAAATTTTTTATTTGCAATATTTAATTTAACAAGTAACACGGTTCAACTCCTCCTTTAATGAGAAGTTTCTTTTGTCTAATTTATTCCAATTGAATTTACATATTAAATTGTTTCTAATAATAAGAACTTTTTTTATTTACAACATTTAATGTAAATGTTAACAAAACAAATATCTATTTATTTAGATGATCAAAATGTTGAGATTTTTCATTACACTAAAATTGTTTGGTTTTAATAAATTTCCAAATTCTTACCGTTAAGTTGAATTGTTAGTTAATCCGAGATTCTCAAAGTGATTGTGAGTTCAATCAGTTCAACAAAAAAAGATGATAAATTCAGAAAATAACAATATTTTACCAAGTTAATAATAATTATTATTATCATTATTTCAAAATATTACTTTTGGTCACTAATTCTTTGAAGTGTACCTATGATATTGGTAATCCCATTAGTGGCTTGAATCCATATAGTCAAGATTCATGTTTAACTTCTCTGCACAATTATTCTAACACCAACCGTGATCAATTTAGTGTCCACCATGGTTTTATGAAATTTCAAATTCTATAATAGTTTCATCCCATCAAAATATTGAACATTGTTTCAAGTAAATTTGTGTCTCCACCATGATTTCATGAAATTTCGAAGTCTACAATAGTTCCATGGGATCAAAATCTTGAACATAATTCTAAGTAAATTTATGTCAATTATAATTTAGCAAGATCAAATTTGGATGTCTGCAGTAGTTTCAAGTTATCAATATCTTGAACATAGTTTTGTATGCTAAGGAATTTTGATTCTCCAATTGTATTCAAAATGTAGATTATTTGGGAAAACCATCAAACTAGAACTTATAACTTTTTATTTATAAAATTCTTATGGGAATGAAATTTTTCATTGAAATTTGTAATATATGTGTTTATAGGACAACTAGTATAATAGCCTTTTATTGAGAAGAATCCTGAAAATTTTCACGGAATTTTATAATAAATATAGACAACTAGTACAATATTTCTATAAAACTAAATACAAATATCTTTATTCAAAATTAAAATTTTCAATTTTTATTTAATTCGATAATAAGTTAAAAGGAAATTTCACTTTTCTATCCCTATAAAAATACTCAATAAAATAATAAAACATTAATTTAGATAAATAATAAGAACTTTGCATAAATCTTGCTACTACTAGTTTTGAAATAACAAATGTCCATATAACAAAATAGATCTTACTACTACTAGTTTTAGAGTAACAAATATCCATATAACATGATAGATCTTGCTACTACTACTTTTAGAGTGATAAATGTCCATATAACTTTATAGATACTTTGGTATAAAGTTAAATATCAAGATCGAGTCTCATCAGCAATGTTTCTGAAATATGAACAGAATAACATATCAATCAACAACTTTCCCTAATTCTTATTATCATCGTTAAATAAGTTTACTAAATTAAACTAATTTGCAATTTTGTTATTCAAATGCCATGTTTTTGTTTGAGTTATTCCATCACAACCTTATCATATTGTTAAGAAAAGGGTTTATCATCCTTAAATAAGTTTACTAAATTAGGCTGATTTGCAATACATTTGTTTTGTTATTCAAAAACCATGTTTTTTTTAAGTTATTCCATAACAACCTTTCCATATTCATAGAAAAATATTATTCCGATTGACAAAGAGGAAGGCATATTTGTCTTTTCAAGTTAATCAGCTTGATAGAGAAAATGCGTATTTGTTTTTAAAAAGTTATTGCCGACCCCACCCACTCGTTATGTTATTTTGTTGTTCAAATGCGATGTTTCTTTCAGAGAGTTATTCCCTGACAACTTTACGATATTCGATTTAAAATATTATTCCGCTTGATAAAGAGGAAGCCATGTTTGCCCTTTTAAGGCTATTCTGATCGACAAAGAGAACAGATTTGTTTTTAGAAAGCTAATGACCAGCCTGACTACGCGTTACGAAAGCTTATTCCGATGGATAACGAGGAAGACATATTTGTTTTAAAAAGCTGTTTTAGATACCACTCTTTCAGACTTATGCTTCGAGGTCATTTACTTTCACAAACGGCAAAACAGCTTCGGGTGAAATTGGAAACAATTCTTTTTGTTACCTTGTGAATTTTTTTATATATTTAGAATGTATTTTTTATTATATATATATGAATTTAGTATCTGAAAAATTTATGGTCTCTGAATTTTAATGGAAATCAACCAAAATATACATTAAAAAGCTCCAAAAACATATAACAAATAGGCTTCATGAATTCCTAATTTAATTTAACATAAGATTGATACTATACTGCCAACCATGTACCTATCATTTTAGCTGAAAGACATGTCTATATTTGAATGGGTTTCACAATTTTTCTATAGGCTTCTCTGTATTGAAATGTTCCTTCAACAATTTTTTTTTTAATGTCTTTCACAATGTTGGTATAACCGTCCCTATATTAAATATACCTTTCACAATTTTTTTTCCAGGCGTAGTATATTTCTAAAAATAATGGAAATTTTTATTAGATTTTGATAAAATCTGATAGATTTTTTTTTAGAAATTTAGATTACAATTGGCAAGTTTACGATGGAATTTAATTTATTTCTAACATCCAAAATATGATTTAACTAAATTTATTATTAATTTTATTTTGGAAAAAAATAATTAGATTCAAACTGTTTTTACTAGTTTTGAAAAAAAAGTTTATTTATTTTTTTATAAAAAATGAAATATTAATCATATTTTTAATTTTATTTTGGAAATAAATAATTAAATTCAGACTATTTTTGAATATATATATATATATATATATAATAAAGAATGAAATATTTAATATAATTGAAAGAGGAGGATATACTCTTCATCGTGATCACAAATTAGAAGTTATGATTACGTTTTAAAAGTTAAAGAAACTAATCGACAATTTCAAACAAAGATTAACATCATCTTCAGAGGGAAAGTCACAACCAATAGTCTGGGGTCTCTTGATAATGTAGTCATTAGCAGGTAGCGGTGGGCTATGAACAGGTATACTTCTTCTTTGTCGCAGATGTTATACACATTTCCAAATAGGGTCCACATGGTTTTTTTCTAGTACTTCTCCTTTCTCTTGAGAAATTTCCTCCTGTTTTGGATAGTGATTTCGGTGTCGCCGGGTTAGCACCAAGTCGATGTGCCCATGGGAAAATATGCAATATGTGTGACCACTGGGTGCCACGAAGTTGAGCTCGTGGTGTTGACAAAACCTTGAGTTTAAGCGGGTGTTCCGTCTCTTTGGCTCCCTGCACTGTTGAGCTCCTGGTGCTGACAAAAGGTGCAGTTTAAGCAGGTGTTTCGTCTGTGAGCCTCCCGGCACTGTTGAAGCACTCAAGGTTGTTGTAATCTGCCAAATATTGAGGGTCATTTGGAGGCCATCGGCTAAATCCTGTCTCAAAACTCGGTTGATAGAGACACATATCGAATTGATACACTCTTATAATATTTTAGTATTAAAAAATCATAAGAAATTAGTCAATATTACTAGCTCTCATGGAAAGGGTTATAGATGAATGAGTTAACCTAGTTGAATCCAAAAAAAAATATCTAATATAATGCAGTGCTAAAACCCATCAATACTTAGATAAAAAGAGTGAAGGGATCTCTACTTGAATGGTTCATGAGGCACAATACTTGCCAAGGTTTTGAAATTGGCTAGCAAGCTAAGTGGGTTTGATTTTGGCGAAAACTCCATATTTAACCCCACTTGAGCCAAAGGAAATATGGGATGGCTGACCTCCTGCGAAGTCTTGGTTACGGGGTGATGATTTACGCTATATTATTCATTTCACTAGTTTCAATCCGACTTCTTCACCCTGGTGAACATCACGCGATGCAATAAGTGCTAAGTGGACTATTCAAAAATCATGAAAATTTAGTGAGTTAGGACTACCTCTCATGGAAATTCTCATAGATGAATGACTCACTTAAAGTAGTTGAATCGCTAAAACCCCTCAATACTTAGATACAAAGAGCTACTTGAATGGTTCGTGAGGCACAATACTTGCTAAGGTTTTGCAAATGTGTTAGCAAGCTAACTGGGTTTGATTGTGGGGAAAAATCTGCACCTAAGTGTGCTTGAGCCAGCGGTGATCTGAGATGGGTGAGCTCTTGGGAAGTCTTGGTTGTGGGGAAAACTCCGCAGTTAACCATGCTTGAGCGAGAGGCGATCTGGATGGATGACCTCTCAGGAAGTCCTAGTTATCATGTGCTAGCCCTGGAAGTGATGATTGATGCTATGTGATTCATTTCATTAGTTTCAATCCCACTTCTTCACCCGTGTGACCATCACCCGATGCATTAAGTGTTAAGTGGACTATTCAAAAATCATGAGAAATTAGTGAGTTGCTACTACCTTATATATATATATCCCATCAATTCAATATATAGATTGTATCAATTATATATTTGACGAAATTGTATGAATTATATTTTTTAAATTATTCATGGATTCAATTTAGTCTTTTTAATTTACTAATGTCAACTCAAAACTCAATATTTATGTTTATTATTAAGTACAATATTTATGTTTTTTATTAATATTAATAAACATCTAGAAACATAAATATTTAAAACTGAAATGGAAATTATTAAAATTAATATTATTTCTATTATAAATATTTAAAGATTAATATTAATTATTTTAAATTAACATTAATATTATTAAATTTAATATTGATTGATATTAACATTAACAATAAATATAATATTTTAAATTAATAAAAAAAATAATTAATATTAATAATAAATATTAATATCCCTTTTTAATGTTAATCAATATTAATATTGATAATATTAATAATTAATATAAATGTTAATATTAAATACAGAAATTTATAAAAGTAAATTTTGCATTTATACATTAATGTGAACATTGCCTTTAAACATCAATATAAATATTTCATTAAACAATAGGATTGATAACTTTAGATTTATTTAGGTTCAAAGACTTTATAATTTAACTTTAGTTTTTTTTTATTCAAAGACATTGAAATTAAAAAGTTGTTATTTTTATATCATTTAGTTCATGTAGCATTAGGTTATTTTATAAAATTTGATTTATAAGAATAAGTATTTTCATATTAAAAAAATAATTTTATGTTAATATTTATATTAAACATCAAACATTAACAACAATATTATACATAGCCAACAATATTAAACATAAACATTAATACAGACATAAAAATAGATTTATTAATATTAATAATATTGGATTGTCAACATTATTTTAAGACATTGATAACTTTGACATTCTAATATATACTAAAAAAGATATTAATAATTAATATTAAAAACTATAATGGTGATGGTTAATACAAAAAACAATATTAATAGTAAAAATGAGTTAGTTTGTAATTATTACTAAAAAATAATATTATAAGGAGGTCATCAACCCCACCCTAGATGATCAAAAGTATCTCTCTATCTTAACGAGCTCAAAGAAGAAAATTAATATAGCCAAGATTAGAACGAACTCTCATGAGCTCCATAGTGAAACAGGTGGTTGGACAGTTCCTAAAACACCATTGATGGAAAGGATCTGCCATTTCTGTGAGAATATGAACATCAAGGATGAAAATCACTTCCTCTTAAAGTGCCCCGGTACAACCACATTAGAGCTCAATTTCATAATCTTTGTTGCAATACTGACCTTCCTAGCCTTTTAAGATGTCAAAATTATAGTGAGCTTGGGAGGCTTCTCTCCAAGCTTTTCGAGCATAGGAATAAAATCTTAAATCAAACTAAATAATTCTTTTGTTTAGGTCCGATAAACCAAAGATTAGTCTCAGTGGACATTAACCATCATCATCATCATCAATATTAATAATATTATTGTTAATGCGATCATTAATACAATATTAATTATGCTTAATAATTTACATTATTGATAAGATCATTAATACAATATTAATTATGTTTAATAGTTTAACTCATTTAGATTTAATTTGTATCGTTCTACTTTCATTCAATAGATTTATTAGATTCAATGTAGTGAACACATATGATTTATTACATTTTTTTTTGCATGATTGTATTAAATAAATTTTATTTTATTTAATTGATAGAGTTTTTTGTTTTAGTTTTTTTATGCCCTTCATATGTTTATATAAATTTAATAAATAAATGATATTAATTATATATTTGGTCAAATTACATAACTATATATTTTTAATTATTTGTGGATTCAATTTAATTTTTTAATCTACTATTCTCAACTCTTTCAACTCTACATAAAATTCAATATCGATGTTGGTTATTAAATTCAATATTTATGTTTTTTTGTTTAATAATAATAAACATTATTAAATATAAATGTTTAAAATTGAAATAGAAAATATTAATATTAATACTAATATTATCAATATTATAAATATTTATATTATTAATATTAATATAATATTAAAGAAACCATGTATTATTTTTTAGATTTTACAATTTTAGGTTATTTAAAGATTTTATATATTTAGGATTATAATATTAAGTTTTTGTAAATTTAAGCTTTTAAGTTTTTATAAGATGAGGTTTTATAATTTAGAAGCTCTATATTATAAAATAAATATTAGGAACCCTACAATAACAACAATGACATTAATAATTTTTATATTTTAATATATACTAAAGATAATATTAATAATTAATATTAAAAACTATAATGATGACGATTAATATTAAAAAAAATATTAATAATAGCAACGTTATTGTAATTAATATTAAAAAATAATATTAGTGACATTAATAATATTAATAACAATATTATTAATAAGATTATTAATAAAAAATTAATTATGTTTAACAATTTAGATCATTAATACAATATTAATTATGTTTAATAATTTAGCTCATTTATATTTAATTTGTACGGTTATATTTTCATTTAATAGATTTATTAGATTCATGTAGTGAATGCATGAGACTTATTATATTTTTTGCATTGCAAAGATTTTATTCAAGGACCTTTCTTTATATATATATATATATATATCCCATAGCTAGATTGTATCAATTATATATTTGGCTAAATTATATAAATTATATTTTTAATTATTTGTGGATTCAATTCAGTCTTTTTAATCTAGTAGCGTCAACTCTATAGAAAGTTGAATATTTACTTAGCACTAATTGCATCGGGTGATGCTGACAGGGGTGAAGAAGTGGGATTTTAACTAGTGAAATGAATCACATAGCGTCAATCATCACTTCTGAGGCTTGCACCCAATAACCAGGACTTCCCGGGAGGTCACCATCCCAGAACTCCTCTGGCTCAAGTGCGCTTAACTGTGGAATTTTCCCCACAATCAAGCCCACTTAGCTTGCTACCCCATTTGCAAAACCTTAGCAAGTATTGTGCATCATGAACCATTCAAGTAGAGATCGCTTTACTCTTTTTATTTTAAGTATGAGGGTTTTCTGCAGTGCATTATATTATATATCATTTTTGGGATTCAACTGCGTTAAGTAAGTCATTCATCTATGACCATTTCCATGAGGTATTCGTAACTGACTAATTTTCCATGAGGGTTTTCTGGTAACCAGGACTTCCCGGGAGGTCACCCATCAAAAACTCATGAGAAATTAGTCATTTACAACTACCTCATGGAAATGGTCATAGATGAATGACTTACTTAACACAGTTGAATCCAAAAAATGATTTATAATATAATGCATTGTGGAAAACCCTCATAAAATACGAAGAGTAAAGGGATCTCTACTTGAATGGTTCATGAGGCACAATACTTGTTAAGGTTTTGCAAATGGGGTAGCAAGCTAAGTGGCTTGATTACGGGGAAAACTCCACAGTTAAGCGTGCTTGAGCCAGAGGATTTCTGGGATAAGTGACCTCCCGGGAAGTCCTGGTTACCGGGTGCAAGCCCCGGAATTGATGATTGATGCTATGTGATTCATTTCACTAGTTTCAATCCCACTTCTTCACCTGTGTGAGCCTCATCCAATGCAATGAGAAAGAGTAAATGGATCTGTACTTGAATGGTTCATGAGGCACAATACTTGCTAAGCTTTTGCCAATGGGGTAGCAAGATATGTGGGCTTGATTGTGTGGAAAACTCCACAGGTAAGCGTGCTTGAGCCAGAGAAGTTCTGGGATGGGTGACCTCTCGGGAAGACCTAGTTACCGGGTGCAAGCCCCGGAAGTGATGATTGACGCTATGTGATTCATTTCACTAGTTTCAATCCCACTTCTTCACCCCTGTGAACACATAGAAATTATTATTATTTATATAATTATTTTTGTTAATATTAATATTAATATTAATTATTTAAAAATAACATTAATATTATTAGAATTAATATTGATTAATGTTAACATTAATAATAAATATAAATTTATATAAAAGTAAAATTTGCATTTATACATTAGTGTGAACAGTTCCCTTAAATATCAATATAAATACTTCATTAAACAATAGGATTGATAAATTTAGGTTTATTTAGGTTCAATGACATTGTAATCTAACTTTAGTGTTTTTTTATAACTTGAGGTTTATAGGATTAAGTTTTCTAATATTAAACAAAATGGTTTTATAATAATATTTATATTGAACATCAAACTTAACATCAATATTAAACACATAAATTAATAGAGACATAAAAATAGATTTATTAACATTAATAATATTGAATTGTAAAGGTTATATTTATAAATTGTGAGTTCTTTTTCACTATTGTAATAATGTTCTTATTTCTGATATGATTTTATACAATATGCATATGTGAATTTTACTATACATGTAGATGGAAAATTTCATATGTATGTTACTTTTAATTCTATTCAACATTAATTGAAAATTGTTTTGTTGATATCAAATCTGTTTTCTTTTATGTTAGGTGTTTTCCTTGTTTCATCATGGATCCCACTATTTGGAGTTGTCTTCCATTTGAAATTCACAAAATTGTCTTCTTGTGGCTCCCTTTATTGATTGTGATAAAGTTTAGCAATGTTTATAATCAATGAAAGAATGTTTTGCAAAACCCTTATTTCTTAATGTGTTTCAAGCATATCTTTACAAATGAATTTGGATTTATGGTTCATTTCCTCAACAATGAAGATAGTTATTTTGTTGTTGAATACCTTAATCAAAATGGGCACATATCTCATTTTTATTTGCGATTTATAGATTCAAGATACAAAGTAGATTCTATTGTTGGACCAATGGTATTTTTATCCTTACGAACATAATGATCCCGTTCACGCAAATATTTTGTCATCAATCCATTTACAAAGACCTTTAAAAAATTGGGCCAATACAAATTGGAGACTTGGGATTCTTTTCATTATTGGAAAATGTAAGGAGCAAAAAATATGATTAGTTTTTTCTAAAACATATCTATGATAGAATGATGTCTAAATTTTATGTTTACAGTAGTCTTGATAGGGTTTGGAAAAGGGTTGATCTTTCATTTTGTGGCACTTCACCCCCTTAGAATGGTGTTTTATAAAATTAAATTATTTTGGCTCTATGTGGACAAGGAGTATGAAGATTATCCTCAATATGGGTATAAAATCTACTAGTTTTATGTAATAAAACATGAATGGGGTTTTTCATTTGTTCCAATCACTCACATATGGTGTATATATGTCATTATCGATATACTTGAATAAGTTGATATGCCTTGTCAATGATGGCTCCACTTCTATATGGTCAATTGAAGAAATAGATAATTTCCAATTTGGTCACCCATGTGTTGAATGAAGAATTGATTACTTTGAAAATGATTGGGGCTTCATATGGAAGTTTTTGGAAGAAATTTTTATAGATATAAATATAAAATGTCCTGGTTATCTTCCATTTTGAATAGTCCAGGTTGTGGTCCTTATGTGCAACTACATTGAAGTTCATTTCCTATTATATGACATGATGGCTCGCCTTTTTTTTCCAATAGATATTGATAATTCAACTAATCAACAAATGTATGGGTTTTGGTCTCTAATGCTGCATGACTGCAATGATTTTATTGAGTATGAAAATGTTTTTGCAATTGCTCCCTGTATGGATTCTATTGATGATATTCCACCATTAGATATGGACATGGAGTCTCAGGCTATTATTCCTATTAGAATTTCTTAAACAATTTTCATTTTATATACTCTCTTTGGCTGTGGAGAAAAATTCCATTTTTTTATACTTTAAAATTACAATTATATAGATACTTATATGGCTCCTGCTAAAATTTCTTCTCTATGTGTATGTATCAGATGTTGGATATTTAATCCCATTGCAATTTTCTAGAAAATATTTCTTATTGTGTCCCCTTTAGTTCTCTTAATTGTGTTTGAATATGTTTGGATGTTATTCATTTTTCTTTGTTTTTATAACTATAATTACTATGAGGGCGGAAACGTGAAGCTAGGTTACACTTTTGTGAGAATCGGGGGCCGAAATTTTTTTTCGGCAATAGTTCGGCAGAACATTTTATAATGTTCGGCCGAAATTTCTTAGAAAGTTTGGCCGAACTCGTGATTCCGTTTACATTGACGGCACAGTGACGGCGCGGGCAAACAGAATTTTTGTCGGAGATTGGAAAACCGGCAACAGAAGTTCGGCCGAACTTATAAAAAAGTTCGGCCGAACTAGGAGTTCAGCCGAACTTTTACTTTTAAAATAGTTTGGCCGAACTATTTTCTATAAATAAATCGCCCGCGAAGTTTGTACGTTTACCGTTTTCATTTTTCGCGCGATTTTTGCTGTCCCTGTCGCTGGTGCTCTATTCCTCCTGGCCGCGTTGTTTGCTGTCACGTTCGCGCTCTTTGACTCCGCCGATATGTCCACTGTAGCAATATGTCAGGAAACTTATTATGCTTCTCCAATGAAGTTTTGTGTTTGTTTTTTTCATACAATATAGGTTAGTCATAGGCTATCAGAGCCTAGTGGATTAGATAATTTGTATTGTTTTGAATGTATGGAGTAGAATGCTTATATCCAGTGAGAAATGAGAAGGAAATTTTGATGTGGTGTCAACTTTGTATATTTTAGAGAATACATGAATTGGTGTATATGGAATGTCTGTAATTGCAAGATATATTTACTGCAATGGCTTATTTTTAACAGAATCTTCAAATGAGTAGTACTTCCTATATACAATTCTCACCTTAATACAAATAGGACTTCCATTTTTTCTCGGAAACTAACTATTTAGTTTTAGTTTTTTAAACATAACTTATACTTGAAAACCAAGGTAATTTTCATACTGAAAAAAATCTATCTTACCAGAGTATGGTACACAATAACACATGTCCATGTCCTGTTGGTAATAGCCTTCAGCATACTCGATGTCATAATTTCTCGAAAAAAACTTATTCAGGGAGTCTATAATTCATATATTCTGGGAATCTATATATAGAGTTCTTGCAAGTTGCAGTTTGGTGTTTTTGTCTCATGCTCATCGTTACAGTGCTTACTGTTTTACAGTTTGTTATTCTCTAGTGACTATGCTTCCAATGCTTGTGGTCTTGTATTCCTATTTTATGTAATTTATATTCCCCTAAGGACAAATTTATGGGGTTTGCAGCCTTAAGAGACATGAAGTGACTTTTTTCATTTTTTAATCAGGTAAAATATTACAGAATTTCTTAGATAATTTTTGACTAATAATATCATCTTATACTTTACCTCGGTAGGTCTCACTTCAATCAATTCCCTGACTGATACTATCATCTCTAACTTTTATCTTGGTAGATTTCACTTCAAAATCAGTCATGCACTACACCAAACATGTTGGGTTTCAGAAGTGTTAATACTAAAAAAACTAAAGGGTTTAGATGTCAACTAGGAATGGTACCACTCTCGCCTTATATAATCCATTTTCACTTTATGGCTAGTGCTTTCAAATCTGTGAACTGTAATTTTATTATCAGACCCAATTTCAGTTAAGAAATTAATAAACTCAAAGTGGCTATGTTTCAATACAAATTTCACTTATAAAGTTGCAAATCTGTAAGTTTTTTTTTCTTCTCAAAGTCAGTGGATTAAATTGTACTTTTTTATGTGCTTTATGGGTGGCTCGAATTCTATAGATGTGCAGTTCAATAAAAGGAAAAAAAATTAATGGAAAAGAGTCATTCTCAAGGAAATTCAACTCTAAAAAATGCAAAAAAAAACCAAAATCACAAATAAATAAGAAATGAGGGCCAAATGATTATAACCTTTATTTCCAAAATTGTGTATACAAAGTCTGAATATAAGAGATGCAAGTTTTAAGCACTTCAAGGGATGAAAATTCCTTATCAAGCCCTTTACTTGCAACATGTTCAAGGATAAAATAATGTGAACTCAAGGAAAGTCACCTCCACTTCTCCTTCACCATTTTGATGGAGTCATGTACAAGTATGCATAATATATAGCTCCATATCAATAACCCCTACATCTCTTATATATTGAGAATGGGGTGAACATAGTAAACGAACCAAAATAGAACAACTGCTGAAAGATAAGGATGACTATGTTGGAAAAGTTTGTCGTCGGTATTAATGCTTTTGATTTGTAACCAAATTATATTATGAAGTACAATCCCCTATATCTAGACCTGATAATTACCACTTCATGCACTTGCCTCACATTTTTTTCATCCCATTAGCCATCATAAATTTAGAAATTACAACACCTATCTCCCCTCCCTAAGTTGCACATTATACATTTCTCTCTAACTGTTAATGCATGTAAGAACCTCCCTCTAAACAAAATGACCAACCTACATTCTCAACAATCTAATAAGTTGTTAAAATTAACATTGTTTTAATTCATTTGAAGGGATTGTTGAAGTCTAGGTTTCTTAAGATTCATATTCTAATTCTCCAAATTTGGGTTTGCAGTTAAGCCTGTATCACCCATGTGAAGAATGGTCATTTCAATTCTTTCTTCAAATGTGCAGAGGCATGCCTTCAATTAATAACTAATTATGCCAACATTATGATAATATATTATAGTGCATATACCCTTAAAAGTATTTTCTTAAATATTGTATTTTAACTCCTCATAACCACCACTATTTCTTTTGTTCTTTGAGACTTCTCGTAAGCCATGGCAAAGGTTTTCTACAATTGATTTTTTTTGAATTTGTGGTTTCCTATAGCTACGGTGGTCTCATTTCAGATTCAACAACTTGGTCATCTCCCTCCACTTCAAAATTATACCCTACAAAATTGTGATCGCAGAGAAGAATGTTAAGGAAAGAAAAAATCTTTCTACCAGAAATGACAATGATTTCAAAATGACAATAATATTTTCAGTTGAACCTGGAGGTAAAAGAATAATTTATTGGTCTGAATATTGAATCTGCAAACCCAATTTTGTTCAATATTTTGGTTTCCCACAACAAAAATTCATTGCCACCCATTGAATCTCTAACCTGATAGAAAAATAACAATCTCCAAGCATATAACTGCAAAACGAACCATCTAAAGATATTGAAGTTGTCAACATTTTTGGACATAGGTTAGGCTTTGAATTGGTGAATGATTTAGTTTTTATTTAGTTGGATTAAAATGAAATTGAAAATAAATGTTGACACCATAAAATATCTAATGGACAAGGAATGTTTAGACATTCATGCATAAAGAGACATCCGAGAGTGTTTCGTGTCTAAGAAGGACATCTCCAAAATGTCCCCTATTTGGAAGAGATTCCCTAAGAGATGGATGGTATCAACAACATCCTCCATGGTGTCCACTCATCTCTAGAACCATAAAACACAAGTGATGAGTCCTTGACGGGTGGTAGCATATCTACAAACTTCATAGTTTGTAACTAATTTTTAATCTTGTACCTCATAGATAAAATGTAACAAGGAAGAACAATTTCCGGGCCACTTACCTTTAACTCGTGCAATGTAGACAAAAATCCATAGACAAGCATAAAAATTAAGAGATTGTGCAAAAGTTGTCTGGTGTTCTAATAACTTAGTTAACTCATACAAATTATTCATTACTTAGTTAACTCATATAAGTTGTCACGTGATGTGGAATTGAAATTTTCTTCTGATTTAATTCAAGGGAAAATTAAATTAGAATATTTATTGGTGCCATTTTCAACACTCCCTCTCAGCACAAAAGGGATTATCGAATACCCCAATCCTTCCTCTATGGAGCTCGAATTTTCCTCTTAACAATTCCTTAGTCAAGATATTTGCATTATGTTTATCTGTAGGAATGTAATTTAGCATCATGATCCACCTATGCACACAATATCGTAGATGGTGCTACCAAATTTCGATATGATTGGAATGACCATGAAAAATTGGATTATGAGAGAGTTTGATACAACTATGATTTTCACAGTAAATCACTATAGGATCCATCAGCTGACCAAATAATCCAACAAGGATCTTCCTCATCCAAATAGCCTCACAAGCTACTTGACTATCAACCATTTACTCTGCTTCTGCTAAACTGAGTGCAACTAATCTATGCTTCTTGTTGTACCAACAACCTATTGCTAACCCAATACTAAATATTCCCCCTGATGTGCTCTTCCTTTTGGATGTAATCCATACCCAATCTGCATTTGTGAAGCCTTGAAGCTTCACTCCCTCTGTCTTTTTGTACCAAAGACCAATTTGAATGGTTCCTTTGAGCTATCTCAATACATGTTTGGATACCTTCAAATAGATTTTGGTTACATGACTAAGCTAGTTAACTACAAAACACATGTATGGTCGTGTGTTCACCAAGTACATAAGTGAACCCATAAGATTCCTATAAATGGTAGCCTATACGACTTCGCTTGAAGTAGCATATTCCTTCCTCCAATTCCTTTCTGGAGGAGTCTCCATGGGTATTTTTCTCTCCATGTGAAACTTATTCAGCATCTCATTGGCATAATCTCCATGAGAGACAAACAATTCCCCATCTGCTTGCCAAATTTCCAAACCAAGGAAATAATGCATGAGACCCATGGCTTTCATCTCAAACTCTCTTTCCAAATCCTCTTTGAAATATTTTATCGTCTTCTCATAACTTATTTGAATTAAATCATTGACATATAATACTATAATCAATAATTTACCTTCAACCATAGTATCGTAAAGGTTTGCATCTGCTTCACTTCTGGTGAAATAGTTGTCGATCCCGGTGTACTAAGCATAGGGTGCTTGTTTCAATACATACAATTCTCGATTGAATCTGTACACATGAAACTCTCTATTGAAGGCCTCAAATCCTTCCATATTATCCATGTACACCTCTTCCTTAATCACTCCATTAAGGGTGGTTGTATTCACATCCATCTGATGTATCTTCCATCCCATCTGCACTGAAAGTGATAAAATATATCTGATTGAAGAGTACCTTGCTACTAGATAAAATTCCTTCTCATACTCAATTCCCTCCATCTGAGAGAATTCCTTGGCCACAAATATGGCCTTGTGTTTCTCGACACTCCCATATTTTGGTTGCTTCACCTTGTAGATCCACCTAGATCCTACAATTGACTTGTCTTCTGGCCTTGGGAAAATTTCCCAAGAACTGTTCCGGATAATGGAGTCACACTCCTCTACTATGGAATCAACCCATACTGGTTTCTGCATTGCTTCCTCAAATGAGGATGGCTCGATCACTACACTCTCACTTATAAGAGCCATGTAGATAGTGTATCGCCATGGTGACGTCCTCTGCCTGAGCTATGATGTGGGTGCTCTGAAATTGTCTCTACCATAATCAATATGTCAACCTCTTTGGTGTGCTTCCTTCCATCTCTAGATGTCTCTTCATGAGTGGGCTCTTCCACTCTCTTCTCCTCTGTTTGTGGCTGCTCCAAAACATCCTGAGGTTCTTCCTTTAGAGATAAAATATCCTCATCTACATGCAACTAAAGCTCCCTCTCAAGGGAACATATCATGGCCTTCTCTTCATCAAACTTCACATCTCTACAAACAACTGTCATCCTGTGAGATGGAAGGTACACCCGTTAGTTGTGAGGTGTATCAGTGAACCCCACAAATATTCCCAACTTTGTTGTTGGTTCTAGATTTTTTCTTGCATCCTTGGTAACATGACAGTAAGCTTATGAACAAAAAATCTTGAAGTGTGCCACATCTGGTTTCACCTAAAAAAGCTTCTTCTAGTGTACTCATCCAGAGAATTCGACAGGAACTCATGTTTTACATATATATCATTATGTTGCATGCTTCAGTCCAAAAGTGTTGCATGCTTCAGTACATTTATAATTTTGTATGTTGTATGTACATTGATTGAATGTACAATTCATCCCTTATTTATAGATTTTTGATATTAGCCATTTATCGTTGCTCCACTTTTGCACATTTATGAATGAAAAGGCTTTTATAGTGGATAGCCCATCTTCTCCCATGTTATTTGGAGCACTTGTTGAGCCATTCGACTCTTTTGCAAAAACTGAAAAAAGAGTGTGCAAGTAAGTAGCCTACTTTGCAGGATTGGATCATCTTCTTTTCTATTCTTTTTTTTCTATCCATATGACGCTTGCCTCTAGCTTCTCCACATAACTCTCAGCTTCAGCATGCTCATTACCCTCTTCTCTACCATTTTCTTGACACCATGGAGGGATTTGAAATTTGAATTGTCTCCATGACAACTTGGACATCTACATTTCCTTAATCAAACTATAAAATTCATGTTTCATGGCTGTAATATTTTTCCAAATCTGCAGCTTAGTTGTAGGTTTTATGATTTACATGTTTATGGAAAAATTAGTGTTGTTATCACCTTCAGCGAACTAGATGGCTCTACTTTGAAGTCTTGATTAAACTGTTTCCTTTTCTAATAGTGCTTGCTTTCTCCCCTCCAAAATTTTCAAAGACTGCAAGTCTTTTTCAGTAAAAATTGCATTTACATTATTGTCAAAAAGCCTAGAAATGAATTTTTCTACTTCTAAAAGATCCTTTTTATCTTCTGTTGCCTTCTTTTTAGACTAGTTAGCAACCACTTTCTTAACTCTTTTGATATTGTCCACAAAGTGTTTCATTAAAGTTCCCCCAAAGCTTCATCGTACTTTACTCAAATGTTTGTAATTAAGAATCCATCCATATCAATAAAGGTATAATACTTTGGTTCATATTGTCCATTATGTTTGTTATTTTATTTCCTTTTCTGATATATTTGAGTAATATTTGTAAGTTGTAACTTTCGCTTTGAACATTTCTATTTGGCACACCACAAATAGGAATTTAAACTATTAAATTAATTAATATAGATTTAATTTGATTTCAGATTTATCAAGAGGTGTTAATATGGATTTAAGTTACTGTAAATGAAATTTATAATTTTTTTTTTTTTTGGTTCATTCCCAAATATATTTTTTTTTAAAGTTAATATTATTTAAACTTTTATAGTATGAGTAACTCTTGTCTTATATTTGACTAATTTTTTATATAATTGAAATTCAAAAACATATGATTTTCTCCATGTTTTAATTGTTTAAAATATGATTGTTTGAGCAACTCTTTCTTTGGGATACAAGGAGGCTGAAAGATTTTTTTTTCTTGTATATTTGAAGCTCTCCATTATTATAGAAAAGGATTTTTTACTAGTATATTTTTATGCTCTTTGCCATAGTAATGTCATAGTGTATGAAGTTTTAAATTGTTTTTATTATTTTTATTATATGTTGGATGTGATTTTGATTGAAAATGCTTCTTTTTTATTTATTAATTAAAAAAAAATTATTAGAAAAATTATTGCTTTAAGCCTTCGAATTTACAATCAAAATTAGAAAATGTATTTTTACCTAAACTATTTATGAAAAGTTTAATATTGTTTGATTTTATCTACCATGTCATTTTTACATATATATAGAATAATATTATTTGTAGTTTTCGGTTTTTTGTAACATTTTACTACCATAATCAAAATCTATAGAAATAATAATCTAACATTATAATATCCTGAAATGGAGCTAGCCAACTCAAATATAGTATTGCAAATTCCTGGCTAAGTTAGATGAGGAGGTTATACATATTACTTAGTATTGTATCCATATTGGTGTTGCAAGTTCTATGGGTTCAAAAGAACACTTGCAAACAATTTGTTTTCCATATGACCTCTCTTTTTCATAGATAAATTTCATTCTTTTAGCCATTATGGATTTGAGAAAAATACATCCTGACAGGCCGATAAAAAGCCTTAACAATGAATTAAACATGAACAACTATTAAATATGGGTAACCAAGTAGCATCAAAACAAACAAGTAAATCACCAAGGATATTAGTGATAAATAATAAACATTCTAGGATACTTCAAAATTCCATGTAAATAATTTTTTAACTAAAATCACTAAATGGTGAGGCCCATAGAAACAACTGCAAAAGCAATGCAATATAACCAATCAAACTACATCAACAAAACATATGGTCTTGAATTAGGTTTTGGACTCTTTAGATATAAATGTACACCATGGCAATGTATTTTAAATATAAAACTTTAATCCATGTGCTTAACCTTAACATTGACATAAATGGAATACAATTTTACTCACTGCTTTATGATAGAAAAATATGCAAATGAGTATTGCCCACATATCTGAAGTCAAAAGGGATAGATTAAAAAGGGATTCTCTGGTCATCTATAAAAGATAAATTAAAGAAGCATGACATATTGACATATAATTTTCCTGCGTGGAAAAACATAGTTACTGTGAGTTCAAAACTCATGCATTTGAATAGAAAGTGGGTATACGAATGAGAAAGTAGATTTTTTCTAGAAATGAGGAAGTGAAGGTTGATAGAGAGCCACACAAAATTGCAAATTCATACCTTAAAAAAATTGTTAGATCCTTTTAAAGAAAACATATTTAATCAACTTTCATTGAAATATATGATAAACTCAACCCAATTTTATGAAAAATAGTATACCATTTTTTACATAATTTCACATAATACAAATTTAGATAAATATTACTTAAGTATTGTTATAAAGATTTAACTACCCATTGAGAGATGGCCAAGTGATTGAGACAGGGCATCATCACAATAAAAAACCAAGTACAAATTTTAGTAATCCTAGAATCATGCTTTACATGAGGTAAAATTGGGGAACTCATGACTTGTACTATAGATAAAAAAAACATTTACCCTTACCAAAAAATATATGATAAAAATTGACAAACTACATAAGCTTAAGCTTTAAGTGTATTTTGTGAGAAATTTATGAGTTAATTAGCTTTTAAAAACTCGTGTACAAATAAAATGCAAAATTTTTATTTAGGAAATTTTTTTCCCTCAATCCAGATTTCGATCATTGGACATGTAAGAGGAAGAAAGAGGGAATTCACTTTTCAAATTCTAGACCTTGTCTAAACCAAAATAAACTAGAGGTTTTGTTTTCAAATACATTCATTTATTTGGAAAAGTTCTAGCTACCAAAAGTCCATATGCCAATCTACCTCCCAAGAAATCTATTTATTACACCACTGGTTAGTTTTTTGTCTTCCTATATTCTTTATCAACCTCTTCTAGTGATTCTTGAAAGGTGGATACTTAAATCCTTCCTAAAAATTTGAGCTCCAAAATGAGAAGACATACAAGGTCATTTTAAGTCATTCTTAGATAATGAAAATGATTATTCCAAGTCTCATGTTGCTTCTCATGTTATTTTATAAACCTTGAGTGGAAAGAAAAATAGGAGGGCAGAAATGTAAGAAATATAAAACATAATGAAACACAACGTAAGAAATAGAGAACATAATGAAACACGCACATACATATATCTTTAGACAATCAACACAATTATTTTCCTATGAATCCTTATGGGAGACAAGCAACC
Organism: Pinus albicaulis; assembly: GCA_034641835.2. Classification (NCBI taxonomy): domain Eukaryota; kingdom Viridiplantae; phylum Streptophyta; class Pinopsida; order Pinales; family Pinaceae; genus Pinus; species Pinus albicaulis. The sequence continues at coordinate 255,046,802 of CM076580.1, read as the reverse complement.
CTAAAAAGTAATGATGCTCTAGACTCCTGTTTCCCTAGGAAATCATTATGGGAGAAAAACAACACTAAAATGTAAATATGCTCTACTCTCTCTTTTCTGGTATGGAAAATATGCGAGTACAAAGAAAGAGGTAATCTCTCTAGAGTTAGCTAAGACTTTTAGCATGTAAGGTTGCTATAAAAACTTAACTTCATACATTTTTCTCTGTAACTTCACACTCTAGTTGTATTTTCAACTATGGAACAAAATACAATAACACAAAATGGAACTCTTATTCCTCCTAGTGGCCAAGTATTTAACATAGCATGATCTAGCCAACTAGGTGTAAGATTTGACTCTGTCAACCATTAACGAGGTTTGTGATTTTAGACATTTTAGAGTCTTGTTAAAATTCCACATGTAGCTAGCTTGCCATGCATGAGTAATGGGGCTAAAATTTTATTCTCTCAACCATATCAAAAACCTTCTTATAATATTTGAAACCTAAGGTATTTCCTATACCAAAGTATGTTCTTTTAAAACATGTTTTCTTGGTGATATGGGTGACTTAGAAATGTTTGGGAGAGCGAAATTCCTCATTTAATATGTACAATATGTTTGGTTCATGCCACTAAGCCAAGAATTTTAAATTCAACTGACTTTTAATATAACCAACTAAATCTTGCAAAAAAAGAATAAAACAATTTATGTTAGGGTTGTCGATTTAGGCATTGAAACAACACACCATGATATTTCAAATTTGAAAATAATGGTTTGAGTCCTAGGGGAATTTGATGAGGTAGTGGCTCTCCTCTGAATACTAGTTAGCAATGAATTCAATGACTAGATAGAGCTTTCAACATCCTCTTCTTTTACATTCTCATTAGCTACATGTTTATTAACATCTTCTTGCAAAGTGGGTGTCAAACTTTTCCATTCATCTGAACACAAACTTCACATGCCTGAGGTAATGAACACGAAATAAAATTCCTTGTTGGAACAACTTCATGTGCCTCCTTGGCTTTGGAGCATTCTCCATGTTTTCCATAACCAAGACCCAAATAATTAGGCCCTTCCTCAACAACATTTGGCTCAACTATGCCTTGTACATGTTTTCCTTTAACCCTTTACTTTCATAGCACATTTTCATCAAAAATTTGGACCTTATTCAGGTCTAGTGTGTCTCTCAAAAGCACGTACACATTCATTTTGAGAGGAAATTGAAGACATAAACCAATAGCTAATTCTTCTAACTAACCTTGACTAAAATGAGCTAAATTGTACTTTGATACCAACTTGATTTGAATATGGACAAACTAGTTTTATTGGGCTATCTCCCTCGTTAGTTAAATAAAAATGTGTTTAGGATCGTTTTAAGTTAGCCAATTGGGAAGGGGTTTGTGTCAAGATTTAAGTGTATTTTGTGAGAAATTTATGAGTTAATTAGCTTTTAAAAACTCATGTACAAATAAAATGCAAAATTTTTATTTAGGAAATTTTTTTCCCTCAATCCAGATTGCGATGATTGGACATGTAAGAGGAAGAAAGAGGGAATTCACTTTTCAAATTCTAGACCTTGTCTAAACCAAAATAAACTAGAGGTTTGGTTTTCAAATACATTCACTTATTTGGAAAAGCTCTAGCTACCAAAAGTCCATATGCCAATCTACCTCCCAAGAAATACATTTAGTACACCACTGGTTAGTTTTTTTTCTTCCTATATTCTTTATCAACATCTTCTAGTGATTCTTGAAAGGTGGATACTTAAATCCTTCCTAAAACTTTGAGCTCTAAAATGAGAAGACATACAAGGTCATTTTAAGTCATTCTTAGATAATGAAAATTATTGTTCCAAGTCTCATGTTGTTTCTCATGTTATTTTATAAACCTTGAGTGGAAAGAAAAATAGGAGGGCAGAAATGTAAAAAATATAAAACATAATGAAACACAACGTAAGAAATAGAGAAGATAATGAAACACGCACATACATATATCTGTAGACAATCAACACAATTATTTTCCTATGAATCCTTATGGGAGACAAGCAACCCTAAAAAGTAATGATGCTCTAGGTAGCTTAGAATCCTATTTGTTTTCAAAATAAGGATGCACTCCCATTTGATTCTCATGATTAGGTTGTAATCATGAGGCTCTCACTCAAGAGTGGACCTTCCCAAAATCTTGTGACGTCTTTTCTTCCCATTTATGGTGAAGAAATCAAATAGTTCTATCAATTCCACCTTGCAACTCTAAGAGACATTGAATTAAATTTCATCTCAAGATAGGGCTTTGAGAGGACACTCTCAAAGCCAACCTTCGTTATGGCTTTGAAACACATAGTAAGTATCAAGACTTAGCAACTTTATTTGCATAATTTTTTCTAGCATGGACCTTAATGTCATAGCCTTCGTTTGCCTAAATGAATGCAAATTTCCTTGCCATTTGGCTTGCGACATTCATAATTCATGCTCATGGAACATGATTGTGTTGAAATTGTGATAACATTTTTTGTATGCAGAAGCTAATAAAAAATGATTGAAAATGACATTTTTGCTCTGTTTTTTTGAAGATTTAAGGAAAATTACACCAAGTAGCTTCCAACCTCATATGACCATCATGTCAAAGTCATCTCAGGATATTGTCCAAGTAAGAGCCACTTAAGCAAGCAATCTAGTATACATGACTCCAATTTCAATTAGCAGCAATGATAGTTCTAAGTATGGTGCAAACATTGCTCTAGATCCTCAATGGGCATGTTTGATGGCAATAATTTGGGGAGTGACAGAGGGAGATGGTAGGAGAAAAAAATCAAGGAATCCTCAGGAAATTGAAAAATATATAACTAATAAGGTGGAAGACATTTTTAAACTAAGAGATAAACCTGTGAGGAAATGGGTGAAGTTGGTATTACAGACCCAATTGGAAAACCTCGAGGAGAAAACATTTCTCCCACTTTATTTGTTGGCATAACCTAGTAAGTGTTATTCACTAGCATGTATTTTGTAAAGGCATTTCAACCTATTTCCCATTCAACTCCATCCACCAGGTTGTAGAGGATTCCAAGCCTAATTTCATAAAAAGTAAGTTGGGGATGATCACATTGACTTCCTTGATGACATGGCTATGAAGATTAACTACCTTGAACTATTTTTTTGCATAGGGAAAGAGACACATTCCCATGTCTAAGCATGAAAACGTTCTTTGATATTGTTAATGCCTCTAGTGTTTACTTCTAAAAGTTCTATAGGCAGAGTCTGTAAAGGGCCAGGTAGCCTGTCCATCTCATCTTTTATGAAAGGTGACATATCTAGTAAATGCCCCTACAGTCAATCTCTGGAATGGATCTAAATAGAAGTTCTTCATTTTAATATCCGTAAAACACAACGACTTTAAGGTAAACTATGTACATGTTTCATTTCTCCCACAAAATAAAGTGTATAAGTAGTAAATTTTATACCAAGTGTGCTCCCACCATGTAAAGCGCAATTTGGTGAACTTATCATTTTTATAATATCTTTTTCGATTAAATTTAGTTTCACACATGATCAATTATTGCTTTGAAAGTCGTGTTCTACATAATTTGTGTACACTAAATTACAAATTGATTTTTTGAAATCTATTTTGTGTAAATGTCGACCAATAGATATATATCATGGAGGATGAACAACGAATATCAGTCGAATCCCATATGGAGGTTCAGGGATCGGGGAATGTTCACGGTATTTAAATATAATCTTAAATCTCCATACATGTGTACATATGGAATTGATTTTTTTATTAACTTTGAGTTAATTTAGTTGTTAATAAGTTTCATATTTTAATTTTTAGGAGGTAAGAGGAGAAGGGTTTCAACTCCATCCATGGAGCGTGGCCAAGGTTCAACCGGTCAAGGTATGAGTGGTAGCAGGTTGCGGGAAGGAGGTGATATTTATTCCCCCGAAGGCCAATCAACCGCTGTTGGTTCTCAACAGGGTCATTGTGGGTCTAGTTCTCAGCAGCGTCATTCTGGGGCTGGTTCTCAGTAGGGTCATGTTGGAGATGATGTTAACCAACAACATCAAGGTTGCCATCAATTTCAATATTTTTTAATTAAATTTGTACAAGTTTTTTTACACGTGTTTTCTCTAATATATGAAATTTTATATATATTGATGTAGAGGCTGAAAATGTTCGAGCCAATGGTCAAAATAGATGCAGGGAAGCGCGCTACATTCAAGAAGAAGGATGTCAACCCATCACAACTTATCCAGATGAGATTACTGATATACCATGGGAAACGAACATGGCGGAATGCACCTTACAAAGGTGTCAAAACCTTCATGCAAAATTGCAAAGAGATCTCGTGGCTTTGTCTCTACCTGCTGAGAGTAGACAAAGCCTCGAAATAGTTACACATTCATTGGGTGAAATGGTAAATGTGTACAGAAATTTGGGGCCAACGACTGATTCGTTTGTAGAATTGACGAGAAAGAGAAAAGAAACAGTAATAGGTCCCGATAAATGGCAGGACATAAAACAAAAAGTTACAAGAGCGGAGGCCAAGTCAATGTTTAATTATAAGGAAGGGCCAAAAAGAAAAATGTTGAAGGTGTAGTATTTCAAGCACCCAGACAAAGCTGCTTATTTGTATGATCGACATCTTGCGGCCTTTGGAAGGCTTCCATGGAACGATGAGGTTCCTGTTTATTTTGCACAAATGTTTTATGCAGAATTTTTTTTGGGTATGAAACCCAACCACAATGACCTTCCTTCAGAATTTTTTGGCCCGGGGAGAGGTCGATTATATCAACGTAAGGGCGCTAAGCGAGATGTGGAGTTGCCTCACCCTGAGCCGCCATTGGTGAGTCGACCGTTTCGAGTCGAAACCCTACAATCAGAGATGGATGCGACTTCTCAAATAAGTCAAGAAGCAAGAGATGTTATGATCGATAATGTTCATAGCGGATTTAGTGGAGTCGATCTTTGTTTAAATCAACAAAGAGCACATGAAAATGCACGTGCCAATTTTTTTTATCGTACAGATGAGGAGATTTACAACATGAATGTTGAAGATCTCCGAACATATGCAATAAATTGTCGCAATGGTCTGCAAGACCTAATTTTTCGTGAGGAAGAGGGCACCGGAACGGTATGTGTTAGTGACATTAGGGTTTGAAATTATATTTACATATACATGTGTACAATTTGTAATAAATACATGTGTATGTACATGTATACATTTATTTGTATGTGTACATTAATCTAACAAAAATGTATGATTATATGTTAAAACACCATTTACAGTTCTCACACATGATGCGTGACGAAAATGTTAATATCACGTTCGGGACCTCTGGTTCAAACAATGCAGATGGGTCTGACCATCAAGATATGTTGGAAAATGTTAGTGTTTTTTAAGTGATTTTAAAATAAATAATTGTGCACACATGTACATGTATGTATATATAATTTGATAAAATGTTTTAACAGATATCGATTCTGTCCAATGTTTTTGGGATGGCGGTGCCTTCTTCTTCCTTGGGAGATGTACCTTCTACTTCCTTGGGAGATGAGCCACAAGTATGGACAATTTTTCACAAGTTTAAAATTTATGTTTAAAAGTTATATATATATATATATTCTACCTCAAAAAGTTCCATTAAAAATTGAAATATATATATATATATTTTGAGTTATTTAAATTTTTTTGAATTTAGGTTCCTATAGAAGATTTTTTTAATCCGCGGACTCTAGCGACGGAGATAGGAACATCCACAGCATTTGAACAAGTTGTCTTTAGTTCCTTTTTTTAATATTATTGAAAATAAGTTTATATATGTACACGTGCATTTTCATTTGAAAGTTTTTAATTTATATAAGTTATATATATATATATATATATATATATATATATATATATATATATATATATATATATATATATATATATATATATATAACTGTACATGTATATTGTACAGTTTACCACTGTAGATGTTCGTATGGGAGAATTTTTTCATCAAATGGAGAGGGAACCTTACGAGGTATTGAATGATTTTTTTGTTATATTTTGTTTTGTACATGAAGTTCTAGATATATATATTCTCATTCATTTTTAAAACTTCAAATTTTAATGTTCAAGTACATGTGCATTGTGTATGTAGGTTTCCTATTCATAGGATAGGGCGTGGACTGAGACCCAGACGCTAGATCCTCCATTTGATGGACATCATTTACAGTAGATTTGATTTTAAAATTTGTTAAACTTGATACAGTTTGATACTCAAGTGAGATTTACAATTTTTGGACATATTTTATTACATTGTTATTATATAATTTGTTTTATTTAATTTTTGGATGGTTTTAGTACTTTTGGCATGTGAATGTGAAGTAATGTTGTCATCTGAATTACATTTGGCATGTGATATTTAATGTTAAATGTTTTTTTTGGATAGTTGAATTATAATTGGCATGGCATGTGAAGTTTTTAAAACTACATGAATGATAGAATGTGAACCTACATTTGCACATGTGGTAAATTGAAATGTTACTTGTAACAAGACAATCCCCATTGATTTCATTGTATATGTTGATTTCTGATTTGATATAATTGCATGTATGATGTTACATTACTTGTAAAGTCATTGGATTAATAGTGTTCATTGATTTTAGTGTAAGCGCAAAAAATTATTGACAATGTAGAACAATTTTTGTGTTATAATAATTAAACCTAATAATATTGGAGAGCAAGAGAGACTTGAGGTATGGTGTTTACTACAAGAGTTCGAGCTAAATATTTAAATGGTTTATGATTTATGATTTTTACTTTCTTTTTAATATAATCGATACGGAAAGATGACAAAAATAATAAGGGTGACAATAAGAATAGAAGAAGAAAATAGTTTATGATTGATCACAATAAATGCTATTTGTAATTGATTACATTCTAATTATTCACATTCTATCATTCAATATTATTACATTGTCACTTTGCATTCAAAAATTTTATTTGATCATTTTCCATTATTAGAGTTATTCTACAATATTTATCATCTCAACAAATTGAGGTAACTAAGAAAATTTAAAATTAAAATGACTTGATAAATCTCAAACATATTTAGCATATTTAAAATGGTTATATTAATATTAGATGGATTTACATATTATTGATAAAATTAATCATATGTTTCTCATATTATCGATAGTTTTTCCTTGGTTGCACATGACTGAAACCAACTTAGATCCATCTTAATTACGGATCTATCAAGCGCCGAGAGGGATCAAATCTCTTGAGGTGCAAAACTTTCTTCAAGTTTTGCACTCAAAAAAGAGGTTTGCACCTCTAGATATTTGATCCCTCTCGGCGCTTGATAGATCCATAGTTATGATGGATCTAGGAAAATAACTTTCTAAAAATAAGTAAGGGAAAAGCAGCATAGGGAACAATTAGGAGTAGATTTAGGGCATAGGGAACAATTAGGAGTAAATTTAGGAACATGTGATAGTTGGATGAGATAAAATCATATATTTTAATAAAATAATGGGAATTTGTAGGAGAGACAAATAGTGGATATGACATGTATTTTGGTGAATAATCAAATTTATGGAATTAAACAATTAATTATTTTTGTATGTGAAAACAATATTCACACCTAATCCTCACCTAAAAGACTAAATTAAACGCATTCTTATTAAGGGGACGAGGAGCTTTCTAGTTTTTGAGCTCCCCATTGTTAGATGAGTGTCGTAATGGCATTCCATGTATTTTTGTGAGAACTTATGATATTGTGATATTCTAATTACGAAATAGTGATCTTGAGTACATGCGGGATAATGTAGTAGTTAGGAACTTTTTGATAAGGGGAGATAAGGGATGTGACCAAATTCCTATCAGTGAAATTTTTTTTCTTCACCTTCCTATAATTCCATTGTAGGTTTGGGGGCCGAAGGTAAGAAGAGTACCTTGGAATTTATTGGGTGAAAAACCAAGTGGGTCACCAACTTTGGTCTATTGCATTGGAATTCATTAAAGAATTGGTCATTGGAGCTGCTTCAAACTAGGAGTGAGCATCGTCACCAACCTACATTGAATATTTTACACTCCCTAGGGTGAATGATACTTTAAATTGATTGACAGTCTAAGACTTTCGAATTTTTCCAAATGCCAAATGATCTTACAAAGCTAGTATTTATAATATCCTAGTAGGTCATTCGGTGACAAATTTTACCAGAAACTTGAAACAAAGAGAATCTATCCTTGGCTAGGACATCATGTAAGATGCCTGCCATAAACAGTAAAATTGTACTTAAAAGCTGAGATTCGGGCAAGTGGGGACAACCACTTGTTATCTCATCCCTTGGAGGCTAGGCCATATGGGGACCGAATCTGACCTTACAAAATAAAGTGAAATAATTTGTACCATACGGTCGAAAAACATATACAAGAACAATTAATTTACAAGAACAATTAATTTCATTCTAGAATATATATATATATATATATATCCAATACATATAACATTTTTCATCAATGCAAATGTATAGAAAAACTACTTTCAGTTGATACTAGAGCACGTGCTTGTACCCAAACAATTTGTAACATGTGCAAACCACAAATAACATAAGCAGCTCAATTTTTAGTTGAGTACTGGAAGTTTTATAACATATTTAATCCAAATATAATAAATTGTTGGACACTTCACTCGAAAAAATTCTAATGGAATTCCATCCTCAATAATTTGTTCATGATCGGATTTTGACATTTTCCATTTCTTAATTTTCGATTTTTTCTTTGATTGAACTTCTATCAACTTTATGCGTGCTGCACACACCAAGTGACTATATTGATAACTTATGGAATCAGGTTCATAGTCTTCAAAGTAAACAAAGTCTCCACTTTGATGAGTTTGTCTGAAAAAATAACCTTTCAGTATAATAGACCCTCTGTCATACTGAAATCCGTGATCATTATAGTCTTGTAATAATTTCATTTTTCGTTCAGTGTAACGCATCAAATAATACTTCACATTTTCATCATTGTCAATAGGTGCAATTACAGCAAAAACATCTCCTGCACAATAAAATAAATTTAACATTTAATTATGCATATTTAAATTTATTTGTAGATCTTTAAATCATTAAAAAGTAATTCAAATGCTACCTTCTCTAACAAGATCAGAAACTCGATCACCATCGGATGATATTGTAGTTTCATCTGATTCCATTTCTTCAAACATTGCAACAGACATTTTTCCCTTTGTATTTAGCTCTGTATGTTTCCAATCGTTCACATACATTTTGTTTTCACAAACGTCATTGGATTTTGTGTTGTCTATGCAAACATCACAAAAAAAGAATATTTTCTTTTATCCAATGCAAACACATTTCTGGACAACTTTGTTTGAATTGAATGCAATTTTCGAGTCCCTTTTATTGTTTCAACGTCATTTCCAATTGATCTATCTACGTCTTTGATTCCAATATGCCAAAAAAACCTTTATATGGAAAATTAGAAAAAGAATTTGTAAATATGATATCAAAATACAATTAAAAATAATCATTGCATGATAAATGTACAATGTTTAAAATTAGATTTCCAATATAAATTAAATTGAATGTACCTTCGCACTTCTCTTGATGGGTTTTTCTCATGGCTTAGAGCAGCGATGCACCATTAAACAACTTCTTCAGCGTTCAAAAATCGGCGCGCAGAGTGGTTCATTTGATATCTTCGAAGTACTCATTTTATGCATGCTCCCGCACCATCATGTTCTCCTTTTCCATGGCCAGTCTCGAAGAAATTCCAACAATGTTTAATGCATGTTTTCTTATGAAGACAACACAACCAAAAGAATGATCGTGTAGATTTGAATTGAGTTGTGCATCCGTCTGACCATATCCAATGTTCATTGAATGTTATTCCACGATTTTTCAATGAATCATAAATTCTTCCAAAACAATGTTGTACAAAACATAAATCATGTGTACGATCGTCACTGATATAAAAGTGATATTCTTTAATGATCTGTCGATTTTCACTCGTGCTTTCTATATGATCGACATTTTGTTCAGCATGTCTATATAGAATATGGACGAGCATGGAGACTTGGTCAGAATGATATTATTCACTATGAATTTCTTTTTGTGGAACAAATGTGTAGTTTTCTGCAAAATCAATCACTGAAAAAATGGTCCCTGGTGGAAAAAATTCACAAGATTTTTTGAGTTGCAAGTCTTGCCATCGAGCTCTATGGGAATGCTTGGTGTATTTGTAAATTTCTGCCTCAAACTTTCTCAAAAATTCTATCAGAAAAATTTCGTCTTCTCGTAATTCAATTCTTTTAACGCTATTTTCACCTTGAATCGATGTACCGATATATTCATATCTCTTCCATTTCACTTTCATGTTGGACAATGATTGATCATTTATATCAATACGATATTTTTTTTGAAATTTAGTCAAATTTCCACAATCATCACATTTTTTTACCACCAACACGTTTCTTTTTATAAAATAGTTCATCGCTTTCTCTTTCACATAGAATTTGAGATATGAATTCACGGATAGTGGAAGGAGGAGGTGAATCCTTCCATAATGTTCTACCGAAATCAAGTAATGTGTCATAATATAACTCAAATTCCACATGATAACGGCAACAACAAGTGTCGCGTACGGTGATAGGTTTTACATACCATGGTTTTTGTTGAACAAAAGCACTAAGTGAAACATGAATTTGACGATTCTCTTTTTTGAACTTGTTGAATAACTCTATCTGAGTGGTTTCCAAGAGATGTTTTTCATGTTCTTCGTACTGATTTCGTGCTATTCTTCTTCGCATCACATGTCTTGCAGCTGGTGAAACACGCGAATTGTTCTTCCAATATTCATATATTATTTTTTTAACATTTTCTCCAAGTCTATCTTTGTATGGTTGCCTACAAATAGCTCTCCAACAAGCGAGTTCATCATTTACATCTATTTGCAGTCGAAATTTTCGATGTTTGTGCAAATTTTTTCGCGAGGTTCCCAGTGCTCGTGCCATAGATGTTATCAAACGATTCTCTTGAGTACTTGGTGAAACCATTGCCATCTGTATTCCTCTACGTACATTTGAAACATCTTTATCTCTAGATCTCTTAATTGACTTTATAGCACTACTCATATTTTTTATCACCTCTTCCTTCATTTTTTTATCTTTGGTTGATTTTCGAATACCCAATAGTGTCGTTTCTTCTTTTAATTTCCTTGATGATATGAGACCTTTCAACATTTGAGCCTGAACTGTCACTCGCTCATTTAAGAAATACTTTTCAAAAATGTGGTTGACACGATATCGTATAACATGGTCAGGTTTTTTATCTCCATATGTGTGAGTGTCAACATTTTCTAACATCTCATTATCGATAGTGATTTCATCTGTACATATTCGAAAAAATAGTACACATATTCAATAAATCACTAAATTAATAAATATGTCAATAAATATTAGGAAAATTTTAAATATATCAATAGATCATAATATATACATTTACATACCTTCTTCAATTTCTGCTTGAGGTTGATTTTCTTCTTCAATATTTTGAGGAGTATCTCTGTCTGTTTACATTAAACAAAATATTTTTCAAACTATTTCATCAAATAAAAATTAAGCTTCACATTTTACATTAGGAAAATTTTAAATATATCAATAGATCATAATATTTACATTTACATACCTGCTTCAATTTCTGTTTGAGGCTGATTTTCTTCTTCAATATTTTGAGGAATATCTCTGTCTGTTTATATTAAACAAAATATTTTTCAAACTAGTTCATCAAATAAAAATTAAGCTTCACATTTTACATTGGGAAAATTTAAAAAAAATATCAATAGATCATAATATTTACATTTACATACCTGCTTCAATTTCTGCTTGAGGTTGATTTTCTTCTTCAATATTTTGAAGAGTATCTCTATCTGTTTACATTAAACAAAATATTTTTCAAACTAGTTCATCAAATAAAAATTAAGCTTCACATTTTACATTAGGAAAATTTTAAATATATATCAATAGATCATAATATTTACATTTACATACCTGCTTCAATTTCTGCTTGAGGTTGATTTTCCTCTTCAATATTTGAGAGGGCTTCTAACTTTCTTTTGCGAGATTGTCTAGTCTCTTCTCTACATGCCTCAGGGTCTCTTTTTCGATCATATTTTCTCGCACAATTTCTTCGATTTCCCATGATAATAGGGTATGAATTTCAAAAACTTTCCTTCAAAAAATTGGACAATAACTCAATTACAAAAAATATTACAAAAGATTTAATTTTAAAAAATTCAGTGTAAATTTTTTGCAAAAAATACATATTCCAATCCAAAACACTTTAAAAAATTCGAGAGAAAAATGTCTTATAAAAATGAAACAAAGCTCAAAAGATTTACTTCAACTCAAAACATGTACATACCTCCAAGAAATGTCTTTTGAATGTACGTCCAAGAAATTTTTTAAAATTTTTGCCAAATTCACGCCGCCTCTAAGAAATGTCCTCCAAAAAAATTCTTTAAACCCAAAATTGTAAAATCAACCAAGAAATGCTCTTAAATCCAAACTTTGAAGAAATATTTTTGGACCGAAACCAAGATCTTTGTAAAATGAGAAGAAGTGTGCGAAATGTGCGAAAATTGTGAATCATTTCGCGGCAATTTATATTGACGCGGAATGTGTTTTAGTAGGGGGTTCCACAAAAGTCTCCGGCCGACGAAGAGTTATACAATAGTTCGGCCGAAATTTTGATCAAAAGTTCAGCCGAACTATTAAGACATTATATTTAACGAGTCTTAAGCGGAAAACATAGTTCGGCCGAACTAACGCATCATCAATTACGCAAAAACTAGGCTCTGAATACGGTTCTGCAACTTTGGACTGATTAAACTCCATGAAATGTTGTTAATTAACTGTCGGAACGAAGACAACCATTTTCAGAATTGAATCTACTTTCAGGAAATATAACTTTTATGGAATTTCATAAACGTTTAATAATTTTAATTATTTTTCTAATAAAATGGGTGCAAACAATTTCTGAGGGTCATTGTGATTCAGTGAAATCAAAATTTTGTATCTCCAAAATACATTGTAAAAAAAATTGAAAAAATTATGGGGCATTACATTGGTCCGTCGTCTCTAATGGGTAGCTTTTAGATGTTTAGTTTATAACTTATATGTTAAGAAATTTTTTGCGACGCGAAACATATCCAAAATACACAGTTTTTCGTATTGGACCAGTTCAAAAAATTCTAGTAATTATGATATGCATCCATTGGCTTTGTAAATATGACGAAAACAAAGTAGACTCTGTCCAGATTGTTGTAACACATTTTGTTTTTTCAAAAACACAAATTTTCAATGAATACAACATTGCGTCATAACATGACTTCTTATGAATCCTTTGATTGTTAAGAAACATGCACTAAAAGAAACGCTAGGTTGACATATCAAATATGCATAAAAAAATTTCAAAAAATAAGTAATAGAAAGCTAATAAAATTTCTCACAACTTTTATTTTTATCGCAAAATGAAATTCTACACAGAAAAATTGTTATAGTTTGCAGAAAGTTGAAGAACCGAAAAAAAATGAAATTTTTTTCTCAAAAAAGGGCAAAAAGTGTAACCCAGCGTCACATTTTCACTAGTTATTTTATACATGTTCTTTTTATTAGTTTTTTCTCATTGGTTCTCAAACAATGTTATATATTTATGTACATTTTAGTATTTGGATTTATATATTGATGGTATATAGTTCCAAATATTTAGATATACTTCGAAGTCATATAATTCTTATAGTATTTTGTTCCAATTATATGGTTTTCTCGTTATGATTCTAATACATGAAACATGAAAATTTAGCCATTTTTTTACTAGCCATTTGGAAAAATAATTTTATGTTTTCATAAGTTTATATGGTTGGAAAAAGGCCATATACGATTTTAATGTATTTATATGGTTGAAAAAAAAACTTGTTCCTTCTTCATTCTTATGTATTTATTTATACTGGATATATTATATGTTGCATGTTTATTGTTCAATAATAAATATGTTATTATACATTTTATACATGTCATATGAAGGCACAAGAAAGCGTATAAGAAAATTTGTAACCAGCATCCCATGATAGGTATAATGAAAGTTGTCGTTTATGATATAAGAAAAATAAGGACAAAATAAATGAGAATAGGAGAGCTACATATCATAGAATAAAGAGTGAAACTACTCTTAAAAATGATTTTATGATTCATCATAATTATCGTACTATGGATGATATCATGGAAAGAACATTTCTCGTTGATCATTGTCAAAATATGCTCCTCATCAGCATAATTTTGTTGTTCGATGCTCTCTTGAAGATGTTCATAATATTGGGGAAACATCTCACAATTTAGAAGAACATCGTATCAATAACGTGGATGGAAATGTTCCCCCAACCCTTTTGTCTCTGTAATTGCATCTTTCAAGCAAGGCTAAAGGTTCCAAAACATCCATGGTGGAGGCAATAATGACATTGTATGTAGTGATTTGGATGATAGTTTAATTGACCATTTGTTTGATAATTTGGAACTATTTTCTTGAAACATCATATATCCTTATCCCCCTTCTCAAAATAATGTTTTCCCGCCAAGAGAAATAATCATCCTTGATAGCATTTCACATGGAACAATGGAGGTAACACAATGAAATTTTGATATTTTATGCAACAGTGGTTGTTTTATTACATTCCTCTATTTAAAATTTTATTTTGACTAAACTTATAAGGTATTTTCTTCTCTTCGAATAGGATAGAGCTTATTTTAATAGAGGTAGAGAAATTAACTCCCCATGTGTTCCACCTACTAATATAAGAAGTAAATATTAAGCATTTCATAGCCTTCCACTACATTCTCCTCGAAATTCAAATTGGAAAAATAATGTAAATGTTCAATTTATTTTATTTTATTTTCCATTTTTTGAATTTTTAGTAGGTTGGACATTGAATTTTATTGCATATTTTATTTTTTTCAAACAAGACACAACTAATTTCAATAGAGACATACAAATTAACTTCGTAGATGTTAAGCTCACGGGGCTCTGGTTTGATGGTGAAGGGTGCATTGTTAAGGCACTCCATGCGATAAGTCACCGGTTCCAATCCCCCCGTGGGCGCTGACTTACAAAAAAAAAAAAACTTCATAGATTTTTCACCTAATGATGTTAGAAGTGAAGAGGAACCATCTCATAACATTCATCTAGATCACCAAAAAAATATAAATGTTGAATGAATTCGATATTTTTCTCATTTTTCTCATTTATTGTTAGTTGTACATTGTATTTTATAACCTTATATGGAAAAAGAATTATTTCATACGATGAGGTTGGAGAAATGGAATCGAAAAAATAAAATTGTTAAACTAATGTAATGTTCAATGTATTTGATTTGTTTTCAATTTTTTAATCTTCATTGGTTGGAAATTTAGTTTTATAATGTATTTTATTTTTTTGAAACATGAAACAACTCATTTGAATAGAGGCATAGAAACTAACTCCCCAAATGTTCCATCCATTGATGAAGTGAAGAGCGACCATCTCATAGCCTTCATCCACATCACCAAATAAATGTAAATGTTGAATGCATTTCATTATCTTATCATTTTTTCATTTATAATTAGTTTGGCATCAAATTCTAAAATATTTTATGCTAAAGACACTTTATCATCCTCTAAGGTTCCAGAAATGCAGACCATAAATTTGGAAAGGCCCTATCATAGATCCATTCCACATCATTCTCCACATGGTATGATGATACAGATCATATTCATTTTGATGAAAACATGATTGTGGTGTATAAAATATTTCAAGAAAAGATAGATATTTTGTCGTTTGTGCAAATGTTCCACATCTGGCAAGAATCATATCTCGGAATACAGGTTTTGAGAGATTATGAAGGACATGTTTGCAGACAATGTAAGAATGAAAGAGGTGGCCATCATTTTTGTCAATATAATAACATGGATCCTAGTGAGAAATGTCATATTTTAAAAGTTCTTATTAAAGTTTAATAAATGATAATAACACGGGTGGATCCTATTTTGCAAGTGACACATGCTCATGGTGGGAAATATAAGTATAATGACCACAGAATTATTTTTCCTCAAGATATTTCTACAATTCCACAAATTATTCCCTCACATGTTGAAGATATTGGCCTTCTAATTATAAGGAGACATGCCGCTCAGTCTAACTGTTATGAATGTTATTTCAAAATATCTCCATTTATGGTTGCATTTCTTTTCAAAATTGAACCTGATCAACATTATCGAGATGTTGTAATTGACTATGATTTAGTGAATTCTCTGCCCAAAAGATCAATGAATGTCTCATTGAGGAATATTTTTTTTGATTGTGATATTGAATAATCTAAGATCAATGAAACTAATAATGAATGGTTTCTTGTTGAGAATTTTCCCTCTCATCCTTCTTCTTTTCTTGCTCGCATACCTAATGAACGGACATAAGTGGAATAAATTGGAGAATTTCTTGATAATGTTGATTCTTCACATGTTCAATAAATGGATTGGACGAACATTGTGACCTCTCGAGTGAATGAATATAATACTGAGGAGTTATTAGATATGGTATTCCCCATATTGTTCCCCATTGGTGATGCTAATTGGTTGCAACCACATATCTGTAGTGTTGAACTTCATGAGTGTGCATTGAATCTTTTTAGATACTATGATCAGAGGTTTGGAATCTATAAACTCTTTCAATATTACATATTGAGCATGATAATGCAACATCAGAGCCAAGAAACTGCTGTAGTTTTTGTGAAGAAACATTTACATGATAACTCACCAACAACAATTGAAGAATTGCATCACCGAATTTCCGATTTACCAGATAATAACTTGGTTGAGCATCTTATGTGGTCCAATTTCTTATCTGAGAGGTACAAGGGAATAATGGGCTAAATGTCGGGATTAATTGTTTGACATGATTACTTAGTTGGGATTCATTGGCAGAAAAAAAATGATTTTATTTTGAAATTATTTTAAGGAATTTTGTTGAATACGATATTCGTGAAGCTATTCTTATGATTTTCAGGGCACTACAAGCACTGGAAAGTATTTCCTTATCCATTTTATTTTTGAAGCTCTTAATAATTTTTTAAGTAATGGAAGAAGTACCTTGCTTATTGTTTCCCCAAAAGAAATAATTTCTTTTAATATACATGAAAAAAAATACACTCGGCTCTCAAAATTCCAATGAAAGATATGAAACAACTACAGGGGAGATCACTAGTGGTATCCCAAGTAGAAATGAGGCATATTCGATATATATTCATTCATGAAATAAGCTTTCTAGGATCAAGATTATTCATCCAAACTGATGCTTGATTATGAGAATCATTTCCAGAGAAAAATATTCATCCTTTTGGTGGTAGATCCACCATCCTTGTGGGTGACCTTGGCCAGCTACCTCTTGTGAGAGATAAGCCTTTGTATGCAATAATTCAGCAGGGAAAGTCTTGTGGAAAAAAATCAACATTGTTGTGATTCTTGACACAATATTTCGCCAGCAAGGGAATAATGTGAAAGATTTTCTTTTTGTAGAGTCCTCAATAACATAAGAAATGCAGAACATGTTCTTGAATATTGGGAGCTTATTATGTCACGGGCTGATATGAGGTTGCATCCAATAGAAATGGATTTATTCAATGTAGTAGTTCACTGCATGTTTCCAACAAATAGTTGTGTCCTTCCATAATAGGAATATGCTAAAATCATTAAATTATTTAGATGTAGAATATACTGCTAATAATTCAAGGCATTCATAAATCAGTGGTGTTGATTATGATAAATTGGACCATGAAGTTTTGTTGTGTTGTGGACAATGTTCTATGTTGACATGCAATTTTTGGGTTGAAGATGGTTTCGTGAATGGATGTGAAGGATATATTTTATATGCCTACCTCTAAGCCACCTCAACTTCCAATGTTCACAACTGTTATTTTTTATAAGTATGTTGGTGTTCCATTTGATACAAGAAATCCAAACATTGTACCTATCACACCACTGATAAGAGGAAATCAAAAAAAAATTCCTTTAAATGTGGCATGGGCTCTTGCAATCCACAAGTCACAAGGATTGACTTCAGAACGAGCATCAATTGATATCGGGAATAAATATCAGCAAGGCCTAACCTTCATAGTCATATCAAGAGTGAAATCAATAGTTGGTTTATGCATTGCACTGCCTTTCTCTTTTTAGCGTTATGCCAAGGTGAAAGATAATGCATATGTTACAATTAGGAAGAAATAAGAGGAGCCATTGAAGTCAATATCGCTATGACACGCAACTATTAATACTTTTAGCTATTTATCGAATGTTTTTTGAATTTCTTTTATTTTCCTATTTATTTTCTTTTAATATAATAGTTATTTTCATATATTAATTAGATGAATACATTAATTATATTCATAGTAATACTTCAGAAAATTTTTTACATCATTTTTTCATGTTGTTTAATTTACTTCTTTTTTTAAAGTGGTTAATGTTCTTTTGTTTACAATAAACCATTCAGAGATAAACAACTAGTTATATGAGCCAATAATTAAAAATTAAGATTGAATTAAATATCACTATGACATGCAACTAATAATATTGTGACATATTTATAGAGTGTTTTTTTTAATTTCTTTTATTGTCCTATTTATTTATATTTAATATAACAATGATTGTCATATATTAATTAAATTAATACATTGACCATATTCATACTAATATTTGAGTAATTTGTTACATCGTATTTCATGTTGTTTAATTTAATTCATTCTTTAAGTGGTTATTCTTCTTTTGTTTACAATGAACCGATTAGACATAAACAACTAGTTATATGAGCCAATCATTAAAAATCAAGATTAGAGTCCATATCACTATGCCATGCAGCTAATAATATTGTGACATATTCATATAATGCTTTTTGATTTTATTTTATTGTCGTGTTTATCTAGTTTTAATATAATATTGATTTTCATATATTAATGATATGAATACATTCGTCATATTCATAGTAATATTTGAGAAATTTTTTTACATGGGCTAAATGGTATTAATATTAATATTTCCAATGATATCCAACATCAGTGAAAAATTTCACCACAACACTGAAAATTACCAATATTAATATTGGTAATTGGTATGTATATGAATATGTCTATTAATTAATGTTAATGATGTTTAATATTAATATTAAAAAAATATTGTGTCTATACATTAATATGAACATCAACATTAAACATCTACGTAGATATTTTGATTGAAGATTAGGTTTAATAACTTTAGTTTTAAGTATGAGGGGTTTCCGCAATGCATATATTAGATATCATTTTTGGGATTTAACTGTGTTATGTAATTCATTCATCTATGACCATTTCCATGAGAGGTAGTCATAATTAACTAATTTCTCATGATTTTTGAATAGTCCACTTAGCACTAATTTCCCTGTGAGCATCACTTGATGCAATGAACGCTAAGTGGACTATTCAGAAATCATGAGAAATTAGTCAGTTATCACTACCTCTCATGGAAATGGTCATAGATGAATGACTTACTTAATGCAGTTAAATCCCAAAAATGATATCTAACTTTAGTTTTATTTATGTTCAATGACACCATATTTATATTTGATATTAATATCAAATAACAATTAATATATACATTAACATTAATTTCAATAGGGGTCATGTCACCCGTTTCAATTTATCACTCATTTCATGTGTACAATATGTATTTCTAATGAGGTTTATACTTGTAGAATTTTTATAGGCTTAGGTTATTTTATAGAATGAGGGTTAAAAGATTAAGTTTTTTAACAATAATAAAAATGGGGTGTTATGTTTTATGTATATATATCTATATATGTGTATTCTTATATGTTCGTGCATGTGTGTATTAATTATGCTTTTGTCATTTTTCCTTTAAAATGCAGATATGGATAATAATGATGGCATCTATTATAGTCAAGCGATGGAGAATATTTCTAGAGAAACATGTTTTATTTTGTATCTTCGGAAGAAGTTCGATAGAAAACATGGCTTCTGTCATGCTTTTATTGATGAGCATGTTCATGTGCTAGACGAAATGAAAATGAATGTAAAATACTTGTTGCATGTGCACATAAGGGAGGTTGGGAGGAAAACAAGAAGGGACTGGTTGGCAAATGTTAAGTATCATGATCATTATCCCATTAATTTGAATTGGTGTTCCTTATTTCATCGATCTCGTTGTGTTTTGGAAGAGCCTATTGATAAACTACTTTTGATGGATAATTCAAGTCCATTTTTATAGTGGAATTTTTTGACGTAAAGAAAACAAAAAATATACGTTAATTTAAATTTTCTTTCTTTGGTTACAATGATGGTGAAATTTAATATCCCTTTAGTTTATTAATTTTTCGGGTTTATAATATTATAAATCACTAATTCTGATTGGTCGCTTGGGTTTATAATATTAATAATCACGTGAGTTTATCAATATTTTGTGTTTAAAATATTAATTCATATGCTTTATTAATCTCTTATGTTTTTAATATTGATCCCTTCGCCTTATTGATCCCTTAGGTTTTAATATTTATCCCTTGGGTTTATAATATTAAATCCTTTGGTTTATAATATTAATAATCCGTTAGGTTTATTAATCTCTCGAGTTTAAATATTAATGCTTTGGGTTTATTAATTTATTAGGTTTTTGACATTAGTTTGATGTGTTTAGTAATCCTTTGATTTTATTAATCCCTCTCGTTTATTCATAGGTTTTATAATATTAGCATAGTGGGTTTCATAGAAATCCCTAGTGTTTTTACTATTGAGCGCTTGTGTTTTTTTATCCCTTGGGTTTATAATATTTTACCCATGGGTTTACTATTTCCTTGGGTTTATAACATTAAATCATTGTGTTTATTTGTTCCTTAAGTTTATATTATTAATAATTCCTTTGGTTTATAATATTAATATTTATCTTCCCCAGATGCAGGTGTTTAAATTGGGGCAGGAGGTGGCAGCTCCACTGCGTGGCACATGGCCACGCATAGGGCTGGTACTGTAGCCCTTAAATGCTCTAACTGCTCATTTCATGTCAGCATTACTGCCTCTACCCTTTTCCTTATTTCCCGTCCGGTCTGCAGCCCTGAGCACTACTTCATGGCATTACTCCCTCCTTCACTATCATTCTCTTCATGCCGCCTTCATCATCTGTTGGCTTCGACATCTCATCGCTCCTTCCATCCTACTGTCTTGTTGCCTCTGCACGCCAACCACCCCTCGACCTTAGAGCCTTTGCAAGCCAGCCTCCCTCACGGTCACTCCTACTCAAGCATACCGTGGAGGCATGGAATGCGTTGTCGTCATGGTCGAGGTAGGGTCCTGTGCTCACACCTGCCCATCTCAATTCACTCAGAAAGTCCCTCCCCGCCTCTTGAAGACAATTCGTCTCATTTCCATTATGATTTCTCCCTGGACAGACCTTGATTTACATCCACCATCACTATCAGTTTTCAAGAGACGCCTTTGAGCTCTGCTGGGTCGAGTTCCATAAAACGTCCCAGGAAATCTATAATTTCTCTAGCACCCCCTCAGCACTCTCGAAAATATAAAGCTCTATTAGTCAAACCAGGAGCGCACTCCTCAAGCAGTGAAGGTAGCAGAGGCAGCAATCCAGAACGTTCGGTGGATGAGAAGAGGAAAGGCAATGGCAACCTTGTTGGCACCGCTACCATGCCTAAACCAAACACATAGAACTCAAATAAATATGAGGACTCTTCTTATGATTACAGGTGTTTTATCATTGAAGAACCTCTACCATAGCCTTATGACACATAGCATGACATCCAACCAAAACAATGAGAGGTTTCATCTCTCTGTTTTGTTTAATTTCTCTTATATCATGTTTTTACTCAACAATTTGGCAAACTCTTGGCCTTTTCTAGTTAATTCTGGTTTTCCTACTAAGGGCAACGATATTTGGGTCAGTTTCCTCATCTGGGGTAGTCATATTTTTGTCTTTTTTAACTCTGCTCCCTACGGAATTGGCTAGGATAGCAATTCTGAAGGCAAGTTTCAACCTGTATACTATGTTCATATTAATAGATTAGTCTTATTTAGAAAAAAAAATTAATATTTATCCCTTAGGTTTATAATATTTTTCCCTTAGTTTTACTAATTTCTTGGGTTTATAATATTAAATGCTTGGGCTTATTTGTTCGTTAAATTTATAATATTAATAACTCTTTTGGTTTATGATTTAATCCCTTGAGTTTAAAATATTAAATCCTACGATTTATTATTTTTGGGTTTTTATTATTAGTTTGTGTGTTTGGGTTTTTAAGATTGGCTCAATGTTTAAATCAAGCATGTTGAACCATGTTTATTTCATAGTTTATCGTATTTATATAAGGGTTTACATACTTAAGGGTTTATAATATTAATCTCTCAAGTTTAATATTATTCCCTGACGTTTATAAACCCTTGGATTTTTATTATTAATCCCTTGTGTTTATTATTTCCTTGGGTTTTTAATATCAATCCATTGGGTGTATTGATCATTTAGTTTATTAACTCGTTGGCTTTATAATATTAAAAATCCCTAAGGTTGATTGATCGTTTTAGTTTATAAGATTGATAATCATGTGAGTTTATCTTTCATTTTTAAGTAAAATATTAATTCTTAGGCATTATTAATCTCTTATGTTTTTAATATGGATCTCTTGGGCTTGTTGATCCCTTACGTTTTTAATATTTATCTTTAGGGTTCACCAATTCCTTGGGTTTATAATATTAAACCCTTTGGTTTATTACTTATTTCCTTTTATAATATTAATAATCCCTTGGGTATATTAATCTCTTGAGTTTAAAATATTAATTCTTAGGGTATATTAATTTCTTTGTTTTTTTTATATTAGTTTGTTAGGTTTTTTATCCTTCGAGTTTATTAATTGCTTGGTTTATTAATAATTTGTATTTATAATATTAATTTTTTTGGTTTATAATAGTAATAAATCGTTCGGTTTATTGATGTTTTTTGTTTATAATATTAATAATCCCTTAGGTTTATTATTGAAGGGTTTATATACTTAAGGGTTTATAATATTAATCTCTTAGGTTTAATATTATTCCCTTAATTTTATAAACCCTTGATTTTTTAGTATTAAACCCTTGGGTTTTTAATATCAATCCATTGGGTTAATTCATCCTTTAGCTTATTAATTAATTGGGTTTATAATATTAACAATCCCTAAGTTTGATTGATCACTTCACTTTATAATATTAATAATCATGTGAGTTTTCATTCATTTTTATTTAAAATATTAATTCCTAGGCTTTATCAATATCTTTTGTTTTTAATATGGATCTCTTGGGCTTCTTGATCCCTTAAGTTTTTAATATCTATCTCTTGGATTCACAAATTCCTTGGGTTTATAATAATAAACCCTTGGTTTTATTAGTTATTTTTGTTTATAATATTAATAATCCTTTCAGCTTATTAGCCTCTTGAGTTTAAAATATTAATTCTTAGGGTTTATTAATTTCTTAGGTTTTTTTATATTATTTTGTTGGGTTTATATCCTTGGAGTTTATTAATGGCCCAACTTTATTAATAATTTGTATTTATAATTTGTTGGGTTTATAATATTAATAATGCATTGGGTTTATTGATTTTTTTTATTTATATTATTAATAATCCCTCGGGTTTATTGATGCTTTTTGTTTATAATATTAATAATTCCCTAGGTTTGTTGATCCATTGGGTTTATAAAATTGATCCCTTCATTTTTCTAATTCTTTGGGTTGGCAATATTAGTCCCTTTGGTTTATTAAATCCCAACATTGGGGGTTAAATGTTAGTCCTACAATTTAATATTAATGTATGGTCCAATGTCACATTATGGAAATGATTATCTCAATATGAAAATAAACCACAACAAACCATTGCTAATCGTCATTAGCCATAGTCGATCAAGGTCTTCCATGGTAAAATGTCACAGTGTGACAAAGATTGTCTCAATATGAAAATCAACCATGGAAAACCATGGTCAACCTTGTTTTAACATCGTATTGTGACAAAGAAATTTTGAATGTTTAAATCAAGCATGGTCAACCATGTTTATTTCACAGTTTATAGTATGTATCTAAGGGTTTTTATATACTTGGGGTTTCTAATATTAATCTCTTAGGTTTAACATTATTCCATTGGGTTTATGAACTCTTTTCTTTTAAGTACTAATCACTTGGGTTTATTATATCCTTGGGTTTGTAATATAAATCCATTGTGTTTATTGATCTAAGGGTTCATATTCCAAGGGTATAAATAATTCATAGGTTTTATAATATTAACCCTTGGGTGTAATATCAATCCCATATGTTTTTAATACTGGTCACTTGCATTTTTTATCCCTTGGGTTTATAATATTTTCCCCTTAGGTTTAATAATTCCTTTGATTTATAATATTAATATTTATCACTTAGGTTTATAATATGTTTCCCTTAGGTTTACTAATTTCCTGGGTTCATAATATTAGACGATTGGATTTATTTGTTCCTTAAATGTATAATATTAATATTTACCTGGTTTATCATTTAGTCCATTGGGTATATTAATCCCTTGATTTTAAAATATTAAATACTAGGCTTTATTGATTGGTCGGGTTTTTAATATTAGTTTGTTTTATTGGGTCTTTAAGATTTCCTCAATGTTTAAATCAAGCATGTTGAACCATGTTTATTTCATGGTTTATAATATATATCTAAGGGTTTATATACTTAAGGGTTTATAATATTAATCTCTTAGCTTTAATGTTATTCCCTTAGGTTTATAAACCATTAGTTTTTTAGTATTAATCCCTTTGGTTGATTATTTCCTTGGGTTTTTAATATCAATCCACTGGGTTTATATATCCTTTATTTTATTAATTCATTGGGTTTATAACATTAACAATCCCTAAGGTTTATTGATCGCTTAATTTTATAATATTAATAATCATGTGGGTGTATCATTCATTTATGTTTAAAATATGAATTCCTTGACTTTATTAATCTCTTTTGTTTTTAATATGGATCTCTTGGGTTTGTTGATCCCTTAGGTTTTTAATATTTATCGATTGATTTCACTAATTCCTTAGTTTATAATATTAAACCCTTGGACTTATTAGTTATTTTCGTTTATAATATTAATAATCTTGTTTAATCTCTTGAGTTTAAAATATTAAATATTAGGGTTTATAGACTTATTAGTTTTTTTATATTAGTTTGTTGGGTTTGTTGATCCTTCAAGTTTATTAATCGCTTGGGTTTATTAATGATTTTATTTATAATATTAATTTGTTGGGTTTATAATATTAATAATATCTTCGGTTTATTGATGTTTTTTATTTATAATATTAACAATCACTTGGTTTTATTGATGTTTTTTTTATTTATAATATTAATAATTACCTTGGTTTTTTTATCCATTGGGTTTATAACATTGATCCCTTCAGTTTTATAATTCTTTGGGTCGGTAATATTAGTCCCTTTGGTTTATTAAATCCCAAAATTGGGGGTTAAATAATAGTCCTGCAGTTTCATATTAATGCATGGCCCAATGTAAAATTATGAAAATGATTGTCTGAATATGAAAATAAACCATGGGAAACCATTTTTAGTCATCGTTAGCCATAGTCGATCAAGGTCTTCCATGGTCAAATGTCACATTGTGATAAATATTGTCTCAATATGAAAATTAATCATGGCTAGCCATGGCCATCCTTGCTCCAACATCGCATTGTGACAAAAATTGTCTCAATGTTTAAATCAAGCATGGTCAATAATGTTTACTTCATGGTTTATAGTACTTGTCTAAGAATTTTTATATAATTCGAGTTTATTGCCTTTTGTTTATAAACCCTTTGTTTTTAAGTACTAATCCCTAGGGTTTGTAATATCAATCTGTTTGGGTTTTTTTATCTAAGGGTTCATATTCCAAGGTTATAAATAATTCATAGGTTTTATAATATTAACCCTTGGGTTTATATTAAATCCCCTATGTTTATAATAATGGTCAACCATGGTCCAACATGAAACTGTGAGAAATATTTTGTCAATATTAAAATAAAAAATGGTGGAACGTCGCATTGTGATAAAGTTTATCTCAATATCAAAATCGGCCATGCCCAACTATGTTTATTTTTTTTAGTTAATTAATCATTTATTAATATTTTGGATGTTTAATATTAGTTTGACTAGTCTATTTATTACTTTAGTTTATTAATCATTTGTGTCTATAACATTAATGGATTAGGTTTATAATATTAATATTTCCTTTGGTTTATTGATCCCATGTGTTTATAATATTAATAATCCCTTGGGTTTATAGTAATAATAAGCCCTTGGGTTTATAAAACCTCAATATTAAGTGTTAAATATTAGTCCTACAATTTAATGTTAATCTCTTGTTTTCTAATTTGATTCCTTGGGTTTCTTGATCCTTTATGTTTATAATATTTATCCATTTGGTTTACTAATTGATTAAATTTATAATATTAAACTCTTAGGTTTATTAGTCATTTTGGTTTATTATATTAATAATCACACATGTTTATTAATCCATTGGGTTTAGTTGATATTTTCAATTTACTTAAAATAAATATATGAAAGATATTTTTTTTCTCTAAATAAGACTATTCTATTAATATGAGCATAGTATACAGGTTGAAGCTTGCCTTCAGAATTTCTATGCTAGCCAAATCCGGAGGGAGCAGAGTTCAAAAAGACAAAAATATGACCGCCTCAGATGGGGAAACTAGTCCAAAAACCGTTTCCCTTAGTACGGAGACCAACATTAACCAGAAAAGACCAAGAGTTTTCCAAATTGTTCAGTAAAAACATGATATCCAAGAAATTAAATAGAACAGAGAGAGGAAAACTCTCATTGTTGCGACTCCATGTCATGTTATGTGTCATGATTTTGTGGCAGAGGCTTTTCAATGATAAGACCCCTGTAATCATCAGAAGATTCCTTGTCTTTCTTTGAGTGTTGTGCATTGGGTTCGGGTGTGGTGGTGGTGCACACAAGGCTGCCACTACCTTTCCTCTTCTCATCCATTGAGCGTTCTGGACTGTGACTCCCACTTTCTTCACTGGTTGAGGAGTTCGCTCCTGGTTTTACTGACAGAGCTTCAGATTTCTGAGGGTGCTAAGGGGTGCTAGAGAAATTATAGATTTCCTAGGATGTTTTCTGGAACCCGACCTAGCAAAGCGCGAAGGCGTCTCCTCAAAGCTGATAGTGCTGGTGGCTGTAACTCGAGGTCTGTCCAAGGAGCAATCATAATGGAAATGAGAAGAATTGTCTTCAGGAGGTGGGGAGTGATTGTCTAATTGAATTCAGATGGGCGGGCACGAGGATTGGTCCCTACCTCGACCACGATGGCAACGCATTCTATGCCTCCACGACATGCTTGAGCAGGAGCGCGCGTGAGGGAGGATAGCTTGCGAAGGCGTTTTGGTCAAGGGCAGGTTGGTGTGCAGAGGAAGAAAGAAAGTAGGATGGCAGGAGCAATGAGGTGTCGAAGCCAACATAAGATGAAGGTCACAGTGCATTGCAAAGGGCAAAGGGGAACTCAGAGAATATAATACTAAGAAGCGAAGGCAGCAAAAAGATAAAGACAACGAAGGAGGGAGCAACACCATGAAGTAGTGCTCATAGCTGCAGACCAAATGGGTGTTGAGGTGAAGGGCAGAGGCAGTAATGCTGACATGAGGCGAGTAGCTGGAGCATTTAAGGGCTATAGGACAGGCCCCATGCATGGCCATGTGGCTAGGCCATGTGCCACGCAATGGAGCTGCCACCTCCTGTCCCAATTTAAACACCCACATTCGGGGAATATATGAAATGTATTACGAGGTATATTAATAAAAGTATAAAAATTATTGACGATGTTGGTAAGAGATATGCACTTATTATAAATAATAATAAAATACTAGTATTATATTATATTTGGATTATATTTTAGTTTGAGTTATAAGTATTAATATGTTAAAAAAAATTAATAATGTGTTATTATTATATATTTTATTATTAAATAATATAGTATTATATATTTTAATATAATATATTCATATATGTATATATATATTATAATAATAATAATAATAACATATTTTAGTTTAATATATAGTATGCATATAGTTAATATTATTAATATAATATAAGTAAATATATAAAATATATTGGTAATTATGTTCATGAATATATGATAATTATTTTGGTAAAATACTTATTGTTAATAAAAAAATAAATGTTATTGTCATTTTATTATGTCAATTATATTAATTTTTTAAATATAACTATTAATATATTATCAAAACTTTATGTAACAATTGTATATTATATTAATATACAAAATAATGTTTTTTTTTTCTAATTTAGTCTACTTCTGTTATATTATACATTGAAAAACATTACAATGGTCATCCTCCAAATTTGGCAAGCCACTTCCAGAGGGAAGTGTCAAGAACTTAATAGAAAAATAAGGATTGCCCGAGATGGGGAAACCAGTCCATAAGTAGCAAAAATTAAAAGTTGCCCATGATGGGAAACCAACATGTCTAGTTTTGAGACTGAAACTGAAACATAACACAGAAATGTTCCAAAACATATTCAAACTAGAGAATTCTCTAAGATAGTTGGAGTAAGAGATGAGCACCCAACAATTGGATTTAAGGTAGGCCATCATTCTTCTCAGGAGGGTTGGGAGGTTCTTCCACGATCCTGCAAACATAAAAAGACTCGTCATCCTCCTTGTTCGCTGTGTGGGCAGAAGTTGGAGGAAAAAGTAACACGTGAGCTTCTAGCAAGTTGGAGGTGGTTGCATGTAAGTTGGTGCCTTCATCCTTGCCGCCCTCATTGCTACTGGAGCCACGACTACTGCTAGAACCCGGGATATTACTAGAGCGATGACTACTGCTCGAAGCACTCTACACAGGCAGGGTTTTCATCTTGCGGGGAATGGAAATCGGCTTGGACTCAAGAGTGGATTTATGTGGGCACTTCTTGGGCCGAAGGCCAGAGGAATCAGGAGGGGAGACAAGGAGATGAAGGGACAATTGAGCAGAGAGGTTGACAGGGTCAAGCCTACTCGGCTCTTGGCAACCCACGGAGAGGTTCACTTCCCTGCTAATGGCCATCGACAATGGAGGTCTAGAGGGATGGCCTTGCCCACCTGCATGTCAGCATCTCATTTTGTGGCGCCTTGGCATGACGAGCGAGGGAGAAGACGCGTGAGACAGGGAGGGGACGCTCTTCGGAGCAGTAGAGGAGCTCCCACCACAAGACTTCGTAGAGGGGCAGTTGCACCAAGAATGAGCAGGGCCGAGAGTCGAGGGTTGAAAGGAAATGCAGGAGGCAAACATAGAGAGTTGGATGGAGAGCCGAATGGAGGCCTGAGGAGCACAGCGTTCTGAATTAATAGCCATAGTAGTAGGACAAAGAGGCGTTAATGCTCTGTAGCGGAAGGACGTCGCATAAAAGCTGGCAGGAAATGTAACTAAGGGAAATTTTTGTATAGGCATCTCTATATTGAAATGTGCCTTTCACATATTTTTTTTTAATGTCATTCACAATTTTTGTATAGGTTTCTTTATATTGAAATGTGCCTTTCACATATGTATTTTTTAATGTCTTTCAAAAATTTTGTATAGGCGTTTCTATTTTAAAGGTACTTTTCACAATATTTTGTTTAGTTGAATGAGATTAGTATATTTCTAGAAAATAATGGAAATTTATACTAAATTTCGATAAAATCCGATGAATGTTTTTAGAAATATGAATTACAATTGTTAATCTTCAAGATTTTGAGTGTTTTAGAAGTTTTTGATGGTGTTTAATCTATTTCTGTTATTAAAAATATGATTTACATATTTCTACTATTAATTTTTTTTTAAAAAAATAGTTAAATTCAGACTATTTTTATTTGTTTAGACAAAAGTATCCTCAGACAAAGCTTTTTATTTTTTAAATTATTTATTTATTTATTTATAAAGAATGAAATAATTGGATGTAATTGAAAGAGGAGGATATACTCTTCATCATCATCAGAAATTAGAGGTTATGATTACGTTTTAAAAGTTCAAAAATATAATTGACAATTTCAAACAAACATTAAGATCATCTTCAGAGGTAATCAAGTTGATAAGCGCTAAAATATTACTCTTGAATATATACGCTTTATTATTTTTGGAAGAAGTAAAGGGGACATCAGTACCACCTACGGAAATAGTATCTTTTAAGCAGGGAAAGCCACAACCGGTAGTCAGGGGTCCCTTGATAATGCAGTCATCAGTGAGCATAGTCTATTAGCAGGTAGCGGTCGGCGATGAACAGGTATACCTCTTCTTAGTCGCAGAGGTTAAACGCACTATCAATGTAATGTCCCACCTTCAAAAAAGGGTCCACATGGTTTTTTTTCTAGTACTTCTCTTTTCTATTAAGAAATTTCCTGTTGTTTTGGCTAGTGATTTCTGTGTCCCACGGTTAGCACCATGTCGATGCCCCCACGGGAAAACATCTGATAGAGATAAACGATGCAATATGTTGTGACCATTGGGTGCCACAATGTTGAGCTTGTGGTGATGTGAAAAGATGAGGGTCAGAAGGTGTTTCGTCTGTGGGGCTCCCTGCACTGTTGACAAACTGCTCATGGTTGTAGTAATCTGCCAAATATTGAGGGTCATTGGGAGGCCACGGACAAAACCCTGTCTCAAACACTACCTCTATAATATCCTGGTCATTCTTGATTGTGCAATGTTAACCCAGTTATTATGGGAGATGAAAAGGCGAATCACATGGCAACACCATATTCCATGTTGGAAAAATATTTACAACAACCCGTTAAATAAACTTACAACAATAATACTACTTTTGGTACATGTGTAAAACAACCAATTAAATTTTTACGGCAGGTTGAGGATTTTGTTTGCGATTAAAGACGTTGACTAAATGATGTTCCGACCAGGATTACAAATTCCCCATTCAACAACCTATATGATAATTAAAACTCAAAGAATAAGTTAATGAAAATTTGGTAAAAAATTATGTTCATACATTTATTCAGCAATTCATATATGCACTCTGCAACACATAAAATTATTTTTGTAAAATCACCCATCCCAGTCTTAATATTTTGACTCTCTCATGAATTGATGTATTGAAAATATTAAAAATGAATATTTGAAAAAACCAAGTAGGTAGAAGTCTTTTGTACTGTGGCGGAGGTAAGTTTGAGAAGTTTTAGAAAGAAATTCGTGGAGCAATTTGTAATGGGGCATAAAAACAATTTGTTATTGGGTTTACAATGAGATACTGCGCAACTCCTGGGGAAGTGTAAATATCAGTAAAGCTGGTGTTTTACTACTGCAATCTCCATTTTTTATGTCAATTAGTTTGTTTATGTTTTTAAATAATAATAAAAATTATAGTTTGTTGTTATATGTGTCATGAAACAATTTATTACTAGTTTATTGTGAGTTACTCTGCAATTCCTGGTGAAATATAAATATTAGTAAAATTCGTGTTTTACTATTACAACCTCCATTTTTCATGCCAATGAGTTTTCTTACGTTTTAAAATAATAATAAAAATTATATTTTGTTTTTCGATGTGTTTGCAAATTTGAGGTCTAGTTTTTACTACGCAACCGCTATTTGAAATTTTCGCTCCATTTTAGTTGCACAAGTCAACTGTTAATTAATCTCCCCATGTGTTGTCTTCACGGAAAAATCTTCTAACGGAACTTTCATGTGGTACCAGAGCACATGTAAAATTTTATTAGTTAAGAGAAAATGTTTTTATAGGTGTCAAAGGTTGTTTCGAAGGTATTTGAGAATTTGTTTTATAACAGTCAGAAATGATAGTATCAAGCATAAGCTTAAACAAATTCTCATATATCTTTGTTTAATGGAAAAAATTATGATTATTGACCTATAACAATGAAGGCTTTATTTTCTTCTCAAAGTATTGGGGATTTGGTGGAGAATGGATTCCATGAACCAGTAGATGCAACAACATGCAACACCTTGTCACAAGCATAAAAGGATTTGTTGAGAGACAAGAGGAAGAACAACTCAAAAACCCTCTAAATGTTTAAAGCAGATCATGAAATTATTTTCCAAAGGATTTCGGTAGCAAAAAGGTCCAAACAAGCATTGGATACCCTCTAGACATCTTACAAAGGCATGGAAAAGGTGAAGACAACAACTACAAATATTGAGAAGATATTTTGACACAATTCGTATGAAATAGTCTTAGAATGTAGGTTCATTTTTTACAAATGTAATTGGATTAGTTACTCAAATCAGGTCTCATGGTGAGACCCTTGAGGAAAGGAGAATAGTTGAGAAAACTTTGAGAATTATGCCAACAAGATTTTATGCCATTGTTGTGGCCATAGAAGAGAAAAAGGATTTAT
This sequence comes from Pinus albicaulis, assembly GCA_034641835.2. NCBI lineage: Eukaryota > Viridiplantae > Streptophyta > Pinopsida > Pinales > Pinaceae > Pinus > Pinus albicaulis. The sequence continues at coordinate 255,014,336 of CM076580.1, read as the reverse complement.
CACAATTTTCAATGGATGAGCTTCATGCATCAGTGATTTATCATGAACATAGACTAAATATAGAAACAAACTCCTCAATGGAACATGCCTTCAAGGCACAAGTTTTATTTGGTAAAGGTAGAGGCAGAGCAAGAAAAAATGCTAGAGAAAAATGAGAACCAAGATAGCATGTTTTTAGTTTGTAATGTAGCACAATAAAATAAACAAGATGTATGGTTTCTAGATTGAGGGCCCAATAACCACATGATAGGGAACATAAAAATAATTCCAATCTAGATGAAAGTCTAAAATCATAAGTTACAGTAGGGACTAATAACAAAATCTCTATCATGGGGAAAAGAAGATTCAACAACGTAACAAATAAGGGGAAGAAGAAATACATTTCATATGTATATTTCACCCCTCGTTTGCAGCATAAATTCATAATCATTGGACAACTAATGCAAAAGGGATACAACATATTTTTCAAAAATGGAGAGTGCATAGTTTTGTAAAGTCTCCAAGAAAATAATTGATTGAAAAAGCTTAGATGACAAGAAATATAATGTTTTCTCTCAATTTAAAACCATATTTGAAGGAAGAAGGTGAACAAGTACAATTGTCAATGAATTCACAAGAAGATGAAAGAAATGTACCATCTGGCACACAAATAAAATTTCAGGTAAGGGTCAAAGATGAAAATTGGTTATGAAATTTGATATTTTCACATCTCAATTTTGGAGGTTTGAATTTGCTGCATAGGGAAGTAATGATGAAAGAATTTCCGCTCATAGAAAAACCGGACAACCTTTTTGAAGGATGCATCTTAGGAAAACAACATAGAGTGACATTTCCAACAGGAAAGTCAATAAGGGCAAAGGAACCCTTGTCGATTTTCCATTGAAATTTATGTGGACCAATGCAAACACCATCAATTAGGGGCATATATTATTTTTTGACTTTCATAGATGATTATACATGGAAGACATGGGTCTACTTCCTAAAACATAAAAGTGAAGTGTTTGAGCTCTTCCGCCAATATAAATCTCGTGTAGAGAATCAAAGTTGATACTACATCAAATTCTTTAGGACTAACAGTGGTAGCGAATAAATCTTAGATGAATTCCTTCATTTTTTCGGGGAGCATGGAATTCACAAGCAACTTAGAACAAGGTACAGACCTCAAAAAAAAGGTTTCATGGAAAGGAATAATATGACTATTATGGAAATGGAAATGAGTATGTTGAAGGAAAATCATTTTCCAAATGATTATTGGGCTGAAGTTATTACTTCCAAAACATATATCATCATTGTCCAACCAAAATTATCAAGAATATGATCCCTGAAGAGGCATGGAGTGGAAGAAAGAATAGTGTCACTCACATGAGAGTGTTTGGATGTGTGGCTTATGCACATGTCCCAGATGAATTAAGGAAGAATTTGGACAACAAGGGGGAGAAATGCCTATTTGTTGGATATAGTGATGAATCCAAGGCATACAATCTCTAAAATCCATTAACCAAGAAGGTTGTAATCAGTAGAGATGTGAAATTCATAAAAGAGGAAGCATGCGATGCAAGTTTAGAGAATAAAATCAATGTCAAAACATGTATACCACAGAAGACAAAGAGGAATTGACCACAACAAGTAATTCCTCAAAGGTGACTCCTCCTACTCCTATTAAATTTCAACAAAGCAGTCACCAAGTGACACCGTTAACAAATAATAGGACAGTGTTGCGCAATTAAGAAAGTACTACTCAAATAACAATGCAAATGCCCACATCATCATCTAATTCAAGCACAAAACCATGTGACATGTCAAGCTCATATTCTGTAAGCATAAGAAGACAAAAATTAGAAATTTAAGTGAAATTTATGACCAAAATTTAGTTGATAGTAGTGTTGTTCTGAATTCCTTATTTTCATTGTTTTTTCATATAGATGACCCAATCCATTTTTAGGATGCATTCGAAGAAGAAAAATGTGTTGCGGAAATGGATGAAGAAATTGGAGCAATATAAAAGAATGACACATGGGATATAATCGACCCTCCGCAAGGAAAATAAGTCATTGGAGTGAAGTGGATCTATAATACCAAGAAAAAATTTGAACGAAAAATTGAAAGGCATATGGAAAGGCTAGTTGTCAAAGGATAAAAGTAGAAACATGGAAGAGATCACGGAGAGACATTTGCGGCAGTATTGAGGATGGAGATAGTGCATACAGTGTTGTCAATTATCGCGCAACATAAATGGAAAGCGTATCCAATGGATGTAAAATCAACATTCTCTAATGGAGTGTTGAAAGAGGAAGTATATGTTGCGCAACCACCTGGTTATGAGGTAGAAGGCCAAGAAGACAAGGTGTATAGGTTGAGTAAATATCTTTATGGTTGAAGAAAGCACCGCATGTAGGGTATAGTAGGATAGATTCTTACTTAATTGATAATAGCTTTAGAAAATGTGATGGTGAACCTACTCTTTACATCAAAGAGAGTGACAATTAGCTTCTTATTGTTTTTCTATATCTAGATGATTTGATTAGTACATGGAGTGATGATTTACTCATTCTTAATGATCCAAGTAGATATTGGTGGCCACCTATCTATTCCACTTGGCACCCACCATTTCTTCTTTCAAATTTTTAGTTTCCTTAATTGTAGCACAATTTACTATTTTTGGCAGTTTTTCAGGTCGTGAACTTCTAGAGCCATTTCTAGACCCTAAACAATTTTATTTTTTTTAAAGGAAAACATGAGCCTTTGATTGATGTTTTTGCAGTTGGTATTATTATTCACTGAATAAATATTTCTAACTTGGTATCGCTTATACCAAACAGATATCGTATGCCAAAGTTACGACCCCGGGAAGTTGATGTACCAATTTACCCCAACGGGGCCCACAAATTTGGTGATTCATCTCATAGGGTAAGGTTTTTGATGTTTAGGGTTTTCCATTATTTCTCAATAATAAATAGGCTTTTGAGCCTCATTGTAACATATTTTAGAGGCATGTAGCCACCACATATCTTCTAAGAGATAAGCTACCATCATCCGAGCTAGTTTATTTCCATTTTGTTTGTAAGCATATTTCAATTATTTGATATTAATGAATTGAAGTATTGTTTGTACTACATCTCTATATTGATGGTTATGTATGTATTTTGTTGTGTTCCTACCTAAGTTCAGATTAGTGGTATCAGAGTGGTATTCTCTTTTGATATTTTCTTTGCATTTCCCCAACGAGGTTAGGGTATAAGGAGTTAGGGTTTGAACTAGTTGAACGTTTGCAAGACTACATCGCAAACCCAACGACCTCCCATGCTGGAAGAAAATAAAGAAGAGGGAGTAGGATATCCTTTCAAAATATTGCTCTAAGAATCCCTCGAGTGACAGATTAAGGTGATGATTGACAACTTTATACAAATTGTTCTATGGATTCCCACAGGCAATGCAACTTCGTCTCGAAGTCTCTTTGGAGGTGCCACTCCATTAAAGCTACGATTCAACTTTGACATTCCCATATTTCAAGACTAGATAGATGTCGATGTCGTAGATAGATGGTCCATGATTTTCCGAGTAGGGAAAATATTACTTTTTCACTCCTCAAATCCGCCCCCCATGTTAAGGACTATTGGGAAACCTACTCTGAACAGAGGAATGAGATAGAACCCTCTTTTTTTTTAGCCGAAACCACTTAGAATTATTTCCAATATGCCATCAAGGAACAATATTATCCTGTGGGTATTTATGAGGAAAATTGCATACAATGGACTATGCTGTGGTGGAAAATGGATCAAGATGTGCATGAGCTGATGAATTTAGTCCACGCCTTGTGCACAAATTTGGGTATCAAAGATTCAAAGAAATATCGACTGCTTAAGTACCACAGTTGTTTGCACATATACATTTAGGAGAAGATGGAGTTCTCCGACATCTCCTCACTTGGTGCAACATACCTATATGCTTACAAGATCGAGCTGAAATTTAAGAAGAGGAAGCAAGACTGTGGATCTGCGAATATGAAATAAGGTAAATACGCCTCGAAACCACAAAACGAAGAAAAAATTGAAGGCGGGGTGACCCAAGACAAATTTTCAAAGCCACAAGAAAATAAAAACACCATGAAGACAAATAAGGACATGGGAAAGTGATGTGAGGTCCATAAGAGCCCCACTCATAAGACAAGTGAGTGCCAGGCCAAGTAGTCACTGGTGGTCGATTTGAAGGATTATGAATTATATCTATGCTCTGACTCCAAGTTAGAACCTAACAAGGGGAATGAAAAAGGGAAGAATTTTGATTGACATGGATCCCAGTGCTACCATTTCCACCACCAATATCGATAAGGATGAGCCCGAACATCCAGAGGAGTGGGAGTGCATCTTTCACTCCGAGATGTGCATGAAGTGTTCTCCACTTTAGTTTGTTTTTTACAACAAAAGCCAAAAAAACCTCATTTCAGCAGAGGTTGTGAAGTGGTTGGGCCTAATAACACAACCAAAGTCGTACACCATCAGGTGGCTTCACCAAGGACGAGACCTTTGTGTAAGCCAATTTTTAACACCAAAAACTCATACATGCACAAGATATTAGAAAAATGTCAAGCAAAAGGTACAATTAAATATTTTTAGAGAAGAAATACATTAGGAAAGTAATATTTTAGAAATTCTTAAGGTCTAATAAATAAATTGGCAGACAACACATCAACAAAAAAAGGGTTTTTGCGCACAACGTGCCTATCCCTTCGATAGTCGTGCAATCCTAAAGATGATGAAAAATCACAATATGGGACTGCTTGACACACATGAAAAGGATGATTCTCTGTATAATACAATCAAGGACAGTCGAAATCAAGCCACCTTGAAGACGTATGTAGCCTACAAAGGAATCTCCTCCCCACACTTTAGTCACTATCAATCTTGGTCCAAGAGAGGGAAGAGAAGTTCAAAATTTCTATATAAATTGGCCATGGGATGAGAAAATGGAGGCACATTGTTATGCTATCCAAATTTCTCCATAACCAACTAGATTGCAATTGTACCAATATAAGGATTGGAATGACTCACATATTGACCATGCAACATCTCACCCTACGAGAGAGCTTCACCATATCACAACTATTGACATCCTTTTGAGAAAGGGGGGAGATACTTACAGGGAACTTGAGAAAAGGATCCCCCCTTGTTCTGATTATTTGAGCTCCATAGCTTAAAGGACTTACTTCAAGTGAGTTTAGCATTGTATTATTCATACCACCAATTAACACCTAATAAAGGGATAATTCTCCATTTTTCTTATTGGGATTTTGGTCCATTTGAGCATTTTTATCGTGTATATTTTCTTCTTTAGTTCATAGTGTTGTATGTTTAGATTACCCTTTGAGTTGTGTTCACACTTTTTTATGATGTTCACTAACATTAAAATCATTCTTCCTTATGTTTGCTAGGTCCCTATATTACTGGTTTTGTCCCTTATTGTTATTAGTGTAGCCCCCTTATTGTTATCGTTGTACCCCTGTAACTAGAATATTGTTATTATTGTGCCCTTACATTATTATTGTTAAGTTGTTTAGGATTATATTGTGGCCCCATGGACTCCTATATATAGACGGAGGTTTTGGTCATTTCTATCATCCAAGAATTGTTCATTTATGTAATTTATTGGAGGTTTCCCCCTCAAAGTGGCTATTTCTAAGGCGTTGATCTCTCTTTTATTCTATTTTTGGAGCTGGTTTCATAACATTTGGTATCAATGGTTTGGATTCTATGGTTTCGCTCCTCCAAATAGGTCATCATGGAATTTTCACTATATATTGTTTTATACAAAGGTTCAGAAGGTGAAATTTTTACAGAGGGAATCCGAAATCTCGAGGAATGTCATGGAAAAATTTCAAATCTTGGTCCGCAATATTTTCGGAGATATGATCTATGAAATTTAGGGATTTTTGCAGTCTCCTGAATTTAACCTAAACAAGTCATCGTAGAATTTTCTCTATAAGTTTTTATCTGCGAGGGCTTAGATGCTAAAATTTTTCAGAGAGCGAAACTGCAGTCCTGAGGAACGTCGTGGAAAAAATTTAGAGATTGATTCAAAATATTTTCATAGATAGTGTCTTTGGAAGTTAGAAATTTTTTAAGCTCTCGAATTTCATCTCAAAGAGGTGACCGTGGGAAAATTTTCATAACTCTCTCTCGAAGCATTCGATTGGAATTCTGTAAGAAGTGGCCACAATTACAAATACTGTAGTTTCACCTGTATAAATTTCAGAGCTGAAGGAGGAAACAATGACACATGGCATGCCGTACAAGGTCTCTCTATTAAACCAGTCCATAATTAGGTCATTGTGGGAAATTTGTCATAACTTTGTCTTGAACAATCCAAATTAGGCTAGACCTACAAAATTCGAAAGAAGATTCAGAGGGCTACTATAGGGCCCGATTTCAAATATTGAAGATCTGAATCAAAGAGCTCATTCAGTTTCAATATCTACCTCCTCAAGAAGAAAAAGGTGTTTCTTTTTTTCGAAATACATAAGTCTCGTTTGAAAAATTAGTTTGAATTTATTCCAAGGGCATATTGAAGAATAGATATCAGTATTGGGTTTTAAAATCCCCCCTAAAAAGAATTCAACACCTATTAAACCTTCAAAGGCTCTACTATGACTCATGAAGACGAAGAAACGAAAAATGAGATATCAAAATTACAAGAGCAAGTTCACCAAATTTCGCTATAGCAAAGAGAAACAAAAAAATGAAATGGAAGTATTGAAGAAAGGCGCAGAAACTAAGATGGATGGTTTGAAGAAAGGCATGGAAGCTAAGATGAATGGTTTGGAAGCTAAGATGGATGGAATGGAAGTTAGCATGGAAGCTACTATCGATGAAAAAATGAAAGACAACATGGAAAACATGAAGAATGATAAAAAAATTAGACATCAAAGGTTTGGAAAAGTTAATACAATAATTTTTGGCTAATGGAAAAAATATAGTAGAGGAAACTCATGATGAGAATAAAATAAATGTTAATCATGATTTCATAAACTCTAATGATGGATAGAAGAACCACCATATTCCAAAGATATATATGAGGAAGTTTGATGGCAAAGATCCCATAACATGGATACTACTCATGGAGCAATATTTTGATCTCAATAATGTGCAAAACACACAAAATGTACGCAATGAAACTTTACATTTACAATAAAATACATTTGTATTGTATCGATGGTTTTGATCCTGTAAAAAAATTGTCACTTGGTCAATTTTTGTGGAGGAAATGATAGCACATTATGATGGTACACAAAGAAACACCTTCTTTAGCCAATTGATAAATCTCAAACAAAAGGGTTCAGTGGTGGAGCACATTGAGGACTTCGAAAAATTGAATATAAGGGTAGCTGATATTCTAGAGGAACACAGGATTGGTGTCTTCATAGGGACTTTAAAGGATAACATCCAACATGAAGCTCGCTTTTAGGAACCTAATTCATTAGACAAGGCATTTAGTTTGGAAAAAAAATTGAATGTAAAATTATGGCGACAAGGAAGCCTACCACTCACATATATAAAGATGGAGGTGTTGCTACTCCTAGACTTCCACAACCTATAGGATTGACACCAAAAAAATTGGAAGAAGAAAGAGCAAAAGGGATTTGGTACAGTTATGATATAAAATACACTAAAAGTCATAAGTGTGTTGAGAAGAAATTATTTTACATAAATTTTGAAGAGGAAGAAGAAAATGAACAAGAATCTTCAAAAGAAGAGGATATACACAAGGATCCAACCCTAGAAGAGGAAGAAATGAGTCCGACCATATCGTGTAATGCATTGGCATGAATTACCACTCCTCAAACTCTCAAGATAGAAGGACATATCAAGAAGAAAAAGGTAATAGTGTTGATTGAGTTGGGTAGTACCCATAATTTTATTCATTGTGAGGTAGCAAAGGAATTGAATTGTTTCCTATACCCAGCACTAGAATGTCAAGTGATGGTTCCAAATGGAGGAACTATAAATTGATCTGTAAAATGCCATAATATCAAGCTAACCATGGGGTAATGTGTATTGAATAGTCCAATGCTTTCCATTCCAAAGGGAGGTGTTGGTGATGTACTAGGAGTACAATGGTTACAATCTTTGGCGACGGTAGATTTTAATTTTGAAGGACTTTTCTTGAAAAAAAATTAGAAGGAAAGGAAGTCGAATTACAGGGTATCATAGGGAAGTTGGGAAAGATAATAATCTCTAATTCCATGAAAAGGCTTCTGAAGAAAGAAGAATGAGGCGTAATTGCACAATTATGCTCACTAGAAGTTCCAACATCAAAATCATATATTTATGCAGATCTCCAAGATGTCTTGGACAATCATTCCAAGGTGTTTGAAACTCCCAAAGGACTCCCACCTATTCGTGATCATGATCATGCTATTCATTTTATTCCAGGAATTGTTCCTCCAAACATCAAGCCTTATAGATATCCTTATGTCCAAAAGAGCGAAATTGAACGTATGATTGCAGAAATGTTAGAGGCTGGCATAATTCAACCTAGTTAAAGTTCTTTCTCTACTCTAGTAGTATTGGTGCACAAGAAGTATGGATGATGGTGCATCTATCCGGATTATAGGGATCTCAATAAGTTTACCATTAAATATAAATTTCCCATTCTTGTGATTGATGAATTATTGGATGAATTACATAGAGAAATTTATTTTACCAAGTTGGATCTTCGTTTAGGATATCATCAAATTAGAATGAAGACTGAAGATATTCTGAAAACAACATTTCAAACTCATTATGGTCATTATGAATTTTTGGTCATGCCTTTTGGCCTTACGAATACACCTTATACATTTCAAGGGTCAATGAACTCCATTTTCAAATGCTCCCTTAGAAAATTTGTGCTAGTATTTTTTGATGATATACTAATCTACAATAGGTCTTGGAAGGATCATGTTCAACATGCTGAGAGGGTGCTAAAACTATTGTAGGAGAAGTAATTATATGCAAAAAAATCCAAAATTTTTTTTGGAGTACAAGAGGTGGAATATCTGAGTCATATTGTATCTCACGATGGTGTTAAAGTAGACCCTAACAAAATTAAATCCATTAAGGAATAGAAAGTCCCCACAACCGTAAAGCAGTTGTGAGGATTTATCAGGTTAACAGGGTATTATCGCAATTTTGTTAAGAATTATGGGAGAATAGCAACACCTATAACAACATTATTTAAGAAAGATGAATTTTCATGGACTCTTGAAGCAACTAAGGCTTTTGAACATCTTAAAGAGGCAATGTTCCTAGCACTGGTCTTAGCTACACCAGACTTCACAAAAACTTTTATTGTGGAATGTGATGCCTCAGGAAAGGGAAAGCCATCCAATCAAAGGAAAGTATTTACAGAAAGCTATTTATGAGAATTAAATGTTAGCAATACTACATGCACTAAAGAAATGGTGACCTTACCTAATGGGAAGACACTTCAAGGTAAAAACTGATCATGATATTATTAAACACTTTTTAGAACAAATACTATCTTCATAAGAGCAACAAAAATTGGTCACAAAGATGTTGGGTTATGACTTTGAAATAATCTACAAAAAAGGGAAGAAAAATGTTGTTGCAGATGCACTCTCAAGAAAGAATGAAGAGGTGGAAGCATTGCTTTGTGCCATTTCTATTATCCAACCAGATTGGATAGCCGAAGCAAGGGATGAATGGAAGAAGGATGAAGAAGTGTGGACATTGATTCAAAAGTTGCAGCAAGATCCTAGTATATTTGATACATTTATTTGGAAAAATGATTCCTTATGGTACAAAGATCGCTTATATCTTTGTAAGAATTCCCAACTAAAACAAAATATTCTTTTGGAATTGCACACTTCTCCTTTAGGAGGACACTCAGAATTTTTTAAAAATTACGACAAGGTGAAGAAAGAATTTTTTGGGATGGCCTTAAATCTGATATTCAAAAGTTTGTGGCAGAATTTTTGGTTATCCAGCAAAACAAATTTGAGACAGTTAAGACCTTGGGTCCTCTACAACCTTTATCCATTCCAAGTCAAAGTTGGGAGAAGATTTCAATGGATTTTATCACAGGTTTACCTAAGTCCGAAGGAAAGAGTGTCATCATGGTGGTAGTTGATAGACTTACCAAGTATGCACACGTTTGTGCATTATCTCATCCATTTAAAGAAAGTACAATTGCTACTACATTTATGGACACAATTCAAAAGCTACATGGAAAGCCAAAGATTATTGTGAGCGACAAAGATCCCATTTTTATTGGAAATTTTTGGACGGAGTTATTTTCTTGTTTGGGTACTCAATTAGCTCATACCTCATATTATCATCCTCAATTTGATGGTAAAATTGAGATAGTGAATAAATTTTTGGAACGATATCTTCGTTGTTTTGTATCTGATAAACAAGCACAATGGGTCAAGTGGTTACCTCTGCTGAATGGTGGTATAACACTTCCTTCCATACTACAGCAAAAATAACCTCATTTATGGAACTTTATGGATATCATCCACCATCCATCACATCATATTTAAGAGAAAATTATAAGGTTCAAGTAGTGGAAGATCACATTGAGCATCAACAAAAATTTCTCCAACTCTTAAAGCATAATCTAAATTTGGCACAAAATCGAATGAAACAACAGGCAGATCAACATCATAGCAAGATAAGTTTTGATGTACGAGATTGGGTATTTTTATGGCTAGAACCATACAAAATAATGTCCCTCAAGCAAGCTAGGAAGGATAATAAATTATCGCCAAAGTACTATGGTCCTTACAACATGTTGCAAAATATTGTTACTATGGCATATAAATTGGAGCTTCTTGCCTCTTCGCGGTGCATCCCGTTTTCCATGTTTCATGCTAAAAGAAGGTTATAGGTGAAAATCTTCCAATTCAAACAATATTTCCAGAACTCGATGAGGAAGGAAAAATCATATTGGAACCTGAAGCGGTCACGGAAACAAGAAATCGACAGCTACGAAATCGATCAATTTCAAAGTATCTCATCAAGTGGAAGAACTTACCCACTAAAGATTCTACATGGGAGGATGAGGATTTTATACAGAAGCACCCAGAGCTACTCAAGCATTGAGGAAAACACCTTTTTGAAGGAGAGGGGCATGTTAGGTCCCTATATTACTAGTTTATTCCCTTATTGTTATTACTGTAGCCCCCTTATTATTATTTTTGTACCCCTGTAACCCCAATATTTTTATTATTGTGCCCTTACATTATTATTGTTACGTCGACTAGGATTATATTGTGTCCCCATGGCCTCCTATATATAGAAGAAGGTTTTGGTCATTTGTATCATCTAAGAATTTTTCATTTATGTAATGTATTGGAGGTTCCCCCCTCCAAGTGTTTATTTCTAAGGCGTTGATCTCTCTTTTCTTCTATTTTTGGAGCTGGTTTCATAACAATGTTCTTATGTAGATAGAAACTAGCTTCTAAAGAGGTCCATTTTGGTACATCTCTATAGAAAAAACACGACCACGGGAATTGGGACTCCACTGAATTCCTCTTGTTAGGTTAATGGTTGTCTTTTTCAGGCCATTCGAGTATCTGCTGAAGTCTGTTACAAAAAATCCTTTAATTATCTGTGAGCTTCCCATTACATTCAGTGACTATTCCAAACATTAGAGAGTGAAATTTTTTTAGTTCTTCCCAACAGTGTGCATTACCCTTTGACAAACACACACTCCGCGCCTGTGGGAAGATAACACGCTTGGAAGAAAAGCAAGCCAAAAATTAGCATATTTTTTCCATTTGTAAGGTGATTGGAATTCTCTAATAACTTTCCATCATTGTGTTATTCATTTTAATACTCTTAGGACAGTTAGTTGCTGCACTAAATCTCGGTTAGCATAGAAATTAGGTGTTTTTTTATTTTAGTTAATATATGAAAATTTCACATAATTTAAGTAGCAGAAAAGAAAATTTCCCTAATCCACGCATTTCTTTAGAACAAGTTATTTTCCCATAAGAATACATAGCACATAGATTGATTAGTAAAAACGTAAGTGCCCCATAAATCCACACATATTTTACTAGCTAAGCTACATCAAATTTTTGCATTAGATTTAGAACTAGGGTCAAAATGTCGATAACAAAAGCGAGTAATCTCTATTGTCCTTGCACCTCATAGTGATCCTAGACAAGAATATGAAAATTTTCCTAAGGAAATTTGAACTACCATCTCTCTATAGTGCAACATAGTTGGATTAGGCAAAGTGTAAGTGACCCATAATCCATGCATAATTTCAATTTTTTGCAAGGAACAATCACACATGGTGTAATAATGAAAGTTCTGTAAAGGATCACCGCATATCCATATCTCATCACACTCTTCATTATTCACTTCAAAATACACATGAAACATTGGTAATTTTTGAAGAAAAAGGAACCCAGTGTTTTGGGAACTTTGTTCTTATCATAGTTTTATTTCAAAAATGCACACCCTAGAGAAAAATTGAGACTCCTTATAAACAACAATAATTTTAAGTCATTAAATTCTCCCCACAGGGGCCACAAAAGAAATAATTGTTCAGGTTAGGAACATCACGGGCAGGTATCCATTAATATGTCATTGTCATAATACATTTTTAAACATATATGTTGACATTTTATGGATCTTTAAATCCATATATTGGCCCACGGAATGAATACTAGAGCATTACAAAGATTCATTTCAAAGGGGGTTAATCATAGGCCCAGTGCGTGCGGTACTCTTTGGGGATACCTGATCCATCGAGTGCTCGATAATGGTAACTGATTATGAAGGATCTCAAGACTCGAATGCTGACGTCAAACACCGATATTTTAGTGGAAAAAACTAGGGCATCCTTCCCTATAGGTGACATAGGTGACAGTGCAGGAAACACTCAATCCTTATGCCATTACCTTGGTAGATTCTTCGACTGCTAGTCTGTGTCGCTAGTTATTTCAGGACGTTGGCCCTAGTACTCATCATAAGATATATTTGCAAGGCCCAATTACCATGAGAGTGTAAGGACGATTAGGTATATATAGGCTTTTGGTATCATATGCAAAAAAAAACAAAAAACCTCATTTTTTGCTTGATCGATCACATAGTTCAAAGTTAAAGAGAAACATTACCTTTTCACTTTTCACTTCGTTTTATGCATGTCATTATATTTTTTTCTTTGATAGAAATAATCCTACTTCCCAAATCACAAATACCAAAATATCGCAGTAATCGACATCATAGGGGACCCAATGGGACACATCCAAACTAGGCGTTTCTTAACCCCCACCCCCCCCCCCCCCCCCCATTAAAGGGAGTAGTATCAAACCTCCCTTCTTTTAGGCGTAGAGGACGTCATGTTTCCACTGTTATCAGATCATCCTTTATCAAGGAATTTTTTATTAGAAACCGCCAAGGGTCACCAACTATAGCACTAGTGGAAACCCCAACAGGTAACCACACTGGAATCCTCCTATAACCCCTCGAGGTCAAAGGATAGCTACCCTCTAAGGAGTAAGTGGAATATCCATCAGGGTACGCCACAGGGTAAAATTCCCCAAGAACCTCCCTTGAACTAGCACATTCAAATAACTACCTCTCAAGATAGTACGATGGCGGTCAATACAAAGTTACCATTCTTAGCATCAGTAAATCTTCCATATCTAACGAAGTTAACAAATTACCCCATTGCAAAAGGCCCAAAGTGGCCCCCCATGGCCATGAAGCTCCCTTTTGATATGCCAAATTTTGAAGGGAAACAAGCAGAAGACCCCAAAAATCATATAATGACTTTCCACATGTGGTGTTCATCGAATAGCATCATTTTAATATATAAGTGTCCTCAGAAACGTAATTTTATTAATAATGGAAAAGAAATTACATAACAAATTGCAAGATTTTACAAACTTAAACTTCCACAAATTTTCAATTAGGAAACTAACCTATTTATAAGTTATATGTCCTCACTTAATTTAGTTATGGACCACTTGAAAAAATAATGAGTGTCCATTTACAATAAATGATATTCTATCCAATCTAATAACTTTATTCCTATTTTAGATCCTAAGATACAACTCAATTCTACAGTCCTATCTTTGCTAACAATATTTTATTTCTAAGTGTCTCTAATATTTATTAAATATTCTAATTTAATAAAAAATTTAGCCTAACTTTACCTCATTATATTTGGATCATCTCACATTCCCCCCTATGGTACAAAGATACATTACAACGTAGACCAAGTTCATCTCTGAACATAGTAAATTTTATTCTACCAAGAGGTTTTGTGAAGATATCAGAGGTTTGATCTTCTGAAGGACAATAAATCAGTTTGATGACATCCTTTGCAATGAGTGATCTGATATGATGATACTTGGTGTCCACATGCTTTGTCTTTGAATGAAAAACTAGATTCTTGGCAAGCTTTATTGCTAACTGGTTGTCGATGAATAACGAAGTAGCTTCTGCTCGAGGAATACCCAAGTCTTGTAAAACTCTATGCAACCAAACAATCTCACATGTTGTTTCCCATGCTGATGTGTATTCTGCTTCTGCTAAAGAAGTGGCCACTGTAGCTTGCTTCCTACAACTCTAGGATATTTTAGATGACCCCATGTTCATTAAATAACCTAAGGTTGATGCCCTTTCATCAATATTTCTAGCAAAGTCAGCATCTGAAAATCGATCAAGTACAAATTTTTTAGTCTTTTTGTAAAGAAGACCAAAATCTTTTGTTCCTTGGACATAACAAAGAACACCTTTTGCTGCATTCCAGTGGATATCTAGTGGTTCCTGCATAAAGTGGGAAACAATACTGACATCATAAGAAATATCTGGTCGAGTAGTTGTCAGATAAATCAGGCTACCAATCAACTGTCGATAAGTAGTGCTATCCACCATTTCCCCCCCTTCAAATTTTGAAAATTTCAAGTTTTATTCCATAGGGGTAAGAATAGGCTTGCAATCCTGCATTCCAAATTGCTGAAGAATTTATGATGCATACTTACTCTGAGAAATGAATATATGATGTGGATGTTAGAATACTTCAACTCCAAGATAATAGTGAAGCAGTCCCAAATCTGTCATCTTAAAATCTACATGTAACTCCTTTTTTACCTATGCAATGTGATCATCATTATTTCTAGTGATAGTCAAATCATCTACATACATCACCAAAATCACCATATTTTTACCTTTTTGGCGTACATACAAGGTATCATCAGATTCAGTTCGTTGAAAACTAACTTTCCAAAGGTATTCATCCATTTTAGCATACCAATCTTTGGGAGCTTTTTTTTAACTCATATAAAGCCTTTATCAATTTGCAGACTTTATGTTCCTATCCTTCAATTTCAAAAACTGGTGGTTGTGTCATGTACACTTCTTCCTGTAAATCACCGTTGAGGAAAGAACTTTTTACATCCATTTGATGAACTGTCCATCCTTGTTGAGCTGCTAAGGCAAGTGTGAGTCGGATGGTGTTCCATTAAGCTATAGGAGAAAATGTTTCCTCATAATATATTCCTTCCTGCTGCGCAAAACCCTTAGCAACAAGTCTTTCTCTATACTTGTCAATTTCACCATTTTTCTTATACTTAATTTGTGTAAAGCCATTTGCATCCGATGGGTTTAACATTTTGACGAAAATCAACAAGTTTCCAAGTGTTATTGTCTTGAACTGCTTGATATTCATCAAGCATAGCCTGTTTCCATTCTTTATGTTTTACTACCTCTTGATAAGTAGAAGGTTCAGTAAAATCATTTGCTATTAAGGCAAAATTTCCTTCGTTTCCTTGTGATCCCCCTATTCCTATTTTATTCTGTTCATTAGGCCTTACATCTTTCAAAATTTTAACTACCCATTTTGGAAATTGATGTTCACTAGTTTGAGATTGTGAAAAATCACCAACATTGAAAAGAGGGCTGATGTAAACTGATGTTTGATGAGCAACCGCAGGTTCTGGGGGCGGAGAGTCATTGTTAGAAGAACTGTTGCTGCTAGGAGAGTTGGATGAATTACTATAAGACCCAGATGGCATTGGTGAAGAAGGCGGACCCGATGAATCATTTTTAGATGAAGGAAACTCAAGTTCATACCAATTTTGTGAATTTGGTTGACTTTGTAGATTTTTATTTCTTTTATCACTTTTTGTTTGTAACTTTTGAAGAAGACTTTCAAATTCCTCAGTACTCTTACTCTCATTTTCATCAAAAATCACATCTCTACTTACAATAAATTTCCCATTAGACAAAAGCCGGTACCCTTTCTTCTCATCAGAATACCCAATCATTGTGCACTTCAATCTTCCTAAGTCAAGCTTAGTTCGTTTTTCCTCTGGAACTAAGGCATAACATATGAATTCAAAAACTCTGAGATGTTTAACCCAAGGTTTGAAGCCAAACCATGCTTCATAAGGTGTGATTCCGTCTAAAGAAGCAGTGAGAGATCTGTTTCTTAAGTAGATAGCAGTATGAATTGCTTCGGCCCAATATAAAGGACTTAAATTTTTGAAAGTTAACATAGATCACACCATTCCTAGCAAGGTATGATTCATTCTTTCTAGTGTTCCATTTTGCTGTGGAGTGTAGAGATTAGTAAGATGTTGTTTTATGCCATTATCCATGCAATACATTTTGAATTCATTTTAAGTGAATTCTCCGTTATTGCTAGTTCTGAGAGTGCCAATCTTCTTCTTTACTTCATTTTCAATAAGTTGGTGAAACGTTTTGAACTTTTCAAATTCTTCTGACTTTTGCTTCAAAAAAATATACCAAAGTCATCCTGCTAAAATCATCAATAAAGAGTAAGAAATATCTGCATCCTCCAAGCGAAGTTTGTAAGGGTCCACAAATATCACTATGAACCAACTGCAAATTCATGTTTGCGCACCATGAACTTGTAGGAAAAGCCTCTTGATGTTGTTTTCCAAAAATGCAAGATTCAAACTTTGCATTGCTGCTTTTGAATGTTGGAATTCCCTTAACCATTCCATGTTTTTGTAACTGAGAGATACTTTCAAAGTTGAGATGGCCATATCTTATATGCCACAACCTGATTGGTGAAATGTCTATACTTGCTGCCCCTGCAAAGTCAGAATTTCTTGGAATAAATTTCCCTTTCATCCTTAACATTTTTCCATCTTCATAGGCTGTCATTAATATTTTCGTGTTTTGTTTGAATGAGTTAATTTTAACTAATCCATCTTCCATAATCACCATATGTCTTGCTTGTTGAATCGTGACTAAAGATAACAAATTTTGCTTAAATGTTGGGACATACCATACATTTGAAATCATTCTTTCTCCAATGCCAGGTAAAAAAATTTTAACTATACCTTTTCCAGATGGAGTATGTTTTGTTTTATCAACAAGATAGATTGAATTTAGATGGCATTCTTTGAAACTCCAAAAGGAGTCACATTGAAAATTCATGTGTTGAGTTGCGCCTATATCCATAATCCATGTGTCTTCATAATGACTTCTAAGAAATTTTGAAACCTGTAAAGTTGTTGATTATGTATTTGTGAAGACATATTCTGAACCATCAGGATCATCTTCATCATTTGCAAATTGTGCAGATTTTGGATGAAACTTGGGAATTTTCTCAATAGAAGTTCTACAATCTTCTGCATAATGGCCAACTTCGTTACATCTACTGCAAAAAATTTGACTGAAATCTCTGCCTTTGCCTTGAGATTGTCCTCTACCTTGATATTGTCCTTTACCTCTGCTTTGACCTATATTCTAAGTTTGTCCTTTGCCTGGAATTTGTACTCTACCTTGATTATATCCTTTGATTTGGTTGTTACCTCTTCCTTGAAAATTTCTCCTGCCTAAATTGTAGCCTCTTTTGAAATTGTTTCCTCTTCCTTGACTGCGACGACGACCTTGGGCTTCTTGACTTTGATTGAAATTTCCTCTTCCTAGATTTCTTGAACTATCAGCTGAGGAGTTACTTGAGATGGCTTCAGTGAAGAATACATCTTCTCCAATCTGTTTCTTCTTTCCAAAAATTTTATCATGTTGGGATAACATGTCACTAAATTCATCAAAATTTATCTTCTCTAAACTTCCAGTGACTTGCAAAGTTTCCAAAAAATGTGTATATGATGATGGAAATCCAACAATTAAAATTGTAGTCAAGAAACTTTCATCGAAAGCTTGAAAACCAGCATTTATTATTTTTTGCTTGATGATTTTAAGCCATGAAATATACTTAAGGACATCACCACCTTCAGTTAATTTATGTTGAAGCAATTTTAATTGAAGATCAACCTTCTTTGATTCAGGTTTTGTATCAAAGAGATCTTTGAATGTACGTAAAGAAATCCATGCAGCTAAGAAATTTTCAATATGTATGTACATTTCATTATTAACTAAAGCTTTTATAAGAGCTAATGCCTTGGCATTTTTTACTTCCCATTTTGCAAGTGAAGCTGCATTTGTTGGTTCATTAAGCTTAATGTTGCCATCACATATTTCATGCCACAATTAATTATACATGAGAGTGCTTTCAATTATACGTTTCCATGTCTTATAATATTTCACCCCATCTAGCTTATCAGATTCAGAGAACAGATTAATTAACTTTGACATGATAGTGTTGAAGCAGTGCACCAAAAGAATCAAGCACAAGAAGAAAATGAGAAACTCGTCACATGAAACATGCCACTCCAAAAAAAACACACGCCACGCAAAGAAAAAAATGATATGTCGGGGCTTGGCCTTGACCCTCGTATAGTCGTTCAAAAAAGGAGAAAAATGACTGAGCTTTGCACTTGGCTCTAGTCAATTTCTCGTTGAGTGTTTACAATGAAATCTTTGAAAAATTTGATCGCTTAACAATGCCCCTACAAATGTCTTCTTTTAAAAAGGAACTACCCCCCCTCAAAGTAAAAGGTACTTTGAGTTACAAATAATAACCCTTATTTCTCCAAAATAAAAATATTCTACTTATTCCTCAAAAAAAAAGGTTCTACTTCACCTTATTTCTCCAAAAAAAAAATATAATTGTCTCCCTTATAACTCCAAATTTTATAAAACTTACAACTCCTAAAAAAAATGATCCCACTTACGTTACAAATATATATATATATATATATATTTTGAAAAGGCTGATGTTGTTGTCTCAATCATGTACAAAATTATCCAATGATCCTTGTTGCGTAGTTCCTTTTGATCTGTATTATTCTATATTTTTCCAACACTCTTTGTATTTTTTGATTCTAGATTTGGGGATTTTGTTGACCGCCTTGATAGTGACATGTACAGTCTGGACTACTCTCAGCATCCTTATCAATGTCTCTGCTTTGTTTCTAGGTAAATGAGAGGAGGGACCGTACGGAATCTCTTGGATCAAAATTGATTCAATTTCCTGTTTACAAAAGAAAAAACTGGAACAAATTTCAAGGCAAAATCAGAAGTCATTACCATTGTCAGAAGACCTGCTTGTGAACTTGTCTGATTCTCGACATGTGGTGGAATCTCTTCTAGATAGCCTTCCACCAATGTTTGAGGAAAATATCAAAATTGAGTCTACTTTTGGACCTACTCTTAAAGCAGCTTTCATGGTTATGAGCCAACTGGGAGGAAAGTTGCTCATCTTTCAGAGCACATTACCTTCTCTTGGGGTTGGACATCTAAAGCTAAGGGGGGATGATCCACACATCTATGGTACAGATAAAGAGCACACGATTCAGATTGCAGAGGACCAATTCTATAAACAGATGGCTACAGATCTTCCAAAAAAATAGATTGTGGTGAATCTATATGCATTTAGCGATAGATATACAGATATAGCTTCCTTAGGTACTTTAGCAAAATATACATGCAACAAGGTTTATTATTACCCATATTTTAAGTTCTCTGTGATTTGAGTTTGGAAAAGGAGTTCATAGCAAAGGAAATAACTCTACTTGGAGAGGGAGAAATCATGGAGCTCATGGAAGTTGTAGATCCAGATGTTGTTCATGGAGTTTGTCATTTTGTTAGAAAACAACTTGCATCTGAATTGTGTGCAGAGTTTTTCAGGGTTGTTGAAACTAACCAAAGCTCAGAGGAATATGACCCTAATCATGATAGTATGGCAAGACGTGCTTTGAAAAATACTATCCTTGAAATGACAAAACTTGTATTACATGAATACATTTCAGCTACAAATATGACTGTAAAATTTGCAACTTTGGGTGTTATTTCCCAAAATGCCAGAGATGTATGAGATGAAGTTTAAAAGCTCGGGAGAGAAGGGTGAACTTTGATTAGATATGAAGATAGATTCAGACTCGAAGCAAGAAGAAAATTTAATTTTCAAAACAAATTGAATCTTAAATAAAAAATTGATTTTCAGATTTAAAATCTAAAATCAATTTAATAATTAAATTATTTTTCCCTTAAAAAAAAAAAAAAAACTGAATAGATTGCATACCAATTCATCCATTAGCAAAATTTTCCAAAAGTCTGCAAAGCTGAAATCTCCACCTTCACATCATCTGCATTACTGGTGGCTCTGATACCACATTAATACAGAAGTGTCCTCAGAAACGTACTTTTATCAATAATGGAAAAGAAATTACATAACAAATTGGAAGAGTTTACAAACGTAAACTTCCACTAATTTTCAATTAGGAAACTAACCTATTTATAAGCTATATGTCCTAACTTAATTTAGTTATGGACCATTTGAAAAAATAACAAGTGTCCGTTTACAATAAATAATATTCTATCCAATCTACTAACTTTATTCCTATTCTAGAGCCTAAGATATGACTCAATTCTAGAGTCCTATCTTTTCTAACAATATTCTATTTCTAAGTGTCTATAATGTTTATTAAATAGTCTAATTTAATAAATATGTTTATCCTAACTTTACATTATTATATTTGGATCATCTAACACATTTATGATATGATTCAACTAAGACTAAATCAACGCACCCTGACAGGGCCTGCGACGAAATCGTATGTTGAACATCCATCTACATTGCGTAGAACCATTAGTGCCCTCGCTACCACATTCCTTACATATTTCCAGCTCCCAATTCACCATGACTCGAGAACGAATATTATTTCACATTTCAGACAAACACCAACCATTCATATATCAGACCATCTCTGCGAATGATAGAGATGTCGTAGCTTGTACAAAGCCAAACTCGACGACAATGTTTTGTTGGAATTATATTTGAAAAAACTCACTACAAATATTTCAAAAGATGTAACGATGCAAAACCCTACCTCAAAGGAAGATTCCATTAGCAAATCCCATCAACTTGAACTCATTTACACCCAATCAGGATATATCTATAATGTCATGCCACATGCCTCGTGCTTGCATACCTATATGGAGTTACCAGGTGCGTTGAGCATTGTTGATGGCTTGATAGGGTTTTTAGCCTAAATTCAACCAAATATTAGTTATCAGTACCTAGGATACTCTTATGATTCTTCACAAAATGTATAATAGTCAAGATACCATCAAAGTCAGCCTGCACCTACACAGAACATGAAGAATAGGGAAATTCCATACCGTCAATAACAGGGAGGCCCATATCCTCACTCACAGGGGAATCAATACCCAGGTATAAATGTTGATACAAGGGATTCACCCCAACATTCATACAACAATCAGGGACAAGGGAACCAATACTCCCCTTTCCCCACACAAAATATACTCCCAACACAAAAGAATGCACCAATGAATCTAGTACAACCTTTCCAGGCTCAACACTGATAATATTATGACCAAGAGAGTAAAAAGAGCACTCCAAACACTGCCAAAGAACAAGAAAAAGGGATATCCTAGAAAGGGGGTAGTAGTCAACAATGGCCTCTGCAATCTCATGTTGGGGGAAAGTCCAACCGAAATCTGAACCTGCAGCCAAATAATAACTCCCAAGGGAAAAACAAGAGGCCTAATATACGCACAAACCATTCTTGTGCCATAAAATCCAGGGCAACCGAGGACAAGGGGGACAAATCCAGCAACCTGCAGTAATGCAAGAACCTTTCCCCCATTAGGGAGTGGTTAATACCCAATGGAAAAAACCACCCCAAAACGACACTGGAGGGAAAAAAATGAAATCTATATGGCTAGTGAATAATTTCTCTTCCAAACACGGAATAGGAACTGTGACACTCCCCTGGATACCAGCCCATCAGGTAAAGGTAAGAGCGCACCTATCGCATCGTTAACTATCTTCAAAGTACATATTGAGCCCTTTCCAAGAATGGTCAAAGGACCAACCAGGCGGACAAGACATCATTCCAAAGCTGCTCATAGCTATATTGTAATGGATGACTTGGATCAATCTCCAACATCCATGTCAGCATTGGAAGTCCTAAAATGATGCCCAACACATTAGAGGAACTTAGTTTGCGCTTTAGGCACAATTGACCCTTCTGATTCTTTCCAAATGGTTTTCGATATAGATAAGGCAGGCCCTATGATTTCTTCTCTAGTTGCTTTCCATATACCATTTTTAGTTCAGAATATCACCATACGCCGGTGTATTGTGGATGAAGGAGCATCCATGTACATCATGTCCAAAAGAATTTGGAAAAATTTAGGATCACCTAAATTGAAACCATCTGACATCATGCTTATAACATATAATCAGCGCCCATCAAACCTCTTGTGTCTTTATAAAAATGTCCAAGTAAACCTGGATGGAAAAATAATCCTCATAGACATTGAGGTATTAGATGTGCAATTAGACTATAATATCCTCCTGGGGAGGAGTTACATGTATGCTATGATTGTGATCACATCCTCTGTTTTTAGGGTGAAGATGTTCCCTCGTGACGATATGATGATCTCCATCGACCAACTCACATACTACGAAAATAAGTCCATGGCTTCTCTAGATTTTGTACTAAAATATGTAGATATGACCATGGAACTGCTCACGAAGTATAAAAAATTTGGCCCAGGACAATTCAAGCCACCTTCTATCGTAGGATCATACCCAAGAGACCCCCTTATCATACTAGGTGAAGCCTTGGAAAGTACAGAGGCAACGATCTACACGATGACCCCATCAAACACTGAAACTAGCCTGGAACTAGAAACTAGTAGCATAGATACCGACACCACAGGTTCCACATTCCTACCTTATTATATCTCCTAAACCCCATTTTTGTACCCCTCACCTATTTTTATTTCGAAACAAGTCATGGAAACTCTTACATTTCCAAACATGGATTTTGAAATGCCATTCTGGTATTTGGCTCCCTCGACTGCATTAAGAAGCCTAGGTATGACCTCTATATGAATAAATCCTATTACCCTCAAGAAGCCATAATAGCCAAAGAAGCCCTTGTAGCAACACTGACTAGTAGTACTGTAAGGGATAACAATAAAGGGAAAAAATTCAACACCCCTAAGATTGATAGGCCATTACAACCTTGTGCATTTTGCGATATCATAGGCCATCCTCCTAACATTTTCCCAAAATTATATGAGTTAAAATCTCTTCTACATACTAAAATAAATTTCGCAACCTCACACACCCTCGAAAAGGAAAATTTCATAAATACTAAAGGTGAGGCATTGTGCACTAAGCATGCATGTGCCATATGTGACAAATTCTAGCATTACACCCATCGTTGGCCAAATATGCCTCAATATAGGGATGCATTACAAGCCCTAGAACAATATAACTAAGGTTACCCCTATACAACTTCCATAAAAGTGAAGGAAGACAGGTCCAAAACCCTCTTGTACATATGACAAGATCCTGCATCATGTGCATAGTCATCTAACCCAATGGCTCAAATAAGGAAAACAGAGGCCACATGACATGTCCCAGTTTTCATATTGTGTGATGAACCTGATCACTTGATCGTATAATGCCCCAAATTAAGGGATTTCAACCATTTTTACCCAATACCACACGTTTCCCAAAGAAACTTATCGTGACACATAAGACACACATCTGTCAGAGAAATCATCATGTGTGTCATTGTCCCAACCTCCATCACCTCCAATCAATGTTTGATTTCATGCAACGTTTCATCACTAAAAATACAGAGTTAGCAAGCCTAAACACAAAATCCATAGATAGAAATAAACTCAAAGGAATAAAGAAATGAGAACCATATTAGAAGGAAGAGAGTAACCAAAACAACCACCTATCCCCCATAACCATCCTCGGCCTTAAGTCCAGCTATGTGCATTATGCGACGAATGTGATCATTTGATCGCACAATGTGCATCTCTAAAGTTGTTTCAAATATTGTACCGGGTCAATCTGCTGTACTTCATAGGGTTGTGGCCTAATCAATATTATTATCATATATGTTAGGATAACCACCATATTTTTCATTTTCCTTACGTTCTTCAATTTTATTTAGCATTAGATTTGCCACACCTAGCCATATCCAATCTCATCAAATTGGACAAATCAGATTCAAAGTTCATAGAAAGTTCCAAAGCCTAGGAGAATGAACTGACTAACTCCATCTCATGTGTATTTTAAGAGAGGTGTCCAACAAATTGAAAACTTCCCACCCCAACCCCCCTCGATGCGTAGTCCCAGCCTATGTACTATGTGATTAACATGACCATTTAATCACTGAGAGCCCAGATTTAATATCATTCCGAAAATGGTACCCAATCACCCCGGTGGTCCAAAGGGATTGGGAAAAAAAATATCATCAATATTGTCTAATTTTCCAAGATAACCACCACACTTGGCATTGCCCCTATCTCCCTTGATTTCAACTAATGTAGACATCATGAGATCATTCGTCACCGAAAATTCAGACGTAGTCGGTTTTGAGTTACCACAATGTATGCAACCGATAACAAAAAGGCCTACCCACCATTGTTACCAACCACCTAAGAATACAAAGGCAAACCCTTGCCCCAGCAAGGTAATAATCCAATAAAACATATCATGTTCCCTATGTGATATAAATAAACACATGATAAATCAATTTCAGGAGCTTAATAAGTTCAGTGAAATTCTTCACATGGTCACCCCTGTACCTTACCTTCATCTCTCTAATGAAGAGAATATCGTGCACTGCTAGCCAGATTTGCTTGCAACTTAATTACACAATCAATTTTCAATACCTATCAAGTTTAAGAGTGGCTAGAGGACTGTTAGAAAAAAAACTCCGAAGAGAGCAAAAGTATAAGACTAGGAGATGGCATAAATTCAGAAAAACATACTCTCGCAACAATCCCCCGTCATCATCATCTAACATGATGATTAGTACTAGATCTCATACCATATACTCGATGAGTACTTTTACTCCATCCAACATTTGCATGAGCCATGACCATGATATTGAAGAATTCCCTATGTTATGAACATTTCGACACCTCTGCATCCAAAAAAATATTCAAATAAAGGAAGATACCTATACCCCTCATACGCTTCCAAGAGATCATGAATATCCTTTGGCTAAATATATATATATATATATATAAATCTTTGAATTTCTTCCACTATTTAATGTTGAAGACACACAACACCATATATGATTCATCTAGTCATGCATGGGAAACATGACTGGTGTTGTCTTCACATTATTCCTTGGTGTCGAGACCGTTGCAACCACAAAAATGGTAGTAGTACCTTCAACTATGGAGACAGACCTCATCTACACCCCTTTAACCTCATCTATTTCTACGACATCAACCATAGACTCATATTCATGTCTTTTGACCAACACTTTTAGGCCTGAACCAATTCCTCATGACCTCTCACAAAATAATTCCCCCTTAGACATCTTGTTTCACTTTAATGAGGATATATTAGAGGCCATGACATAACTAGATTGTCCGTAGGACGTAATGCATCACCACTCATTTTTTCTTCCAGAAAAAGAATTCGTGCCTAGAAACACAAAAAACCAGGATATTTACGCTATTTAATCAAAATACTTCCCATAATAATAAAATTTAGATTGGTTCAAGAACCATATCCCAACGACCGATGCATTTGAGGAAATAAATATGTCAAAAACTTCATCGACCATGAAGGTGAATATCTTGAAAAAACTAGGCAAAACCGAAAAATCTCACTGGGGGGAGCATGCTCCCAAGTCTAAGTAGAGGCATATATGAACCTATTACAAGAGTATAGGGATATATTCTCTTGGGATTTTTCATAAATTCTAGGGTTAAGCCCCACCATCGTGGAGCATCACATTGATAGATGGCCTGGTGTATCACCTGTCCGCCAAAAACAATGTTAGTTACACCCATCTAAAGCAGAAGAAATCAAACAAGAGATAGAAAAGATTCATAAATCTAGATTCATCTATCCAATCACTTACACGTCTTGGATTTCTAACCCTGTACCCATCATGAATAAATAGGCCAACATTTGAGTTTATACCAATTTTCGAGACATAAACAAAGATGGTACCAAAGAAAACTACCCCACTCCTTTCATTGACCAAGTCATTGATACTTACACGGTCATGAGGCCTTGTCCTTCATGGATGGATTCTAGAGGTAGAGTCAAATTCATACCAAAAATATGGAATGGTATAAAACTGCATTCACCAACCCTTGGGGCACATTTACAGATTGCACAAATGTACCAAACACAAACACACAGCCAAGCGCACTAAAACTTGGCTATCCACGGGGTCTTCTCGTAAAGAGAACCCTTTGCGCAGGGATGACGTGCACCATTCGGGATCGCTAGTGCGGTCTTTCCCAAAAATGAACATAAAATTCATACAAGATCACACTTGTATGGACCAGCTACACATGAAAATGACAAAAATGAGTAGCAGGACATTTTAGCTCCTACCAGACATTGACTGCGCAAATCCCGGGTGCTCTGACTAAACACAATAGCAAAAAAAAGCTCTGGAAGATGGCTATGCTCTGACCTCATACACTCAGAAAGCACAAATGACTTGAAAATGGTCCATGTTGGCATATATATCACCCTTTTTATAATTTTAAAAATACTATAAATGGAGCTCAGAGTACCGGATCACAAAACTGTGAGAAAAATAGTGATGAACACTTCATCATTTCCAATGCCCACACAACCAATACTACAATTCAGGTACCTCCTCTCTTATTACTTTAAATTCAGGTGGGCTCAAAATACTTGTATGGAAAATATGCTTTCACTTGGGGTATTGGTTGTATATGTTACAGGCACACCAAATCACTATACGTCCCAGACATCAAAAGTAGAAGAGAAGATATCATTATATCCTCATCATGATAGGCTTCCCAAAAATATTTTTGTATCGTGAAATCATTTCCTCAAAATAATAAAACCATAGGTTTCATTCACCCGACCATATTTATCATCACCCCACCTTGCACATGATAAACACCATTTCCAGTTGGTAGAGCCACACCTTTCATGGAATCCATCGCTCATATATACCATATGCTGATATCTGGAGCCATGGGCACAAAATCCGGCTTGGGAACCATTTTCATATTCACACATCCATGATAAAACATGAGTCATTTTTACTCATCGCATGTCGAAACCTTATTTCCAGGACGCACTACAAGAAAAAACCACATTGGTGAGGGTCATGCTTGTGACAGACCTTTAAGGTCCGTCACCAATGTCACATATGGTGATGGTCCTTAAAAAACCATCACTGTAAGTGTATATAGTGATGGTCATTTATGGTTCGTCACCAAAGACATTTTCAATGACACTTTTGGTGAGGGTCGTTAAAGGCCCATCACTGATTCTCTCTTTGGTTACACTTCTAGTGACAAACTTTTAATGACCCTCACTAATGCTCTTTTTGTTACTTTTGGTGACGGTCAAAAAATGTCCGTCATCATTGATAATTAAAAAACCGTCATTGTAAGTGTATATAGTGATGGTCCTTTATGGTCCGTCACCAAAGACATTTTCAATGACACTTTTGGTGAGGGTCGTTAAAGTATCATCACTAATTCTCTCTTGGGTGAAACTTCTAGTGACGGACTTTTAATGACCCTCACCAATGCTCTTTTTGTTACTTTTGGTGATGGTCAAAAAATGTTCGTCATCATTGATCATTCCAATGAGTTTTTGATGACACTATGTGCCTGTTAATATATTTTTTGTCAAAAGATAATGATTTAATGCCATTATTGTGGAGTATTTTTTATAATATGTCCAAGGCTATAGTGGTTAGGGTCAGTCAATTTTTTAAGAAGTAATTAGTGTGTATTATTTCCCTCAAGTAATGACTAGTCGAATAGAGATTTCCTATGAGTCAACACATGATTCATATCTATTATGTTTATTATCTAGAAAATCCCCTTTAGATAAAGTTCCACTATTGTGTGTAGGAAATATATTATTTAATACATAATCAAGCTCTGACAATTCTATTAATGAGAAAGGCCCATCAGTCCTCAACAATCTGGGCACACCTTAAATTAATTCTTTGGCACACACTAACATTTCTTAGCACCCCACATGTCTTGGAACATCTTGTGACGACACTGGTGCACAAGCACATGGTGGCATGCACTAGCACAACATGGAACTCTCCTAGCATGTGTTGGCATGCTGCATATAGTCCCTAGCATGCCCTGGAACACCTTGGTTGAATGCATTCACATACATTAGCACTTGGCACACAATGCCACTTGACATGTATTGGGACCTATTATTAGTGTGCCTAGCATGCCCCTTTTCAAAAAGATAAAGTCCTGACTTATTAACCCTCTTATTGGTTCTTCCTTTTGTTGTCTTGACACATATTGACATACCCTGGCACCCTGCGTCACATCCTTAGCACCTAGCATGTGTTGCCATATCTTGGCACTATTAATTGGCACATGATATAATTAGCACACCCTGGAACACCCAAGCACACTTTGGGAATTCTTGACATGCCTTGATATTCCCTAGCATGCCTTACCAATGCTTAGCATACCTTGTCACTCCCTCCTTGGCATGACAACTAACACTCATTAACACTAGTCTCTGGCACACATTCCTCATATTCATTAACTTCCATGAATTTTTACCTAGTGCTCCATTAATGTTTTTTCCTAGTACTCCTTAACACTCATCAACATGCATTATCACTCTCTAGCACACCTTAGCACTTTTCAACATTCCCTTTCACTTCATAACATGCATAACACTCCCTAACACATATTGGCGCTTGGCACGTGTTGGCACTTGGAAAGTATTAGCATGTATGGAATAGATGAGATGCCTTTGGTATGATTTGGCATGGTTTAATATTAAATTTACTTGTGATGATCAATTGTTGGAAAGTATATGAGAAGCAACAAAGGAATACTTGGCACTTATAATGCACTAAGACTTTGCACTTGGCACCTATTGTTGCCTAGTGTTGGTGTGCTTAGCATGCCCCTCTTGGAAAAGGTAAATTGATGACTTATTAACCCTCTTATGTGTTCATTTCCTTGTAGTTTAACTTTTTTCTCCCTTTTGTTGTGTTGACAGTCCCTGACACGCATTGACACACCCTTGTACATCTTGGCATGCCTTATCACTTGGCACATATTAGAATGTTTGACATGTATTTCGAATATTTGGCACATCAAGGGGGTGAAGAGAGATTTAGTCCTAAAGTAGGTCGAGTACGAGGGTCGATTAAGGGTTGCTAAAGGGAGGTTATGATCATCCTCCAAGAGCAAGATCATCATGTGAGGGTTCATAAGCATGTTGCATACATTAGTGGTCGGTTTGCGCTAGGAAGTAGGATGGCATATTGTTGGTTCTCTTCTAGCAGATCGAGCTTAAGAGAGGTTTCTCATGAGAATCTGGGCATGTGATTTCAATGATGTCTTTGTGTGAAGGCCACATCAAATTCAGAAATTTTGAAATTTTCAACAACAAATAGTGAGATTGGAAACCAGAAAGGACAAAAAAAAATGCACCCACACTGGTGAGGAATTTTGATTCACCAGGAACGAGGAATGTGGGGCATCTAATTTATTTTTCCCTGAAATAAATTTGACAATAAATTGTAATTTCATCTCATAATAACTTGTGTCAGTTAATAAAGTCATGATGACCGAGTTAGCTCAAGAAACTCATGTTGAGGGTCTAAGATGAGGCATCTAGAGGATTCTAATATTTTTGGGGTCCAGTTGAATTTGATGCACTAGTGGGGTGCAGGTGTAATTAACTCAATTAAATGAGTTAAAATTAGTTTAACTAGTTCTAATTGAGTGATGAGCTAGTGAGAGGTCCAGTGAATTAAATTAGATTTAATTTGCAATGAGTGATCAATCAGATAACTGATAATTCGCTATTAATAGTTGCATGTATGTCAGTTTCGAGGAATACCCAGTTGAGACAGAGGTTAAAGGGAACATAACTATCATTTGTACTCAAAGAAAATTTCCAATGTGCAATTATAAAGTCATTAGGATGCCATGATGGATTTCACAATCAAGGTAGACTGATTTTCATATTTAATAAGGAGTTAATTCCCTAGGAATTGCATGAGCAAGGCAGGCTTAAGTAAGGATGAGAATTGGATAAGTACTAGACCGAGTTTTCCTAGATCAATGGGAGACAATTGACAGAGTGCTGGAGAATCTCATGAGAGATTAAGCATTGTATTGTTTCATGACTCCTTGAATTTATACACAATGGAGATAGAGGGGTTTTGAGCAGTTGCTTTCCCCAAATACATCATGTTGTTGTGCGATTGATAATTTATGTCTCTTACTTATATGTGATTGTGCGATCGTGTTTTGTTTTCGCAAATTGTATTAAGGATTTAGTATCTTGTTTTAGTAGATTACAAGATCAGATTGAATCTCGTTGGTTAGATTTTCTACATGGTATCAGAGAAGGAATTTTTTGGGCGACAAGTTTGCAGAGAATATCTGAAGATTTTGGTGTAAAATTTTCAAAAACAAATAGAATATTTGGATTCTTTGCGAAAATCTACCCAAATGGAAAAAAAAATCGGTCGAATCAGAGCTCGGATGAGGGAGATACCATCGATTTAAAATCAACTCTTTTTTAGAAACTTTTTGTAACGTCAGGAAAATTACACTATCCATGAGTCAAGAACCTATATGCACTTAAGGTACTAGATGCATGCAAATATTTGAGAAGAAAGGCAGAAGTTATAGACTTGGTGGTTTAGAGGGAGCATAAATTACCTCTCAACATGCATCCTCGTGAGAAGCAGTCTCAGAAGGTTGTGGAGTAGCTGCCATAATTGGAGAAGTAGAGAGGATACCGAGTGGAAGCGTCCACTCAAGTAGAGACCTCCATGAGGGGGGAATTTCGAGCTAGATGGGAAGAGGGAGCAGCCATACCTCGAGATGTAAGGTGGGGTGATGTGTAGACATAATCCCAAGATAAGAAATTTGGGCAAGGTCCATTTAGATGGCGTGTCTCATGGATCAAACCTGGCTACGAGGAGCCCACAATACAATAGTAGTAGGAAGGATCAGTTATATTGAGGTAGTCAGATGTCAACAAGATAGAAATCAGAGTGATAGATGTTAGATATTGGAGCAGAAATCAAAGTTAGCAACAGTTCAAAGGGCATGGATGAAGATGTCAGCAACAGTGCAGAGAATCCAGTACTAGACAGGTGCAGTAGCTAGTAGCAGTCAGAAGACTCTGATGACATATGCATTATACTGATTTAGTTGTTCGAAGGCTATTCAGTTTCAGGATTTGCAGGTGCAAACAACACTAGAGAAGTGTAGCATGCAGAAAATTCCAAAGGTACCGGATGGGGATAGATTGAATTCATTTTTTGTTGAGAGGGAGTGTTGAAATTTGCAACAAGAAACAGTGAAATTGGCAACTAGAAAGGACAAAAAAAAATGCACCCACACTGGAGAGGAATTTTGATGTACCGGGAGTGAGTAATGTGAGGCATCTAATTTAGTTTTCCCTTAAATAAATTAGACAATAAATTGTAGTTTCATCTCATAACAACTTGTGTCAGTTAACCAAGTCATGATGATTGATTTAGCTCAAGAAATTCGATTTAAGGTGATCGAGGTGGATATTGGTGGCCACCCACCTATTCCACTTGGAACCTCGCCATTGTCTCTTTCAGTTTTTCATTTCCTTATTTATAGCACAATTTACTATTTTTGTCAAATTTTAGGGTCCTGAACTTCTGGAGCCGTTTTGAGGCCCTAAACGACGTTTTTTTGGGCATGAAAGGTTTGGCAATCTCATAGAAATTGCATTAGCAGTTGTATTCCTCGGAGAGATCTTTCTAACGAGGTATCATATGCGTCGAATGAAGATCATATGACCAAGTTACTACCCCATGAAGTTGGCTGCCCAACTAACCCCAACGGGGCCATAAACTCTTGGTGTTACATCTCCTCGGGTTAGGGTTTTGGTTGTTTAGGGTTTTCCCTTATTTTAAATAATAAAAAGGCCCTTTATCCTTATTGTAACGCAGTTTAGAGGAACATAACTATCAGTTGTATTTATAGAAAATTTCCCATGTGCAATTATAAAGTCATTAGGATGCCATGATGGATTGCGCAATCAAGGAAGGTTGATTTTCCTAATTAATATGGAGATAATTCCATAGGAGTTGCGTGAGCAAGGCAGGCTGAAGGAAGGCTGAAAATTGGCTAAGTACTAGACCGATTTTTCCTAGATTAGCAAGAGACAATTGGCAGAGTGCTGGAGAATATCAAGAGAGATTAAGCATTGTATTGTTTCATGATTCCTTGACTTAATAAAAAATAGAGATAGAGGGTTTTGAGCAGTTGCTTCCCCAGATACATCTTGTGTTGTACGATTGATAACTTGTTTCTCTTACTTATATGTGATTCATGTGCGATCGTGTTTTGTTTCCACAAATTGTAGGAAGGATTCAGTATCTTGTTTTAGTACATTACACGATCAGATTGAATCCCGTTGGTTATATTTTCTACATGAAATAGAAGAGAGGGTTGATACCATCTTGCCTTGTGGTGGTTAGTAGGCCACAAGGTTTGTGATAAATACCAACATAAATGGAGGAGGGCTTGCACTGTAATTTAGAGCCATAACAGAAGTCGACGCAGGCGTAATATTGACTAAGTTAACCCTAGTTTGAGGGTTGACATTGAAATCTGAAGTTCATGTCAATATTCAGTGAAATAAATTCCCATAATCTATGGATCCATATGACCTAGGTCAAGTCCCTTATGGAGGAAAGAGTCGTGTTTTTTCTAAGGGTGGATATGGTTTTTTCTACGACATTAGAAGTACATAAGTATAATGCCCTAGTTAGGACAGTTTCGTAGCATGTTTAGTTCATAAGGTATGCCCTTAAGGTTGTGACAAATTTGTCTAGAAGAATACGGATTATGACCCTTGGAGTGAGGTTTATTTCTGCAATATAGACTGCAGATCTGGAAGATGGTTTGCAAATTCAGTATGTGTGGAGACAACAGATCCAAAGGAGGGTGGAACCTGAGCAGAAGATTAAGCATGCAGAAGAAATGTGCCATATGAATAATGGATTTATATGCAGAGGACTTGATTTTGGTGGACTGTCCATAGAGTTTTAGACAAAGATCTGAAGCAACCTATAAAAAAGTATTCACTGGATTGTTAGTGGTTGATCTGTGACCCTAGTTCAGTCATCAACAACTTGTTAGAGGGATGATAATAGGAGTAGTTCATATTTGTTCATATATTTGACAACAAAGATCAAATTATCGATACACAAGAACAATGATTTTTAGAGGACTCAAACCATTGTTAAGTGGCAGATTAGAAGAGCCCTGGATGAAGACAATATTGTGGGCCCTAGATCAGTAAAAAGAATTTACTGTGGTTGGGCAGATTGATGGTATTCCAAGTACAGTTGGAGGGTTGTTAGGTGACTGTCACAGAAGAGCCCTAGCTCTTGTTCTTGTGAAGGACAACAAGATTGGTAGAAGGGCAGGTGTGTGCTCCTTAGATCACCTATAACTCACTCACACTTCCTATCACAATCTCTTAATTGTTCATTTCAATGCATTATTTTCACTTGGTGCTCCCTTGTGTGTTCTTAGGACTACCTAACACTTCCTAGCATGTGTTGGCACACCATGGCACCTGGCACATCTTGGCCACATGCCACTCTGACACACTAGCATGAATTAACGCTACCTAGCATACGATGTCACTCCCTCCTTAGCATACCTGGAACTCGCTGACACTCTATGTCACACACTCTTATTCATTCATTTCCATGCATTTTTATGTAATTCTCCCTTGTGTTTCCATGGAACTCACTAACACTCAACACACATTGCCACTTGGCACATCTTGGTATGCTTCCCTAGCACTCTATAATGCCTTGGAAATATCTAACATATCTTTTCAGTCCCTCCTTAGCAAATTGGAACTCCATATAATTCCCTATAACTCCCTGGCACATATTGGCTCTTGGCACTTAGTGGCACTTAAAAACTATTGGCATGTGTTTGGATGCCTTGGAATTCATTAGCATGGTTTAAGATAAAATTTATTTGAGATCAATTATTCACAATTAAGAGAGAAGTAATAGAGGATGATTTGGCACTTAAGACAAGCTAAAATATGGCCCTTGGCATGTATTGGCACTAGTGTTGGTATGTCTAGCATTCCCCTCTTGAAAAGGTAAGGTCTTGAATTATTAACCCTCATATGTGTTCACTTCTTTTCATTTCAACTTGGTATTCCCTTTTGTCGCCTGAAACTCCTTGACACACGTTCGCATACCCTAACACATGGCACATTTCGTCATGCCTTAACACATGGCATGTCTTCGCATGCATGGCATTCATTGACACTACCTAGCACATATTATCACACCCTGGAACTTGTTTAAATTCCATAGAATTCCCTAGCATGCCTTGTCACTCCCCCCTTAGCACGCTTGACACTCGCTCACACCCCCAACACACCCTCTTATTCATTCATTTCCATTCATTTTCACTCGATGATTTATGTTTGATGAGGTGCATGTCTAGAAAGAGTTCCTTAGGAGAATAAAAAAATGAATGCACCATTACTGAAATAATTAATTGCGAGATTCTACTTGAATGACATTAGGAAACTACACAAGATATTTTAAGAATGACATTTTTAGGGTTTTTTGCTATGGTGTGGGAATGGTAAGAAGTGAGTGGTAAATATGGTGTGTGAATTCTTAGAATACCTTCTCACTATTCCCTCCTTGGCATGACAACTAGCACTCATTTCCACTCCCTCACACACCCTCATATTTATTCACTTCCATGAATTTTTACCTAGTGCTCCCTTGTGTTGTCCTAGTACTCCCTAACACTCCTCACCATGCATTGGCACTCTCTACTTAGGACTTTTCGACATGCCCTGCCACTTCATAGCATGCATAACACTCCCTGACACACATTGGCACTTGGAACATGTTAGAGCTTGGAAAGTCTTGGCATGTCTGACATGCATTGAGATGAATTGGTATTCTTTGGCGTGGTTTAATATTAAATTTATTTGAGATCAATTATTGAAAAGTAGATGAGAAGCAATATAGAAATATCTGTAACGCAGAATGCACTAACACTTGGTACTTGGCACCTATTCGCACTTAGTGTTGGTGTGCCTAGCATGTCCCTCATGGAAAAGGTAAATTGATGACTTATTAACCCTCTTATGTGTTCATCTCCTTGTAGTTTAACTTGTTTCTCCATTTGTTTCCTTGATCGTCCCCGACACCCATTGTC
Organism: Pinus albicaulis; assembly: GCA_034641835.2. Taxonomy (NCBI): domain Eukaryota; kingdom Viridiplantae; phylum Streptophyta; class Pinopsida; order Pinales; family Pinaceae; genus Pinus; species Pinus albicaulis. Next base: position 254,978,706 of record CM076580.1, on the reverse strand, counting down.
ACACCCTTGCACATATTGGCATGTCTTAACACTTGGAACATCTTAACATGTTTGACATGCCTTCGCACTATCTGTCACATATTAGAATTCCCAAGCATGCCTTGGAACTCATGCCCTCACAACTAGCCTTACTTGGGAACCTTACATTCCCTAGAACACCTTGGCACTCCCTAGCTGGCATACCCTCATAGATAGCCTTAATTTTTTTGCAACTTGGGAACCCAACCAAGTCATTAGCAAAAAAATGTTTTGCCCAACCCAAAGTCTCCCTTTATCTGAAATTACTTTGTCTACACCTTATCACAACCACATGCTTCCCTCTTGCAAGTATTATTCTGAACTTCTACTAAAACACTTCATCTTGGCACCTGGAACATCTTGGTTGCATGCCACTCTGGCACACTAGCATGACTTAGCACTTCCTAGCAAACAATGTCGCTCCCTCCTTAACACACCTAGAACTCACTGACACTCCCTGTGTAATGTTCCTAATTTTTAGCTCCATCTAAAGGGAACATTATAGTTGGCACATTTTATTTTGTTTAATAAAATGGGTAAGGAGACCCCTTAACCCCCTTGTGATGAAGAAATAACCCTCCTTGTGTGAAAGGAGAAAAAATAAGCAGCTGAAATAAACACCTAAGGGTGTGAACATGATGAGGATCACCTTGAGTTGGCCATCTTTGACCAAGTCAACAATGCTACCTTAGAGGGGTGGCTTGCCTTAGAAGCCAACGTAGTTTTTGGAGGGAAAGCATTCAAAAGTGAATGGAAACCCTAATTGTGGGACCTATGGTGAGAAAGAGTTCATTTGCTTCATAAAAGAGAACATAGCAGCTCATTTGTTCAGTTTTTTATTCAGAAATTTCGTAGGGCTTGCTGAAGCTTGCACATCCAGGCTATTTAGCAGGATTGTAGTGCTCTTGAGCACTGGGGGTGTTCTCGGTCGAGAATCCCCACCTCTTCCATGGAGTAGCTCTTGGAAGAGCATTGTGCTTCATTTTCCTCATTCCAACATTTGGGCCAAGCTCACTCCTTCAGTTTCAGCGTTATTTCTGTAGCAGAACAATGCTGTGTTGTTGGGGTAGCAGCAAAGGAACTCTTAGAGCCTTCCTTGGCTTTCTTTTTTAGTGGAGGGATGATATTTCTTTTGGAGGAGCAGCAAAGAAGACTCTTGGGCTGTATTTTAAATCAGTGGCATCAGGCCACACTCTCACCATCTCTCATAGCGCAGTCCATGAGAGAAACTGCGTTGTTTCATGGAGGCAATGTTGAGGGAGATCCTTGTGCTCATTGGGAGTGCTTTTGAGTGAAGGGGATCAACCCCTTTTCCCTTGAGGGCATTATCAGAGGAGGGCATCATCATTTCAAATCAGCCACAGCCTCATGTTCATTTTATTTCAGTTGCAGTGACATTGTGTTTGTCACTTTGTATTTTATCCAGCATTTCTAGCAATCTCCCTGAGATTGGCTAGAAATTCCATATTGATCCCATTTTCCACTCTGGGGCTATTTTATTTCTATCTTTCAACCACATTTCCATTTTATACATGTTCAGAAATTTCTTCACTCTTAGAGACTGCGTAGTCATGGTCTTCCGGCATTCTATGTAATTGCAGCAACTCCCACATTTCATTGTCTATTCATTGGAGTATGGTTCTAGACGTTTGAGAGGCTTTTCCCCTCAATTATTTCTTGTATATTAATGCTGAAATCATAACATAATGTTGGCTGTACCATTTCCCTCTTTTGATATATTCAGAATTCCAGAGTTTCAGATTCATGTTTGCATATTGCTGTAGCTCTCTCTCTGAGCTGTTTTATGATGTACCTAGGATGGGGAGGTCTGTTTAACCTTCCTAGAACTATTTGTTTCAGCTCTCTTTCTACATTTAGACTTAATATTACATGTATAAGAGGATCCCAGCACTATACAACATTTTATTTTCATGTAATTCCTTATACAACGTTTCCACTGGAGGATATGCAGTAATTCCCGGCTTGGGGTTATTAACCTTCGACAATGTTCTATGGACAGAGTCTGTACAGGGCCAGGTAGCCTCTAGAGCTCATCCTTCTTTATGAATGTGACATATCCAGAAAATTCCCCTATATTCAATCTCTAGGTTAGTACAGTTGTTGATTGTTAATATTCCTGAAAAAGGAATATTATTTGCAGGGTTCATGAGCAGTTCCTGAAAAGGAACATTACACCCTGTAACACACTCTCTTGTGTTTCCCTGGAACTCGCTAACACTCAACACACATTGGCACTTGGAACATCTTGGTATGCTTCCCTAACACTCTAACATGCCTTGGAACTATCTAGCATATCTTGTCACTCCCTCCTTAGAAAACCTGGAACCTCATAGCATTCCTTATAAATCCTTGGCATGTATTAGCTCTTGGCACTTGGTGGCACTTCACAATTATTGGCATGTGTCTGGATGCCCTGGAATGCATTGGCATGGTTTAAGATAAAATATTTGAGATCAATAATCACAATTAAGAGAGAAGTAATAAAGGATGATTTGGTACTTAAGACACACTAGAACTTGGCCCTTGGCATGTATTGGAACCAATGTTGGTATTCTTAGCATGCCCCTCTTGAAAAGGTAAGGTCCTAAATTATTAACCCTCATATGTGTTCATTTATTTTCATTTTAACTTGGTGTTCCCTTTTTCCGTCTGGCACTCCTTGACACGTGTTCACATACACCTAGCACATCTTGTCATGCTTTAACACATGGAATGTATTGGCATGCATTGGCATGCCTTGGCACTATCTGGCACATGTTAGCACACCATGAAACTTATTAACATGCCATAGCATTCCCCAACATGCCTTGTCACTTCCCCCTTAGCATGCCTAACACTCGCTGACACTCCTCGACACACCCTCTTATTCATTCATTTCCATTCATTTTGAATCGATGATTTATGTTTGATGGGGTGTATTTATATAAAGAGTTTCTTTGAGAGAATAAAAAAATTATCACACCATTACTGACCTAAGTAATTGCGATATTCTACTTGAATGACGTTAGGAAAATACACAAGAGATTTTAAGAATGGCATTTTTAGAGTTGTTTTAATGGTGTGAGAATGGTAAGAATTGAGTGGTCAATATTGTGATTTTCTTTCTCATTAAAGTTCTTATCCTTATGAGAGACTCATCTTGATAAAATGACACCCTCGTCATGCTTACATTCCAACTCTTAATATTCTCAAAATAAAGGCCAACTTGCACAGTGAGGGAAGGCATGTTGGTCTATGGTGTGATGAGTGACTGGGTGAGAGTGTTAATGTACCATGAGAGGGACTAAACTATTTACTTCGTGTCCTTTATGGATGACATGATGTAGGTGTGTCATGGAACCACAGGGCCACTGGAAAGATTGTGTAAGATATAACCCAACGTAATCAATGTCTTTAGAGAAATATGTGGAGAGAGATCAAAATAAATTATATTGGTGAGTCCACCAAAACCTATTTACTAGAGAGTAACACCATGGTGATCAATGCCACACACAGAGTCTTTTGAGCTAGGCATTTTTTTTCTAAAAAATTGCTTGGAGTGTCACTAAATTGGTGGAATTCTCAAATTCATGACGTTGTAAATTATGTAGGTACATTTTTTCTTTTGTTATAGATGCTAAGGTTTGCAAGGAGAATATAGGGTTTGTAGGTCTTAGGGGAAAAGAAGCATCAATTTCTAGCTCTTTGATATACTAAAGAGTATGGATTATATGAGTACTTGATATGGATTATATGACATTGAATCCACCTTGAGATGGACAATGGCCACCCATTTTCTTCTTTAAGCATGGCCACTCATTCTAGACTGGACAATGGCCACCCATTTTCTTCTTTAAGCATGGCCACTCATTCTAGACTGGACAATGGCCACCCATTTTCTGCTTTAAGCATGAAACTTGAAATGCATCATGAATTAGACTTCTCTCTAGCAGATTCAAGGTGAAAGAATCTTAGATAATCTTCTTATGAATTTGATATAATCCATAGAACTTTGGTGCCAATTTATTCTTTCACTAAAAGAATCCATTGAGTTTGTTAAGGTCAATTTTGAGGAAGCATAAAATGTATTTTTCTAGGGGTTAAGCCATGTGTTGGATTCATACGTCCTAGAGGTTCATACATGATAAATAGGCTATGAATATATAAGAGGCATCTAGTAAAGCATGGAATAAGGGAATTTTTTTGGTAGTCCTGGAAGTTAAGCATAAAATTGATATTAAATTGAGTATAAAAGAGTCCTCTAATGAAGTGTGCATTGAAAATTAGTCAATGGAAGGTGTTGGAGTTTCATTCCTAGCCTAGATAGTTCTAAAAAATAAAATGTTTTTACATTTAATAAAGATTGTAGATTTGTACAACTTGGTTTGAACATGATTTGTAGTTTGCTTACACAGGTGGCATTTTATAACATGAAAAATAAATGTTTCGTTCAAAAGATTCATTGCTACCATAACCATTTCATCCCCCAAAATTAGGGTTTCCTCTCTCCTTTTCCTCAACACAATACAACCTCAAACCTTCATTCTAATAAAGACAAACAAATAGTGTGTATATTCTTAGTCTCTAGCTCTCCCTCTTGCTCGCTTGCTCCCTCCCTTTCTTTCCTTCTCCCTACCTCCCTCTTCATGTCTCCCTCCACTTCTCCCTCTCTACCCTCAATGGAAAAACCAAAATCCAAACCCAAATAATTGGATAGCCAAATATTTATGGCTTTCCATCCAACTACTAAACCCCCCAACCTTCCATTAGCATCCAAGGAAATGAAACTCCACCCCCCAACCAAACCCAACCAAACCTTCCTCTTCCTTGCTTTCTCAGACTCCTTTTGAATCGTAACTCCTTATTCACAAGAGTGTTTCTCCCTGAAAACCCCAAGACCATTCATGATGTTAGTTTGACCTTCTTCCTTCGTTGAGACAAGGCTCTCCTTCACTAGTTCGCTAAAGGAGGGCGAGGTTTATGGCACTTGAGATGAAGGATATATGAGAAAACAATCTGGAAAGGCTTCTGAGAGTGGCAAACCCCCACTATGTTCAAAAAATTATGAAAAACCTAAGGAAGCAGTAACACATTGTATGTGTTTGTCTAATATCTGGGACAATAGGGAGACTAAAATTAGAGCCAATGACCCCAATAAGAGTTCTTTAGCCCCTGAAAAATGTCCTAAAGCATTGGGTAGCCGAAACTAAAGGACCTAAATAGTGCATGGCTAAAGTAGGGGTTAGGGCCTTCGAACCGCTAGATAGTTGCCTATTGAATTCTTAACTTTTCTTTCTAAAGATATGGTAGATCTAGAAACCATGGTATGGTGACCTTCTAAGTTGACTTTGAAATGTGAATGGATAAAATCCTTGTGACTAGACCAAATTTGTTGAAACCCCTCCTCCTTTAGTTCATAATCGACCAAATCCTCCTCCTCCATGTGGGTCCAATAGTAAGAAATCGACATCTCATCTAAAAAGAATATTTGACGAGTAGTTGTGTGTCTTCAAAGGGTTTATCATGGTGACCATATTTGTACAAAATATATATCATGTGATAAAAACCCATGGTTACCATTTAATATTTTTTTGCATTTTAACAAGGATACGAGAGCCTGTCATTGTCCAGAGCTTGTTCACTCTTTGTCAAATCTACGCCCTACTCTAGCCTGAAACTCCACGACCCTTTCTCTACTTCCAATTTTTCTGTGGGCCTCTAGGGTTCTCCAATGTTGAATTCTTCTCCTATGGTAAAGATGTTGTAATGTCGTCTTTAACATTTTAGGTCTGTCAAAATAAAAAAAATTAAAAACATAAAATTAATAATTAAACCAATCTAGATCTATCTTAACTCTAAATCTACCGAGGGCTAAGAAAGAGGAATCAAATCTCTTAAAGTGCAAACCTCTTTAGATTTGATCCATCTAGAAACTTATAGATTCAAAATTAAGATGAATCTAGATTAATCATATACAATGAAAAAAATAAAAAACATAAAAAAATATAGTAATTCACAAACTCAACATAGTTTCCAACTTCCTTTTGAAAAATATTAAATAATATTTACAATATTTGAATAACTTCTAAGAAATTAAAATATTATATATCTATATATATATATGATATGAAAGTTTTCGACCCTTCCCATTAAAATGCTTTGACTCGTAGGAAAATCATTTTCCCACTCCATTTAAATTTTAAGAGGGTATCGTCATGGAGGATTGGCGAGCAAACAATCCCACTCTCAATATTGGCTACACCCTGCTGCAAGACAAAATGCAAACACTGTAATTATAATCACATGCCTTATCACACTGCTTTCCTTAAATCATTTCTAGTACAAATATTTCATTCCTCTACTAGATTCGAACTCTAATTCATCCTTCAATCATGTGGAATGTTCGCCGAACATCTTCCTAGGAATTATCACAGCGTTCAGGAGGCCAAAAAGCTTTGAACATGCTATTGAGATTAAGCTAGAGACAGAGGTTCCATGGCAAGTCTTTGACTCTCCCTTAGAATGTGGAGCGGAGAAATATTTGCAGAGGAAAGCTACAGCCCTTGCGAATCAATCTTGCAACTTATATTGGAAGATTTCAGGTATTCAAATACCCTAATATTTAAGATAATCATATATCTAAGTAGTGCATTTTATGCAAAAATAAGAAGCCCAAACTAAGTTTTTCTGTTAATGGCAATATGAGATGTTGTTCAGAAGATTCAGCAAGAGGTGTTAATCGATAAATCTACTCTGAAATTCAAGAAAGGTCATGGATAACCCAATTTAGAATCAATGCCAGTCACCTTTGGAGGAAATATGGATGTCAAATAAAGGAAAAGGTATTTTAGTTATTCTGAAGCAATGGAATTGCCCTGCTATTTTTTCAATCACCCAGCAGAGAAACATAGTTATTCTGAAAATATTAGATATCCCATTAAATATTATTCCATTAAATGTTGCTATAAACTATATATATTTAATACCGATGGATTGATCCACCAGGCACAGGTTTGCAATTAGCCATGCCAAAGGAATCAATATTTCCATAAACCACTGCTGCTGGCACGGGTGGCTTCAGCCTCGGCTCTTCGTCATTTCTCGGTTGTCGATCTATCTGTTTGTCTATGTGGAAGGTGGGATGGTTCATAAAAAGTATATCCTTTCAGCGATCCGTCTGCCTCTATCGATGGTGGGTCCCTGCTTGTCATAGAGAAACTCCCTTAAATGGCATTCTTACTAAAGATCTGGTCCACCAAAATGGAGGTTTGAAATTCAATAACCTATAACACTCTGTTTACCTGTTTGATAAAGGATACAACCACATTTCTGTTGTAAATAAAACTAATCTGATTCTGTAGGCATTAGCAGATTTTGCAATAAAAATTACCCCACAAACCTGCCTATGATGGATTACAATCTCTCAACTTCTAGAAATCTTTTTGCCTTAATTTTAGTGGAAACATTGAAACCCTGTACCGGGATGATCGAAAAAGACGAGTCAGGATAGTAGAGTAGGGGGGCTGAAAATCTTCATGTCACCAGGATTTTCACCAGTTCAAATTTGGTTCCTGGGAGGATTTCAATATCTCTGTACCCATATCTCATGTACCCTATGTTGATGATGTGTTCATCCTTTATGATGTTACAGTATATTTTTTTTGAGAAATTATTATTTATGATGGTGTGTTCATCCTTTGTGATGATGATGTGTTCATCCTTTATGTTGATGATGTGATATGGGTTATGATGTTACAGGATATTCTGGCCCAGAAAGAGGTGATGCAGTAAGCAGAATGGTGTACGAAGCAAGTCAAAGACTCAAAGATCCTATCCATGGTTGTGCAGAAGTAATTAATATCTTCGAAAAATAGTGGGTTGTGGCAAAGTTTCAATTCCAATTGGATTCCACCCAAGAATAGCTTGTTAACATTAGTATGCAACATGCTAATATGTTAAACCTGGTTACAAACTATCATGAAACTTTGGTGCCATAATTTTACGACGCCTTACCGTAGGAGAGTGAAGAAACTTGCACAGTCCTGAATGCTTTAGATGATGGCATTGATCCTATGCAGGTATGGTTGCCAGTCTAGGCATAAACACAAGAAATATTATGATGTTTTTCACTGTTCCTTCTTTTATTCTACCTTGCTAGTGTGTCATGTAGTTAAAACCTATACATCTTCCCTTCAATATAATTATATTTCATGTATCGCTTTAAATATATGAAAATATTAATTGCAAAACATGAAATGAATTGCATATTCAGTCTACCCCTTAAAATTTTAAGAAGGTTCAATAGAAACACCGAGTTTCTACCCCATTTTTTATAAACAAATCTGAAGTGAAGAGTAACAACTACTGGTCGATAAGTAACTGTGGCATCCAATGGCAGACTTCAAACCTTTGGGAGGTCGCATAAGCAGCATAATTTCTCTACTTCTATTCACCAAAAACATAATTTCTCTACTGAATAAGCAGCATAATAGAAATAGAGATAAAGAGTTAGTCACACACAATTACACAATATTTTTCTAGGGAACCCAACAGGGAAAAGCCTCTACTTTGCTGTGGAATTTTAGTAACAGAAATTTTAGAGATTGATCTCTTTACAAGTCAACACTACTTCACTGGAGAACAAGCTTGTTCTCACTACTAACACTTATATCAGTATTATTTCACCAAAGCTATAAGTTCCAGTGGGAGATTTGGAAAATAATGTCACCCAAAATGGTTTGGATTGCCCTTCTTCCAACATTAAAACTGAAGGTTTTATAGTTAGTGACACATCCGGTGGCATTGAGCTGGAAATTGTATATTTTCTGTTTGTGATACATTGGTAACCCTTCTCAATATGGTCATTGATGCAATAAGATTTGATACAGTTATGGATGGAGTTTTAATATTTGTTGGACGCCCGATTTTGGGGGCACATGTTGAACTGGTAATGTGTGCAACAACAGTCCTATCAAAACCTGAAATTGAATAGAGGAAGCTTACATAATCTTCATAGCCTTCAAATTAATTTGTGGATTAATTAGAATATGGTTAGATATAAATAATAAACATATCTCTATAGAGAGGAATCAGATATTAAAAAGTTTGGATAACCCCAAAAATAACCATGCCTGCATAAAAAATGAGGCCTGGATCAAGCGTAGCTATAGGTTTCACTGCACCACTTCCACCATCGAAGGGTGTGGTAGAATAAGATTTATTGGACTATCTTCTCCAGATTGATTTTGTTCTTGCAAGGGCTTCCCCATGTGGTCAGCAACTTCTAATGTTGTTTGTAATGCTGATTTGATGGCAGTAGGGCTCCAATCAGGATGTTTCTGCTTCACCAAAGCTGCAATGCCAATTATATGTGGTGTCACCATGCTTGTCCCTGATATCATGCAAAATCCTTCTCCTACTTGAAGAAAAGCAAAATCTTGAGACGATTAATGTGTGTGTCAAGATGCCTTCAATTTTCAAAGTTTTCCAAAAATTCTAAATTGATTTTATTCTCTCTAGAAATGATATGTCCTCCAGTGGTTACCAAAAAAATATTCAAATTTCAAAATTACAGACTCCTAGGTGAATAATATTAGAAGACAGTAATCAAGCCTATCGCAAACTATAGGCATAAGCAGAAAAAATTTGCATTGCAACCTAATTCTAAGACTGAAAAAAGTAGTACTATTTTACCTTGATAATTGACTTCATGGATGCCATTAGGAGACCATGCTGCCCATATTAGAGAACCAGGAGCCAGAATATCTGGCTTTAAAACATCGGTGTCCTAAAATTTGGAATCCTTGATATCTGGCCCTCTAGAGGATATAATGCTACCTGAGGAGTTGTACCTTGATATATAGGCTTCAACCCATTTCCAATGGAAGGCTTAGCTCCAAACCTTGTGATTTGAACTGATGGATCCCTTATTGTTGATCTATTATAGTAATCTACAAGAATCTTTAGCCACAAACAAAGAAACACTCAGAAATCTATAAAAACATTCCTCTGTTGAAAAGCACTATTGGATCACCTATATGACCTAAAGTGGATATTTCCTTCAATCAAAGGAAAACTACTAGAAATTTTTTTAGGGAGTCCAAAATACCATCATGTAACAGTTCAACTCAAAAATGTTGATATTGTAAATTATACCTGTGTTTGATCTACTTCTTTTATAACAATTCCTTGGAGAAAAACTTTGAAAGAGTAAAACATCTAGGTTTATTATTGCAGAGAAGTTACATCATATCTAAGCAAATATAAAGACACCCTCAATTGACAAACTCCTAGAAGAAGCTCATACCATTTTGATACGAGCCTTACACCATCACCAAGGCTATGGGTGAGAATTCTTTCGAGGATAGTCATAGGATGATTTATATTACTTCAAATGTATATGTTAGGATGATTTATGCTTGATGGGGTGCATGTCTAGAAAGAGTTCCTTTAAGAGAATGAAAAATATGATCGGACGGTTACTTACATAAGTAATTGCGATATCTACCCGAATGACATGAGGTAACTACATAAGAGATTTTAAAAGTGACATTTTTAAGGTTTTTTTTATATCAAGCTACGTGGATCATTAAGTTTTTTTTCCAAAGCATTTACATATGACTAAATTTTTTAAGTAGTACATCACTCTAATATTATTTCTCTTACATGCTCCTAGGTTATAATTTAAAGCATCATAGGTACTAAAATTCATGAAACTCTTGTTTTTTTGCTCTAAATAACTAAAACTCCCAAGTGTGCTACTCTTAATATTCAAACTTGCACTATTGTTAATACTACTTCCTCTAATTGTTATTTTTCCTCCATAAGTAAGCTGACTACGAGGTGGACTTGAACCATTATTAACACACTAATGTAGTGTTACCTATTTGTATTTAAGAAGCATAAGGGGCGGGGCTGGTATAAGGCCAGCTTTTCTATTGTTTAGTGCCATGCCCACTACTAGGTTCTCATCCTTTGTTGGCCTTAGGATATGGTTTCCCATTATTTCATTTGATTCTTTCTCATTCGCAATCTCATCCTACATTGCATTCAACCTACTACTTTGTAATCACATATCTCTCGTAACCTCACTCGAGTGTGTTCATTAGACCTCATTGAGGTGCATTGACTACCACTCTTTATTGAGCTATATTTTATCATCAACCCTTTGTTTCACAACCATCCGCTCACCAACTCACCTTTCTCATTGAAATTCTCCAACTCTCTCATCCTCACTTCACTACTCTCTTCCTAGTTAATCTACTTTTGCAAATCCTCATTGCCTTCTTCATTTTCTCACATCAAGTTCAAACACCACTCATTAATTATCTCTACTTCCTCAAAACTTATTCAACTTAATTTTTGGCTTTTATGTCCTTCATAGCCATTTAGTCTTTTGAACTCTCATCTTTTCCAACCCCATTGTAACCCATTACTTTATTACTTAATGCAAAGTTTTACATCACCATACCATAATCAACCACCATACCATAATAAAAAACTTAGTAGTAGGAAACAAATTTTCCTAATCCTTGTAGAGTTTGTGTTCAATAATCTCTCTCAAAACCCTTTTTCCTTAGCTTTTGAGTAAAACTAGTTCATGGGATTTTTGTTTTTCGAATATCAAAATTTTCGTTTCCCTCGTCTATTTCCCTCACGTTGTAGGGTTTGTCCAATGAAGGAGGAGGGGTGCGTCCATGCTATCCAAATATGATTTGATACACTTGGTTGAACTCAAGAAATTGGAATCTTGGTGCTTCCAATCATGGTGATTTCTATCTCGAGACTACCACGGAAAGCTCCATTAGCTCCATTACACCGAGGGGTTCAAGTGGGATTATCAGAAGAGGCATGGATGGCCACGATCATGATCACTTCTTGCGAGATGAACTATCTGGTTTTTCGTTACCTCCATGAATCAGGTGAGAGTTTTTATTAAACCCATTTCAGTGAAACCGTTTTATTTTATATGAACATCGCATGTAAAATTGTTTTCAATGAAATTGTTTGAAGCTTGCCATGTAAGTGCCAAAGCTTTCGAAATTTAGGGTAATGGCAGACTTACTATGCTTCTTACTCTTCTCTGTAAGATTCGAAGCCTTGCCGCACTGGTGAAAGAGTTGTGTATATCATGTAACTAGAAATACTCTGTAGCTTAATGTGGAAGTGGAGGACTTGAGCGAATTTGAAGTGTGATCACAGCAAAGACATAAATATGTCTGAAAACCTAAGTGGAATTGAAGGTATTATATCGTGGTTATAATCCTAGAAGGAAAAATTCACAGTTTCGCAGCATTTATTGAAACCCCTATGTGCTAAATATTTTGATTCGACCTTTTTTTCTATCAGGACAAAAAAAACGCTGTTATATATAATAGTTCATATTCATTGATCAAATATCATTTTCCAGCACATTAGAAATACCATTCCAGCATATGCCAGATAACAGGCAATACATGAACCCCATGAAGAGGCAAACCAAATCCATCATAAGAACAGTACAAAGGCCATAAAGACACATAAAAACTTCGCATACCAACCACAGAAAACCCAGCCAATATGTAACTGAATAGAACATCACTGAGCCTAGATACATACCGAGGGTCAGTGGGAACATCATCTGATTGAAAACAACATAAAGGAGAATATGGAGAAAGGAAAAAAATAGAAAAGGATCTGGTATGTACAATGAAGATATAGCCTATAAAAGCAGCATAAGAAAAAAGGATATCCCGCTTGCTTGCAAATGTATTCTAGGTTGCTTGAGAAGATCAGGCTCGCTTGATGTAGATTATGGAAGAGGAAAAGATTGAGAGTCCAACAGAGTGGAAGCCCTGTAATGCATGATCTGAATAGCACCATATGTGGATTCCAGCCCTCTTTTGGAGAGAAGGTCAACACACGTATTTTTCTCCATATGTATGTGCTGAATAGTGTAGGCTTGAAACATTCCTAATAGATACCTGATCCACTATACCCAACCAATGCTATTGCTGCATTGCATTCCACATCTGCCATTGATCCCATCAATGGTGTACTTCGAGTCTCCATATATGTGAATTGAAGGGAGATTTAGATGATAAGCAATCAGTATCCCACTCCATAACTCATAATTTTTGCCTTATTGTTTGAGCTAACACCTCCATTCCAAACCATGTGATATCGGTCCTTGTTTTCAAGCTTTATCCAGGCCCCACAGCCACATAGGCCATCCTTATTTGCACCATCAAAATATAAAGTCGGGATCTCAATATTGTCAGGACGGATTCTCTTAGAAAGATCCTTAATAGCAGGTGGGATACAAGGACGATCATTAATCCATGAAGCAATATTCCCTGTAATCTTGGAGTGTTGTGGGGGAACCCCTTTGAAAATCCAATGATTACGAGCATTCCAGATTTCCAAAAACACATAAAAGGGTAAATATTTGTAAGAGAAACTTACAACAACCCAAGATTTGAAAACTTGAATACAGTGAGAAGGACGCCAAGATGGGTCACCTATAAGCCCAGCAAAATGCTGCCAAATAGAAAGAGAGAAGGTACATGTGAAGAAAAGATGAGAAGCAGTCTCTTCATGCTGGAGACAAAATGTACATCTTCCAGGACCATAAAATCCCCGTTTTCATAATACCTCCCAAGTTAGTACTCTGTTTTTCCACAATAACCATGCGAATAATATTATCTTTGTAGGGATTTTAAGATTCCATGCAATATAAAAAGGAGACAACGTAGGGTCGGGAGTCATTTTAGCAATTTGATTTTCATACTCATCCTTAACGAGTAATCCCGCACCCTTGAATTTTCCATTCCAAACCAGAATGTCACCTTCCCCTTTGAAAGATAATCTCATCGCTTGTAGAAGAGCTTTATGGCATTCCCAGCTGTGTGCTTCACTGCTACGTAACCCCATCATCTCTGTAGATTTCCATATGGGAGCCCCGAGGTTCCAGCAGTATATAAGATCAAAGAGAGAGAGAATGCCACTGTGATGAAGTCTGTGAAGTAGGTGTGAATCAAAGAGAATTGCGTTTTCAGATGCGAGCATTCGGTCGACTCCAATTAGAATATTTTTGCCATTGCTAAACTCCCAAACCAGTCTTTGTCCCAAGATGTGCATCACTCTTTGGAAACTATGCCAGATGGCTGAAGCCTTTTGTACAGACCTTACACATCCCAAGTATATAGATCGAATACATCCCAGGTGGAGCAACCACATATACATCATTAGTTTTTTCTCTTCAGATTTGTAACTTAGAAGAGCTTTGTCTGACCACCTCCGAGTTGCTCCCAGAGTCACCCAGGCAAGCCCTCTCAACATCATCCTCTTTTTGTAGTACCTAATTAGTAATTTAATTAACCATAATAGTTTCTTGATCATGCAGGTATTTAAAATATATTGCCAATAAGCATAAAGCTTTCATGTTAAACAATCAGGTCAATGCATGTTCTATTGGTCCAGGTCAGGGTCAATTTCATCCTGATTGTAAAATTGGTTCTCATTGTATTGACCTGATTGTATTGACAACGCATATTCTGTCGGTCCAGATCAAGGTCAATTTCATCCAACATGTGAGCCAGGCCCAAGCATGTTGTTGTTTTCAAGGTCAGTACAGCCTGAAAAGAGAGAAATCACAAAGAAAAATATTTCCACATCTAAATCTCAACATAATATTTCAACAATAGTTTTAGATTGTAGCTTATGTGGAGTGACTGTTAGGCTTTGGGATTTTGTTACAGCCCCTCGTCCATCTTGTGTTCTTTATAGTGGGAATGATCTGCCAGAGACGAGAAAAATGTTATTACTTACTCGTGGGGTAAGTGCAGAAAGTGGAATTGAATGATGGTATGCTATTGATTCAAGGGATAGGGAAAATTTTGAAGGTCGAGATGAAGCAGAGGAAGCTCCAACTACAGTCGATGGAAAATCACACTCGAATGTAGGTATGTACTTGAATCTGAAAATAGCTGCAGGGCCACCTCTGACACATTTCAACACTCCTGCTATTATTGCACCCTTGGAAGATCCTGTAGAAGACATGGATCCAATGTTAGGGAAAGCTACTGGCAGTGAAGTTGGAGATCATGCAGCGTCATATGAGTCACGAGGTCCTCAGGCTCACAAACGCAGTATGGTTGAAGGGGGAAGAACAATGGATAGGCTGGCAATCACGTTCCAGCATGTTGATAGTGTGGAAGGAACTGTGGTTAATCACGATGTCGATGAAGTCAATGATTGAAGTTAGTATTCTGGTGGAACATCAAAGTGCACACGGACAACAGAGAGCTTGGCTGTAGATCGAGCATCCTATGGCAGAGATGTTTTATACATAGGTCCCAGCCATTCAGCAGCACTTGAAATAGACATTGGAGTAGATGGTCTCAATCCTTCTAAAAAAAGTGCCATGGAAGCATTCAAATCTTGAGCACTAATGATGAAGGTGATGGGACATTAAATGCTGAAATGCTACTTTTGAAGCACGAGGTGGGTTTAGTTTAGGAATAAGTGGTGGAAGTATTGGGATGGGTGCCATCCATGAAGCTGAAATTCACGGGGTTGAGGTTTCTGTCCATAGAAATAAGAGCATTGTAGGTGAAGTTGAACTGGTGGCTGAAGTAATAGAAAATCAGGGACAAACAGGTGATTTTGTTCCTGATCTTGGATTAACAAGTGAATTTGTTCCTAATGGAACAGAAAGGGAAGATGATCATGGGGCTAGTCATCATATCACGATGTTTCATTTAATGGGAAGGGTGTTTACTGGTTCTAAAATTGGGTGATCAACAGAAGGGGAGTCATGGAAAAGTGACCAAAAAATTAGTCACACAGTTCACCATGATGAGGGAAACCAACTAACAATTACACACAATGTTGTAATAGCAGGTTCTGATTATGAGGTATCTAAAGAAGAGGTGACACATCGAGTGAATTTCTATGCTGATGAAGGTTATATGATTCCTGGATATTCTCTCGGAGCTGTCAATGGAGCCGGTAATGTATATATATATATATATATATATATATATATATATATATTGTTTGCAGTATATCTAATGTTCATTCTAGTAGGAACATGACTAACACATTATATTGAGCGTTTTTTTCTCATATTTTAATATTTGGGAATGGGGTGGTTCTAGGTGGGCCTAAGATGCGATCTGTCAATAGTAGATAACTGAAATGGTCTACACATGGGCCTTTTCTGATTTTCACAATGGTCAGTTTTATTCTAGAAAGTAGATGGGATACCTTAGGGGTGCATTGTGGCTCTTCTACTGATCCCATGTGCTTCCTTGAATTATGTCATATTTTCTTTAGTATTAGGAGATCAGAGCTAATGTGTCAACTAGAATTCACCATCTCTGCAAAAGATTATTTTTATTTTGCAAAAAACTATTTATGCCTGGACTTTGCATTGATATCGTCTGGGACTGAAATATATGTTTGACAACGCCAAAACTCCATGGAATAAATAAGTATACACCTTCAAGAATAGTAAGAAGTGACTCCACAAGTTTTCCCTACAAGGATATGTTCCAAATTTAGTAAGATGACTAAGTAATGTGCCACCTTCCCTTTGCAAGTGTGAAAAGAAACCCAATGAAGTAGGGTGCCCAAGCTATTAACCTTAATTTGGATAAATTAGATTCATTTAACCATTGAACAATTAAATCAACCTCAAGATGCATTTACAAAGGTTAATGCTAAAATATGGCCATAATTCCCTTCCAATGACCAATTAGTCACCAAAAAATTAAATCACTATGAGCAGGTGTGCCAAAGAGGGGTGCACTTTAATAAATTGTTGTACCGTGATACCATGTAAATAAAAGATGTTCTTCCTAGCAAAACTATCATGATAACAACAAAACATAAAGCCCAGCTTAAGATGCACCACTACCAAGGGATTATTACATCAAAAGTAGACTGCAATTTTTGAAAGTTGACCTTTGATCCTGAAGCTTCACAAAAAATGTCAAGGGAAATCTTCTAGCTATTTTCTTATGCTCGGAATTGTATAATCAACAAATGATTTGTGGTTTACCTTCACTTTTTGGCTACTATATGCCTTGCCTTGTTGGATTCTTTCTTCTTGGATCCATAGCAAGATGTTAGAAAGGTCTTGTGCTGATCAAATGCAAAGAATTGATACAAGCTGACAGCCTTTTTTGACTTCTCTTTAAGTGGGATACAAACAGGTTGGAGAGCTACTAACTGGGACTGAAATGTTGGTTGAGTACCAAATGATCTTAATCCAATTGAGATTATGCTAATATATGTTGTTCAACTGAAGGATTGAAATTAGGTAGTGTCAGCTTAACTTATGACAAGCATTTTCCGTGTCAAGTTCTAGGAACATGGAGGCCAGTTTCTGGGTTTTGATGGTATGAAGTGCATCTCTAGTGATTGTTATTTTTTCCATTATATTCCTTCCATTGAAAACTTGCTTGATGAACAAAGACCATAATAGAAATAAAATAAGAGAGCTTGAATGATAAGTAGTAAGTTCCTAGCAAGTATTCTTTGTAGCTAACATTGCAAACTGAAATTGTATCTTGATTTCATGTTTCATATGAAGCCCTTCCTCTATGTTCTATGGCCACAAAAGTGGAATTTATTGAAGGATCTGTATCAAATACAAAGAATTGATACAAGCTGACAGCCTTGTTTGATTCTCTTTAAGCGGTATACGAACAAGTTGGAGAGCTACTAACTGGGACTGAAATGTTGGTTGAGTACCAAATGCTCTTAATCCAATTGAGATTATGCTAATATATGTTGTTCAACTGAAGGATTGAAATTAGGTAGTGTCGTCTTAACTTATGACAAGCCTTTTCCATGTCAAGTTCTAGGAACATGGAGGCCAGTTCCTGGGTTTTGGTGGTATGAAGTGTATCTCTAGTCATTGTGATTTTTTCCATTATATTCCTTCCATTGAAAACTTGTTAGATGAACAAAGACCATAATAGACATAAAATAAGAGAGCTTGAATGATAAGTAGTAAGTTCCTAGCAAGTATTCTTTGTAGCTGACATTGCAAACTGAAATTTTATCTTGATTTCATGTTTCATATGAGGCCCTTCCTCTATGTTCTATGGCCACAAAAGTGGAATTTATAGAAGGATCTGTATCAAATGCAATGAATTGATACAAGCTTACAACCTTGTTTGACTTCTCTTTAAGTGGGATACAAACAGGTTGGAGAGATACTAACTGGGATTGAAATGTTGGTTGAGTACCAAATTCTCTTAACCCAACTGAGATTATGCTAATATATGTTGTTCAACTGAAGGATTGAAATTAGGTAGTGTCAGCTTAACTTATGACAAGCCTTTTCCATGTCAAGTTCTAGGAACATGGAGGCCAGTTTCTGGGTTGGATGGTATGAAGTGCATCTCTAGTGATTGTGATTTTTTCCATTATATTCCTTCCGTTGAAAACTTGTTTGATGAACAAAGACCATAATAGACATAAAATAAGAGAGCTTGAATGATAAGTAGTAAGTTCCTAGCAAGTATTCTTTGTAGCTGACATTGCAAACTGAAATTGTATCTTGATTTCATGTTTCATATGAGGCCCTTCCTCTATGTTCTATGGCCACAAAAGTGGCATTTATTGAAGGATCTGTATCAAATGCAAAGAATTGATACAAGCTGACAGCCTTGTTTGACTTCTCTTTAAGTGGGATACAAACAGGTTGGAGAGCTACTAACTGGGACTGAAATATTGGTTGAGTACCAAATGCTCTTAACCCAATTGAGATTATGCTAATATATGTTGTTAAACTAAAGGATTGGAATTAGGTAGTGTCATCTTAACTTATGACAAGCCTTTTCCATGTCAAGTTCTAGGAACATGGAGACCAGTTTCTGGGTTTTGATGGTATGAAGTGCATCTCTAGTGATTGTGATTTTTTCCATTATATTCATTCCAATTAAAACTTGTTTGATGAACAAAGACCATAATAGACATAAAATAAGTGAACTTGAATGATAAGTAATGAGTTCCTAGAAAGTATTCTTTGTAGCTAACATTGCAAACTGAAATTGTACCTTGATTTCATGTTTCACATGAGGGCCTTCCTCTATGTTCTGTGGCCACAAAAGTGGCATTTATTGAAGGATCTGTATTCACCCATGTTGAATTTTAGACATTGTGTTGTGGGAAAAAGTATCTATATGCTCTGATAGCATGTCAAATAATTCAGTGGTCAGGTTATCCATGCTGCAAGACTTGTCATGTGGGAACTGGATGACTTGACCACTTTCAGTAATGGGTCTGCTTCCGAGATCTATTATGACATCCCACTATCAAATAGGAGAACGTTTTACCCTCTATGAACATATAATTTAGATTAATAATATATACATGGATCTTGTTAAAATATTGACAGAGACACCTCTGTTACTAAGTATGCCAATTTTCAGGGTAAATTTTCGACCTTCAGATCTTCTGAAGAGGCTAAATTCACCAGAAAATTGTCAAATTTTTAGATTGAATTTGGAAGAAATGTAAATTCACTACATATTGTATATACACTTCATGGACCTCTATTGCATGAAATCATTCATTTCTTGATTTCTGACCTTTTTGGATGGGAGATAAGTGCTAGGGAGTTAAAGAGTGATCTGTGAAATATATAGTACACATACTGTGCAAGACTAAGCTGCACAAAACATTGGAATGTGTACAAGCTTCTGAAATGGGAATGCTTGAAAACATGACCTCCCAAATGGGTATATGGGAGAAATATGTTATATAAAAAATACAAAATACATATATATTTCAAGTAACATATTATCTTTTAAGAAAATATGAAAGACAATAAGAATGATATTCATAAATGACATTTTAGGAGTCCCATGTCTATATTAATTCTCGTAGAATGATTACATTATGGAAAATACCATGGCTTGGTGGTCTTGACTAATTGCAATCCCAGACCCTCATAATATTACATGAGAAACTGCAGTGCCAACAATCATGCCAACCCCGAAAACCTGACATTTTCGTTTATCTTACATTTTCTATCCTTTTACTTTAAGAAAAATTTAATATTACCATTAATTACCTAGGTGATGAACTCTACAAAGCTCAATCCCTTATTGTTGTTTTGTCATGGACAGGGTGATATTTTCTTATACGTCCCATGCCCCTCTTGCACACTGAGGTGGGCTTAGGTACTAACAAAAAAGTTCTGAAATGCCTTGGTAACATCATTGGTCAAATTCTATGTTTGGTCATACTGCATGGCTTTTCCATATTTGGAAATGCTTGAAATATGGGTATTATGCCTGTATATTGCATGCTACTGTATAGTGACATGGAACTGTGGAATGCTGAGATGTTTTCACTATTAGGCTAAGAGCTGAGCTTCTGAGCTTGAACAAAGACTACTATCCTTCTCATGCTGAACCTCTGTTATTGCTATAATAATTCAGGAATTACGAATTGTGATCGCTCTTTCAGGTATGAGATTAGATTTCATTGCTGCCCAAGCAAAATGGTTTGCCAACAACCTCATGTAGGTGTACTTTTAAGTTTTATGCATAAAAAATGGAGAAACAAATATTTAAAGGATGTTCATACTAGCCATCACTGCACCAACATATGATGTTGATGAATGCGTAGTAACAACGGTACTATGTTGGTAACAAAAAGGACAAGGCAAGCAAGCCAAAGTACTTGTATAGCAACAACACAAATACAAAATTTCATTGTTAATCTACAAAAAAATATTGTCAATCCTCATGTTTAGAATCGTTTATTAGAGAGCTATGATCATGTCTTATTTTAATTGGAATGGTATACTGGGTTCTATGTATAAGGGGACTATCCTAATTTATTTTTTAAATTAAATATGGTCCTAGATATATCAAAGTTATTTTATTTCTGAAGAAGTCCATATACAGCTATGTATTTTATTTGGATAGGGAAAATATTTTTTGAAGGAGGAGGGATGGGATGTTTATGGACAAAGCTTTGACTCTGATCAATTATCTGTTACAGGCTGAGATATGGAGTGAGGAATTTGCTAGGTGTTTGTTTGTGGGTATCACTAGACATCAAGCTTCCAGTTAGACATTCCATCTTTCCCTTTCTGCTCATCCTACATTCCATCCCCCCCTATGCATTGGCTACTTGGAAGCAGACCTTAAATAAGTCTTCTAGTTTTTAAAGCATCATGCTTCCAGTGAGTTGCCTACTTCTAGTGAGTTTGTTCTAAAGTTGCCTACTCCTAGACATCTTAGGTTTCTTCATCAATTATGGGTGGGCAGAATGCGATTATAATAACTAAAACAAATCATGCGATACAATATGCACTCACAGCAGTTTGTAGAATCTTCACTCTTAGTTGTTAAAATCTATTTGTTGTCTTGCACAAAGAAAAGGAATGGGTGCAAGGAAATCTTTACTGTATATATATAGTTTATAGAAGAAATGGTTAGCTCTTGAAAATTATGAGCACACTTCCACATACTTTCAGTTAATAGGGTGAACAAAAATCTTTGCACCCAGAGAAGATTACCTTTAGTGTTGACACCAATACAACAAAACAGAACATGCATTGTCAATACAATGAGAACCAATTTTACAATCAGGTAATTTTTTACCTTTTTTTACATGTCAATTTCATCCTGATTGTATCAATTTTACAATCAGTTCATATTTTCTTAAACAATCAGGTCAATAAAATGAGAACCAATTTTACAATTACCTAAATCTGAAGTCACGATTCATTGCTCGATGCATTGCTCAGTACACAACTTCGGCTGCCTTCCATCTCATGGTGTTGTTTCACATGCTCTGCAGCCTACATTAACACCAATTTCAGATTCCAAGTTGATATGACAAGCTTTCCAATCATGTCGGTTTTGAATATTCTAAAACTATGTTCAAATTCCAAGTTCAAAAGATCATATTAGTAAGACTATTCTTTATTTCTATGCTAGTTCTGGTTAAGTCAAAACACTCTCCAGATTCTGGCTTCATATGAGCACTTTACTGGTTGGGATCATCCTCTATTTCTGTGGTAGTCCCCACTGCTTTACCCCTTTCTTCAAATTCCCCATTCATAAGACTAGTATGCTTACTATGATCACTCTCCATAATACATTTCCATGCTAATGACAATAACTTCACCACTCTTTTGAAATTCTAGGTTTGATTGTTCGGTTTGCTTTGCACAGCTATTCACTATCTTCATGCTAAACTAAAAATTTTGCATTGCTTTCTAATAACCATCAGTCACATTTTTTTCCATAGGAAATGTTAGGGCATTAAGTTTATGAGGATAGGTGGCTTCTGGTGCAAGCTACACTGATTTCTCAATATTTTCAGGTTCCTCTACCAATGGATAAGTCTTGTCAATATCTCCATTCTCTGCTGCCATGCCCGTTTTGGCTATCTTCATAATGTGTATACAATCATCAATTCACTTTCCCACACATTCAATATTAATTCATTAGACTGTTGTTTAAGATGAGGCTTCTAATATGTGTCGATCTGTGAAGTGCCCAATAAAAGAAGAATGAGAAATGCTTTCCCTCATTTTACATTTAGACTTGATTATGAAACTAAAGACATTGCAGAACTAAAATTCATTTCCCAACAGAGTTCTATGATACACATTAGCTATTTACTGATAAAATTATGAAGACTTGTAATAGCTCACCTTTTATAGAGGGAAAGGTCCTATTGAAGTAGATATATTTTTAGTGAGTTTTTCACTGCATCACATTCACTCAAATTAGCAATGACAGATTACGAAACTAAAGACATTGTAGAGCTAAAATTCATGTTCCAACAAAGTTCTACTATTCTTGGGTGTTAGATATTTAGTGATCAAATAATTAAGACTTGTAATAGCTCACCTTGTGGAAAGGTAAAGGTTCTATTGAAGTAGAAATTTTTTTAGTCTCTGATTTTTTCAGTGCATCACTTTCACTCAAATTAGCAATGACAGGTTTGTCAAACTTCTTAGAATCTATCAATAATGAAACATTTAGATCCTGGACATTTTCAAGAGTAAAAATATTAGTGCCAAGTGATTTCCTAATTTGTGATCCACTATTATGATAGTGAGTGGCTTGTTCACATGCCTTTTCAACTTGTAAGTTGGAAAGAAGAAAAACATGCAGTGCCTGTGTCGCCACTTCCTCATAACCTGGGTAATTAGAAGTACATGTTATTACACAGAATGCACTTCCAACAGACAAATGTTTTTCAAGTGATGTTTTTCATTTGTGTGGAGAAGAATTTCCATATTCTTTTAATTCACGTGTTTGTATTGCAGATAACGCTTTTCTTTGTGCACAATTAGCTTTACTTGGCTCAGTAATGTCTTTATTGTATAATACAGTACTCACTGAAGTTGTCCTGAGGGAAACAATGTAGCCTTGAAATATCCTCTGGTTCTTGAACTTCAGAGGCCATAGATCGAGTTGTTACACTGCCCATGTAAATTATCTCAGCTTTCTCCATATAAGAAGCTAGTTTATGGTTACATGTATGTGCCATATTTTCACTAGTCCATGGTAACATAGAAGACTCCTCTTCTCTCTGACTCAAGGTTGTTGATGACAACTTTGTAACACTTACCTGGGCATACTTAGGAGTTTTTTTTTTCCTAACACACTCATTATCATTTACCATTTCCACATCTCTGATTGCAAACTCCTCTTCCATGACATTTTTATAAACAGATCCTGAATCTTTCAACAACTAATTATTTTCATTGTGCCTGTTAACTAGAATTTTGGTCATAGATTTTCATTTGGTAAGCACATGAGCAGTCTAAATTTTTTATAAAATCCATCAAGAATTGACTACTCTCTGTTCATCATCATTTCCTAACAATTGCAATCCATCCAGATGAATCTTTTAAATCCTTGATTGAATTCATGCTTATGAGGATTCTCATTAATGTGAACCAAAGGTTTTGGAGCCTCTTGCAATCCAACCACTACGATGTCTGCTTCAGCAGTCTCCATGGCATGCTTCTGTGGAATAGCTTGACTACTTTCATCCAAAAATGAACTGAACAGTCCTTGCATTTGATTCTTTAAAAAAGCATCCTGACAAGCACCTACAAAATTCTCCCCTGGTTTAGATTTCTCCGATAATCAAACAAGCATTTCTTCCATTTCCTCCACAGAAACTTCTCAATATTTCACTAAATTTTATTCTTTACAGGCATACAATGACAATCTTTGCAAATGCACTGTTGCAACACCTTCATCTAGGGCATATGTAGCATGCATTCTTACATCATTCTCACTGGTTTCCTCTAGTGACAAATCCAAAACTATTCTCTTTTTCACCAACACACTGCTTTTCACAATGCCTTTGCAGGGTAAGAAATATAAAACTCCTTGTTTTTCCACCAAAGCAACATTTTCCTATAACGGCCCTGTGTTATGCCTGCATTATCTATGTGAATTGCTCCAACTAACGACTTTAAATTCCACTGGATTTTTGCACATCCAAAAACAACATAAATTGAACAAGCTGCCTCAGTTACTGCATTCTTACAGTCAACCTGTGTTGCATGCATCTCTACATCACTTTCATCATTTACATCGATCACCAACTCCAACCTACCGTGCACCATTTACAAATGCAATATCTTCATGTGTAGTTACTCTAGAACATTCACTTCTTTGATATATAAAGGAATTTAAATCTCCTGTCATTTGTCGTATGAACATTCTTGAGGGACTCCTCTTTGAGATGCTTCACTACAGAGCCTGACATCCAATGGCTTTCTCTCTATCCCAAAGCATCCATCACTTCATAAGAGGATCCATTCACAGTGTTAATCTCTCATGCCTCCTCAATTGATCTATCGCTCTGTCTTGAAAACTCACACATTTCACCTTCAGCATTATCACTTGCGTCTAGATTATTAACAGAACCTACAAAGGTGCAATTCCATCCACTTCTTGGTCTGGCACTCCTTCCAATTTGGCAGGTAAATTATCTTGCCGAGAAGGCTCCTTGGCATGCATTGCTATATGATCTTCCTTTCTTACATCAAATATCAAATCTGGTATTTCCTCGATGTCTGCCAGAATAGCATCTTCCAGTGGAACAATCGAACATGTATGATTTCTCTCATCTAACAAAGATTCTGGTATCCCTTTCGTTTTCACTCTTGCAATAGCCTCCTTGCCACTTGGAACCTTTTACTAAGACTCCACTTAATTCCTCCACGACATCACAATCCCCATTAGACTCAATGAATTGTTCCTCCACATTTTCTTTCTTATTTTCATCTAATAAAGAACCCAACATCCCTTGAATCTATTTGTGTTTAAAATCAATTCTCACCGGATGAGAAGATACATCCAGGGTGGCATTGTCCAAACTTTTTTCAATCCTTATAAATGGAGATGAATATTCTCCTTGTTCATTCCCTACCTCCATCCAGTTCTTGTTGCCTATACATTTCTTTTTCCTCCCTCCTCATATGATGTACTATTTTGAATTTTCTATTATTTGCATATCAAACATTATAAAGCCTCTTGCACATTGTTCTCATCTCTTTCATTTGAACATAATTCCGATAATCATTGCATTTATGAAGAAAGGATATATTCATGTGAAACCCTGTCCAGCTGCTTCTCTTGGCTAATGCCATCATCTTCATCCCATAGAGAATCCGACAATTGAATGTCGACTTGACCAAAGGCATTGCTTACTTCTTGCTGAGATTGAACAAGAGAATCAAAATCTCTCCTTCCAGGGGGCATTACTTTGTGCTTTGAACTTGAAGTTTGCCTCTTTTCCCTTCTCTTCTATCCCGAGACTCCAAAAACTTGCTGTAGCCCATCCTTTCTGTCTCCTCTACCCACTAAAATTTCAAAATCACTTCATCCTCGCCCTTATATGCTCCTTCAGTTTGAAATCCAAAATCATCATTTCCACTATTCTTGTTTTCCGTATTTACTTCTATTGAATCTGTATTTTGCGCTAGGTTATGAGTATATTGTTTTAAATTATTTACTTCAGAACAGAGACCAATCATAAGAATATTCTTATTTTGTGCAGGCCTGCAATCCATGACTGAGGAGGAATTGACAGCAAACAATAAACCACATTGCTCAGAGGCATTCAACAAAATTGGCAGATCTTTGGTGTTTTTTCTCAAATTCATCCCTGACTGTTCAGACGCTGGCTGATTCTTCTTACCTGTATTTTCAAACCCATCTCGCAACATATATAGCCATCTAGAAGGTAATGACTCTTTGAGCCCTTTGAAAATACACCACATAATAATCTCTGCCCAATTTTTTGAGCTACTTATCAACTCACCAATGTTTGGTCCAAACAAGTTTCCTTCAATGATCAAATTAATTTCCTCTTTTCAAATAGATTTTAGAAGCATTTTCACAAATTCTGGAGTTGTTGCTTCTGACCATACATTTAAAGGTCTCAAATTGCTTGATATATATGTATTTGCACCATTTGAACTGAAAGCTATATTGTGCAAAGTTGTTTCAAGATCAAAAGTATTATCCTGCCTATAGAAGCCTGAACCCCAATAATCCTCGCAGTGGCCACTTTCACCAAGTGGAATATGTGCTTCATCAACATCATCAAACCTCAAACCTCAATTGCACTTCCAAGTTTTTCTCTATAACAATTTTTGTGAGTCCTGCTTGCCGGACACCAGTTACAAACTTTCTTTCGCTTGAAAATTCACAACAATTGAATTTAAATTAGCTCACATGGGTTGTATTTCATTTTTAGTATATTTCGCTTGATTATTTCTTTATACAATCTCCCCACTTCTCTTATCCATGTTCCAGCATTCCTTTGCACCTCTTGGTGCAATTGCTAGTTATAAGAATATTTAATATTCTGGATCTATCAATCTGAGATGGATATTACAATATAAATCTGAAGGATTCATGAGATTACTTCATGTTTGATCAGATTTTTTTAATGATAAATGTTATTTTGTAGGAAAATTTCAAAATTTGAAGTCATATTAATTCAGTACATTGATGCAAATTCATACGCTGATACAATGGTGCAAATGCATGGATTTAGTTGTTGAATGATATATGATGGTTTAATAGGAGGACGGGACACTCGCATCCACCATTATAAGCTTAAGATCCAGGATTCTCATGAAAACCAGTCAAAGGAAGGAGCAACGGGCAGGTTAACCTTAAACATATGTAAAGCCATCCTTATTTTCACTAGGCGCAGAGACGTTTCGTTACAAGGTGGACTAGCTGTTATATTCATCAGTTTTGATTTTCTTGTAAGATGTCTCATTTCTGCAGTGGAATAGGTTTTGCTTGATGTTCTATGCATTCTTTCTGGTTTATGGCAATGCAGGTGAACGAATCACTAAGGGCGACTAGAGATGATCGGGGGCTTAGCATGTCAAATTTGGAGTAAATTCACAGAGGTAAAGTGCCAGCAACATTGACAGGGACATTAAGGTGCAAAAATAATGGAGCAAGAAACAATCAGTCAAATTGCAATTGTGCTATGGACCCACTCTGCTTTCTAAGAAAGACAGGGAGTGTTACACAGTAATTTGTCACCGTCCCTACCATTCCCTGTCCCGCACAATGGAGGACCCATTTCGTGACCTGTGAACATTGTCATGCCTTGAAAATATCATCAATGCATCCCTCTAAGCATGAGCTTTATTTTCCCTTGAGACATCTCCTTGCAAAAATCATGAAAAACATCCCTTTTTGCATTGGCGCGGGCAGGCAGTTCAGTACTCGCGCCAATGAGGAAAATCCTGCAAAGAGGTCGCGCCACTTGGCGCTCTGTCATAGAGCAGCAGTCGCGCCACCCATTTTAGGGACTGTTTTTTAAATAAGGATGACGGAAGTTGAGTTCCAACAAACTCACAAACCATTGCCTATCTTGAGTTGGGAGGTTTGGCTGCGGGAGTTCTATGGAAGGGAAGTGGTTTTGCCACCTCCCATGGAACCTTCCTTGTTGATAGGGCCAATCCCATAATAATAGGGATCCCAACTCCCTCCTTCCCCATCTATAAAAGCTTGCTCAAATCCATGGCAAGCTAGTCTTGAAGTGCTAAAGCTTTGCATCTCCCTATTCCCAAGTGCCTTTGTGCTGTAAAGAATCCCTTCTTTCCCTTAAGGCCCATTCAAGCGAGGAGACCATTGTTACGAGACTCTGGAGAGGTTTCCCTTTCCTTGGCAAGCTTTGTGAGACGTGGACAACCGGAGACCCGTTCGAAGGAAGCTGCGACGTCAGAACTTGGTTGTAACTTCTATTCGTTTATCACTTTAATAGATGACTATGATTATGGTTCCACTCCTTTTTCTATCATGTTAATGCGAGTAATATCTTTTCTGACCGATGTTTAGTTACGTATGTTGGTTCCTATGCATGTATCTGTTCGTTTCTTCTGTGTGCAGGTGTTCATCCACGGAGATCGTGGAAGGATTGTGATCTGCCAGGGCTGAAGGACGGGGAGATCTTCTTCTTCAGATCTAGCGTTGGAATCCAGGTAGGCTCTTATCCCAAGTCTTTCATTTCGTAACTAGGAGCTTGCGTCGTAGCATTGTTTGTTTGTTGCTAGACCCCTGCTGGGCTAGTAGGGATCGCCTCTGTCCGCAGAGGGGATTTACCTCCTCAACAAATTGGCGACTCCGTTGGGGATCGTCCAGTTTTCCTTGTCTCGTTTATGATTGTTTCGCTTTGATTGTTTCTCCTTGCTTGGTGAACCTTCTGGGTTGGATTCTTTCACTGTTTTTGATTCTTGGTTTGCTTAGCTTGCATTGGTTTTCTTCTGGAGTAGCTTGCTTTTTATTTATGCCTGAGAAACTCGACTGGCGCGGTTTTTAACCCGACAGTCGCGCCAATTGGCGCACGTTGCCTTTGTCTGGCCCGCGCCACTTGGCTTCTGGCGCCAGTTTCACACTCACAGTCGCGCCACCCCTGTGAGTTTTTGAGTTTCTTCATTTTTTTGCTCTCTGGACTTGATCAGTGTTTTTCTTCTTGACTTTCCGACTGCCTGAGTGTGTTGGAGTCTAGTTTGGCTGGAATTTCACCTCCGTCCTTTGGTTGTTTGCTTTTATCTATCGATTTCACGTTTTGAGCCCTAGGGCATCTAGTGGCTTGGTGTATCGAGCCCTCCTTGGGAGTTTTGGTGTCTTGATCGTCCTGTCAACTTACTGATTGATTCTCCACATCCTCTTAGTAGTCGTTGATTGTTTTGTTTCGTTTTTTGGGTGATTGTTCATTCCTTCATTCGAAATTCCTTTGGCCTTGCTTTGGACCTAGATCACATGGTCCATCGGAAGCTTTTGAGTCTTTTCCTTGCTTTGAGAGACTTTGGTCGATTTGGGGATCTGATTGCCTGCATTGTTGAGTGAATTTTGTTTGTTTCGCTCTCTTGGATATCATTTCTCAAATTGTTCCTTTTGTTTTCAGTGCACATTAGCCATTAAACATTGAAAATAAAAAAAAATCTCTTTTGCTTTTGTTGATTAGTGCAAATTGTGATCTTTTCCATATCGTTAGTGATTAGTGTTTTGAATGAAAATTTTTCAATTGCATTAGTTGCATTAGAGACATTGTTGTTTGTATTCCGTTCATTTCGTTTGTATAAAAGCTCTCAACTCTTATTTAACTAGTTTTCATCGAACGAAATGTTGCATTGTGGCATATAGCTTTGCATTTAGGAGACACTACATACGATAGGGCCTGGAAATTGAAACTTAATTGAAGATCAACTGTAAAATTTATTCAATTAACCTAAGGCAACATTGGAACTTAACGGGACATATTTAGAAGGTCTAGGCTAGAGACGTGTTCCAGCGTCGTTAAACCTAGCAGCTGTCGTTCGCCTGTTGGCTTTAGACAGCGCTAGTACGGACTTGTGCTCCCCGTACCGTCGCGTATATAAAGGGAGACCCCTCTAGGTTTTCAATCCTTTATCCACAGGAAGCCGAGTCTGCCGCCCTATACCCGTGATACACCGAACACAGCATTCGGGGAGACTACCTGCGCGTACGGAAAGTCCTTGGTCGATTTCTGTTTCATTATTGAAACCAAGGTGTATATTGCAGTTCACGGATATTTGGTACACCCTTTGTGCCTAGTTTTTCCTGAGCAGTCATTTGGTCTTTTCTGACTCCCTAAACTTGAAAAGACCGTCAAGCGCTTATCCTTTCACGCTTGTGTCAACTCTGAAAGAGATAGAGTCACCTTTTTATCGTTTCTCGACTCTTAAAATATGAAACGGTAGGATTTCTTACTTTCCAATGTGATAAAATTAATCACCCACGATTACACGCCTGCTTAGATATTTCTTGTTGATCGTTTGATCGTGTGCCCTTAACTCTTTTTCAGCCCGTGTGTGGTTTTGAGTTTGATGGCAACTTTTTCAGAGTTCACCAACCAAGGGATCCCCTCAGAAGGGAACCCCGGTCATTTTCCTCCTTTTGGAAATGTTGGTGCTCCTTACATGGCGACGTTGTCCCTTCCTGGATTAACGGTTGGGTTGCCTGTTTGGTTGTTCTCAACCTCTGTAGTTCCGAATGTCTCCACTACTGTTCAGTCAGTTCCTCCGACGGAACAAATTCATGTTGATTCCAAGGTGGAACTCTCCCCTTCTTCACCTATTTCTGCGTCCTCCTCTTCTACTTCGCCTGGTGAAAGCTTGGATTCAAGTAACCAGGTGGCTAAGAAGAAGAAGAAGAAGACAAAGAAGAAGAAGTCTGATAAGCGAGAGGCTAAATGTACAGCTACTGTCCCTAAGGAATCTCCTCTTGATAGTCCTTCCAACCTTCCTCGGAAAGTCAAGTTCCCGTGCCTGTTGTGCACGGGAGACCATTTGCTTCGAGATTGCCCTGGCATTCCCAAGGTGCTCGAAATATGGTCCAACGACCGCCCACCGTTGCCTTTGGCTTCCGGGAGTCAAGTTGGGGGCACGTCTTCAGCTGTTGTTGATAAGAATTCTAAGAAGCAGGGTAAGATCACCAATCCCTGTAAGTTGTGTGAAGGGCACCATGCCATTCACCTTTGTCCTTATATGGATGAAGCCAAGCGAGTTTTGGACAACCCAACCGGTTCTACACCACACCTTCCACCTGGTTATAATCGGCTTTCTTTACGTCCTCCGCCAGCTGATCCTACGATTGGTCAAGAGTCATCCTTGGTCGATCCCACTCCCCCAGAAATTCAAATTCACGAATCCGTCCCTGACCAACCATTGGTTGTAGGATCGGTTGAATTGGCCCCGTCCGCGGTGCACCAGGTCTTTTCTGTCGAGAGTGGATCTCACACCCCCCATGTCCTTCTGATCTCTTCAGATTCTCCAGACTTGGAGAAAGATTCTCCTGTCCCTGCACTTCAAGAAGCCCCTCCCCCGCCTCCCATGATGAAGGCTACAGAGGATATTCCTCCCGCCTTCGAGATGGAGGTCATGGAGGATGCTTCTTCTACCGTAACATCAGGGGAAGATCTTCGCTTATCGATGGTAGCCCCTCCGAGTAGTTTGGTCGCTTCCTTTGACTGGAATCGATTTGCAGGATTTAGCCTTCCGTCTTATGTGCCTTTCGAGATCACAGTACAGGCTCTTGTTCTGGTTGTACCCAGCACCATTATAGACGAAGGCGCCTCTGTTAGTTTTCTGTCTTCAACTACCTGGAAAGCTTTCGGTTCGCCGCCGCTTGCGCCTGTTACGCAGAATCTTTTGACTTTTAACAGAAGGACGAGTCAACCGTTGGGGATCCTTCCAAGGTTACCTGTTACTTTGGGAGGTAAAACTGTCCATATGGACGTGATGGTCGTTCCAGGACCCTTGGATTTCAATCTGCTTTTGGGGCGCGATTACACCTATGCCATGGGAGCACTTATCTCCTCCCTCTTTCGTGTGATGTGCTTTCCACATGAAGGACGGATCGTGACCATTGATCAGCTTTCGTTCTTTGGTCCTAATATGGCATCTGGTCCGCCATCATCCCCTCCTGGTTTCTATCCACCCGTTGTATCTGCTCCACCGCAGGTCAACTATGTGGCTACTTACCCCGTGCCTGTGCTTAGTGATGATGCCGTTGTGCATAATGTGTTGGGGGCATTGGGTCCTGACTTCCAGGACGTTTCCCTTCCATCAGGAGTGGAACTCTTGGAAGCACCGCCTTCTTGTTTATTTTGATCTAAGTCGGTTAGAGCATGGTTTTCTCCCTGTATCAAGCTCTCTAAAAAAATGAAACCAGGTTCTTGGAGGAGAGTTCCTTGTCTTGTGTCAAGCTCCTTAAAAAATGAAACAAGGGTGTCGGAGCAGAGTTCCTTATCTTGTGTCAAGCTCCTTAAACCATGAAACAAGGTGTCTGAGGATAGTTCTTTTAATGTGTCAATCTCGTTAAAACAATGAAACACGTTCCTGTTCAATTCGAGTCTTTGTTAAGATCTCGTAAAATCCCAATCGAGTCTTTCTCTTGATCTCGTAACTTGAACCTTCACTCCATCTGACTTTCATATGGACTGAAGCTTCGGGGGCATGCACCTCGAATTGAGTCACCATGCTGGGGGCATGCTTACTTTTTCAAGCATAGTTTGTTTCCGTTTCAAGCTTGTGTAAAAATGAAACCGGTTTCAAGCATAGTTTATCTTTGTTTCAAGCTTGTGTAAAAATGAAACCAACTTCAAGCAGAGTTTCCTGATTTCAAGCTTGTGTAAAAATGAAACCATGCCCATTTTACCTCCTGTGATTGCCATTTTATCAGCCTGTTTTTTCCAGATGAGCCTTGGTTTTTTCACTCCATCGTTACTATCTGCTTGGCCGATCATATGCCTTCACTTGGTTGTTTTACTCGTTCCTGAGGAACCGCTGCGATGAGTGGTCTTGTTAGCCAGCCTCTTAACTTTTACTTGTTCTGAGTAGTTCCACCATTACTGGAACCAATAGCTACCCTTTATACCACTCGTTCCTCCAGGTGGAGTCATCTTTCAGCTCTTTTCTGACTCTCTAAACATGAAAAGATCGCCGAGGTCCTTGTCGTTTCGATCTCGTTAAAATGGACACGAATCGACATCCACCCAGTATAAGTTTAACCCTTTTTCGGGCTGGGATGGATTGATTACGAAAAAGGAATACCCTAGCCTATCGCGACTAGGAGGTTTTCCCGGATATTTTTTTCTACCTTTTCGGATCTGGGGAACTATTTACGAAAAGGGACCTGTGGAGTTTTCTTTTCCGCTGTCTTTTCAAACTCTCTAAACATGAAAAGACGCCGAGTTCTTCCTTTGTCAGACTCGTTAAACCCTGATGACATCGGGTCTAGTCGAAATGACGTTCTCCGAGTTCCTCCTTCCTAGGACTCGTTAAATGCACTAGGATGGATTCGCCCGAAGGGCGGACTTATATCACAAGCATATGCTATCCCCTTCAAGCTTGTTATCAAAAATAATTGGGGTACTCGCCAGAAATGGTGGGGGAAAAATGGAACCATCGTCGTTGTCGTCGGTAGTATGTCGCTCTTGAACATGGCACTTGTCTGCATTCGTGTCGGGTTGGGGACATCTCATCTCGCTGCTTCACTTTGCTTCCATGGGTTTGGGTAATCTCTTTTGACCTCTCGTCTGTTCACTGCCTCGTCGCCATGACCTCTGATCCGTTGATGTCAAATACTGCCAAATCCATTGTCGTGCTGTTCATGTGTTCAAGAGAAGTTGGCCTCTGCAAATATCAACCTTCCTCTGTTTCTCATATGGTCCTGATTCACAACAAAACATTATGTTCCTCTGTCTTGTGTCGATGATGTGGGAATCATTATGGCCCACCTTCGATCAAGGTCACTTCCTGTCGACTTCAACTCATTATCCAGGAAGTTGGTCTAGAGACTCCTGATGGTACCTTGGAGCCTGCATGCCTCAATGGCAGGTTCGTCGCATTCGACGTGGGGTTTACATCATTGACCTCCGATCGAGTGATTCTGCGGGTGTTCGACGTCAACTCATTTATTCGCACGCCGTAGTTTGTACCTGTAGTACCTTGAGGGCCATTGTCATTATTGGTGGTTCCTCTCGCGTCTGTTAACGACTTTCATCATTGGCTAGTAATCAGACGATGTTCTTGCATGTTCGACTTCAGCTCACATATTCACATGCTCGAACTTGTACTCTGTTGGGTCGAGATGGAGCGCAAGACCCTGGATTGTGTCTGTTGTAATCCAGGCTGCGATTGTGGATTATTATCATTATGCACATGACTCATTGATTGGATGGCTGCGACCATACCTGAGTCTATTTGTTTGATCTTAGTTGGATGGCTGCGCCCATACCCTAGATCCGGATTATAGCATACTCTGTTTCGGATGGCTGCGTCCATACCATATATATACATCATGTACTTGAGATATCAGTTGTATCTTTCTGCGCAGGTTTTCCGACGGCGGGCCTTCGGTTGAACATGTTCTCGTAAAGCATTTCACCCCTCTCGCTCTCGGGCCTCATACTTTAGGGGGCATCTGTTACACAGTAATTTGTCACCGTCCTTACCATTCCCCATCCCGCACAATGGAGGACCCATTCCGTGACCTGTGAACATTGTCATGCCTTGAAAATATCATCAATGCATCCCTCTGAGCATGAGCTTTATTTTCCCTTGGGACATCTCCTTGCAAAACTCATGAAAAACAACTCTTTTTGCATTGGCGCGGGTAGACAGTTCAGTGCTCGCGCCAATCAGGGAAATCCTGTAAAGAGGTCGCGCCACTTGGCGCTCTGTCATAGAGCAGCAATCGCGCCACCCATTTTAGGGACTGTTTTTTAAATATGGATGGCGGAAGTTGAGTTCAAACAAACTCACAACCATTACCTATCTTGAGTTGGGAGGTTTGGCTGCGGGAGTTCTATGGAAGGGAAGTTGTTTTGCCACCTCCCATGGAACCTTCCTTGTTGATAGGGCCAATCCCATAATAATAGGGATCCCAACTCCCTCCTTCCCCATCTATAAAAGCCTGCTCAAATCCATGGCAAGCTAGTCTGGAAGTGCTGAAGCTTTGCATCTCCCTATTCCCAAGAGCCTTTGTGCTGTAAAGAATCCCTTCTTTCCCTTAAGGCCAACTCAAGTGAGGAGACCATTGTTACGAGACTCTGGAGAGGTTTTCCCTTTCCTTGGCAAGCTTTGCGAGACGTGGATGACCGGAGACCCGTTCGAAGGAGGCTGCGACGTCAGAACTTGGTTGTAACTTCTATTCGTTTATTACTTAATAGATGACTATGATTATGGTTCCACTCCGTTTTCCATTATGTTAATGCGAGTAATATCTTTTCTGACCGATGTTTAGTTACGTATGCTGGTTCCTATGCTTGTATCTGTTCGTTTCTTCTATGTGCAGGTGTTCATCCGCGGAGATCGCGGAAGGATTGTGATCTACCAGGGCTGAAGGATGGGGATATTTCTTCTTCAGATTACAGTGTTGGAATCCAGGTAGGCTTCTATTCCCAGTCTTTCCATTCGTAACTAGGAGCTTACGTCATAGCATTGTTTGTTTGTTGCTAGACCCCTGCTGGGCTAGTAGGGATCGCCTCTGTCCGCAGAGGGGATTTACCTCCTCAACAGGGAGGATTGGCATTAACTTTGTGCGGTTGATTGATTTCCCATCAACCCATCATATATGCTGGCACTAATTTGGAGGGGATGATTTGGTAGATCAAACCCAATACAAGCTATTTAGAACAAATGTTTGAGGGCAAGCTATAAGAAAAAAATTGCTTGAGCAGAGATGAATTGGGTTGATCCATGATGGATTCTGAATTGGGTTCTTCAGGTTTGTTCTCATGGGCTATTCAACATAAATAAGATGAACATTCATGTACCTCTCCTCCTCTAT
Organism: Pinus albicaulis; assembly: GCA_034641835.2. Classification (NCBI taxonomy): domain Eukaryota; kingdom Viridiplantae; phylum Streptophyta; class Pinopsida; order Pinales; family Pinaceae; genus Pinus; species Pinus albicaulis. The sequence continues at coordinate 254,942,845 of CM076580.1, read as the reverse complement.
GGCGTCCTGGATCAAGTTCTTATCCCATGTCTATAGACACAGCATGTTCATATCCATACCCCATGTCAGCCAGGGTAGAGGATATTGCCAAAGGCAAACAGGAGCTCATGAAAATGTTTGAAGGAATGCCTGAATCAACTTATGAATTTTCCCTGAGTGATCTGGTGGAGTAGAAGGCTGCCATGCAGAAGAGATCAAATGAGGAAGTGCAAACAGAAAAACATAAAGCAGAGGAGAGGAGTTCAGGAAAGGAGGACAAGAGGAAGACAAGTGTAAGCTATATAAATGGGTCAAGTAAGAGTAAGGGAGAAAATACTAAACCATTTCTTCTCAATATATTTATTCCCAGAAGCTTGAAAAACCGATTTCATTCTACCTCTAGGTCAATGCCCACAATTTGTTCTCAGGTGAAGAGCCATGATTCAGAGAAAGGACTAGGGAATACATATCCTGTTACAAACCTGTATAAGATAAAGACGTCCTATTCTCCTACTGGTTCTTCAATTGGCTTCTCCATGGTGTCTCCTAAACCATCTTCTGCCCAGGATGGTAAGTCTTATCAGGTTCTCCCAGCTTCTACCATAAATGTTGGTTATAATTTTGGCCTTTGGAAATTGAGCATGAGTCGATGCTCATTTTGTTTACACTTTCTTCTCCAAGACTATTTGCCAGGTGTTTCTTTTGTGTTTCTCTTCATGCAACTTCTGAATTTTCAATTTCTGACCATTGAATATATTTTATCTTAATTATGAACTGGCAAACCCCAAGGTTCAAGCTTAACTCCATGCTTAATAACCACCGATGGCTTAAGAAGTCCACGCCAGTCACTTACAAATTCTGAACATCACAATCTATCTACTTACAATTTCACTTATAACAGCCCCAGTGCCTTTAGATGCTATCTTTCACTCTTAAAATGTGGGAACAGAATATTATAACTTAACGAGGAGGTAGCACCTTCATTAAGAACTGATTATTTTATTAAACCTATCATTAAGGAGTGGAAAGATGGAACCTTAAAAAGTTTTCTTTAGATGTTTCTTCCCATGTCAGTCTTGTTGTCGAGTGTGAACTTCATCCATGCTTTTTGTTGAAGTTTTATCAGATTTTATCTCTTTATGATCATGTTTTATCCATGTCGGTTGACATCAGAACAGTTTTTGGCATGCAAGTAAACTTTGAGAAAGCAACCCCTAAGTCATCTTGAAGTCAAAGTCTTTTTTCATATACATCAAAAAATGTTAGGGCATGCTAGTGAAAAGTTGGAAACTACTAATTAACTATTGTCTATTTTCTTTCGTTTATTTTTTTTATCACGAGAATCGATAATTAACTACTGTCATTTTTCTTTCTATTTTTTTTTTCAGTATTAGGAGAATTTCTTTATTTTTCCTTCTTCTTCTTCTTCTTCTTTTATTTTTTTATTTTTTATTTTTATTTTTTTATAATTTTTAGTATTTGGAGAATTTCTTTCTTTTTCCTTTATTTTTTATTTTTTGGGTATTAGGAGAATTCCTAAACTTACTGCCTGTCTCTGAGGAGGCCCAGGATCATGTCTGAGGGACTGACCCTATACTCCTGAACCTAATGCATTATGCAACTGCCCACAGACATGCTAGGTGTGTTAACTGAGTTTCAAACCTGGGTGGGGCCTCAAGATTGCTCAGAAAAAACTTTCTTCCTTGGACTAATCTGGGGGAGGTCCAGGATCAACCTTTGTGGCTACCTTATAACACCAACAGTATATCCAACAACTTGTAAGCCAGATATAAGCCAGATATACCAAATCTTACGATTTAGCAAGAGCCTTATAACACCAAGAGTATATCCAGCAACCTGTAAGCCAGATATAAGCCAGATATACCGGATCTTATGATTTAGCAAGAGAAGAGACTCTAGGAAATGGGGAGTCTACTCCTTGAGGCGAGATCATAGCAGGCCATATACTCAATGGGATTTGAACCGCGGTCTCGTTAGTTTCACCCAGTGAAGCCATATACTCAATGGGATTTGAGCCGCGGTCTCGTTAGTTTCACCCAGTGAAGCCATATACTCAATGGGATTTGAATCGCGGTCTTGTTAGTTTCACCTAGTGAAACTTACCATTAAACCACATATCATTGTATAATTAACTATTCTCCATTACTTGAAACATTTCTAAAACTTTAAATTACCTAGCTGATTGGATTGCTCTAACACTGAGCCGCTTTCCCTTTCATGAGGTGGGTTAACTGAGTTTCGAACCTGGGCAGGGCCTCAATAATGGTCAGCAAACACTTTCCAATGTAGGTCGTCCACCGTTTGGCCTAGCACAATAGGATAATTAACAATTGTTTGTTACTTGAAACATTTCCAAAACTTTTAAGTCCTTGGTTGGTTGGATTACTCAAACACTGAGCCACTTGCCCCATGCAAACACTTTCCAATGCAGGTCGTCCACCGTTTGGTCTAGCACAATAGGCTAATTAACAATGTTTGTTATTTGAAACATTTCCGAAACTTTAAAGTCCTTGGATGGTTGGATTTCTCTAACACTGAGCCGCTTGCCCCTTCATGAGGGATGCCCTTAGGGGTTCAGCATAGATGTGTGTATTCCTATTTCCAACACCCTCGTCAGGCCACACTTTGGCTAAGGTCCCCTGCCTAACCTCAAGCAAAACTAGCTCTATCCTCGTCTTGAAAATTATACATACTAAGATTTACCCTAGATTTTCCCTTGGCCAGTGTGCTGCTATACTACTGAGCTACATGCCCCTTCATTGTGGGCATCATTACTGGTTCGACCTACATGTACGGATTGCTATCTCCAACAAAGAAAACACCTAATTTGGAAGTAAAGCATCAAAACTGAACGAAAGAGAATGTATAATGAACAAAGTTTTTATGCCAACATTCTACCATATTCCAAAGTTTTCATGTTTGAATTCTAAGTCATTTATATAGATTTTAATCATTGCGTTACGTTTAATTGAGTATAATTGCAACCCAATTCATTTCATATTTAATCATCCATGAATTAGGCGTGCTCATGCTCCTAAGTCATGACTTTTGGACCTGTGTGTGGAAGTGCTCATTGCTCTGTTTCCAAAGGTTTTGAGAGTGGTCATTTCAAAAGTCATCCCTGTTTCCAAATGTTGTCCTTACCCTGTTTCAGGCAACTAAGACTTCAAAATATTGTGCTCTTTGGTTGAATCGAAAATTTTATTTTCATATTAAAGACTGGGAATCCAAAAGGAAAAAGTGGTTCCATTTATAGATATGTGCAACCTAAATTATCCAAATTCTTTTTATTACACTCCATCCATCTATTTCATTGCAGCATTCCTAGTCCTTTAGTATTCAATTATAACTCTACAAAATCAAGATGGCCATCCATATTCAAAGGCTTCTGCTTTTTTTTGGGTTATCTTCTAATAAGGATTTTTATTTCCAAGTAATTCAACTACCAAAGGCAGTACATGCGAGTAGAGAAGTAATTTAACTACCAGTTATTCTCCTACATAGTACATGCTTTGATAGATTATATCAAAAGTCTTACCAATACAATAACATTGATTTTTGTATGTGGACATTTTTGTTCAGGATGGTCCATTACATAGTCAAGATGAGGTGCTGGATCATGCAATTGCACTTTCTCTTTTTGAAGAACTAACCAAACCAGATGGTATATGATGGAAATTTCATTTTTTTACAGTTACTTTTAGTTTAATTATATCATTTAGCTTGATGCTTTTCATATATTCAACTAAACCTTTGTTGCTTAACAAGACTTTTTCATTTCCATGTTTTAGTGAAACTGTTTATGGTTTGATATTCTCATACAACCTTTATCAAGTTACATGCACCCTCATTAGAAAAAACAAGAAAATTTTGCTTTCCATGACTATCTTTCTTTGTCATTGTTGACTTAAGAAAGTATTTTAGCTAAGAAACTAGTTTCAAGGTTATGGCATAACTTGTCATATAAATTGAATAGAATTTATATCCAAAATGTTAACTTGTAAACTACTTAGTTGGTTTTAGGCTTTCCATTTAAAATCTACTTCAGTTTGAACTTTGAACGAGTTGTTCCATAGACTTGAATATTAAGAGATTTTGGTGTAAGGATTAAAAATTAGCCCGTAAGGCTTCTCAGTTATTCATTTATTTTATCTAATATAAAATTTACTATTAAATTAGAACCGCTCGGCACAAATACGTCATAGATCAAGATCATACTTTGTAGAGTGTCGTAGAATAAAAATAGGAGCAAGGACACTGAGTTCTTTCAGTTTTCCTGGTTCCTATTCCTTTGGTGTATCTTTGCACCTTTAGGGAAATTGCTAGTTTAAAGTCTAATTCTTAAAAGGGTGCTAGCTCCATGGAAGAGCACCTGCTTTACAAGCAGGAGGTTGGTGGTTCGATTCCATCGTGCCCTGATACTCATATATAGGGAATGATGAAGATCAGTTTTTGGTGACGGATGCTCTTTTGACCATCACCAATGAGCTTATGGTGACATTTTTCAACCCTCACCAAAATATGAAATGGTGATGGTCAACGAACGCCACCATATATACGCATCAATAGTGATGACCATTAAAGGTCTGTCACCATAAATTGTTGTTGTTTGTATGAAATGGTGAGGGTCACTGTTTGTCAGTATAGTCATTATTCGTGACGGACCTTGATGTCACCAATGTGTTTATGGTGACGGTCAATGAACGTCGCCATATATATGCACCAATAGTGACGGCCATGAAAGGTCCATCACAAAAAATTGTTGTGGTTCATATGAAATGGTGATGATCACTATCCTTCATTATAATCAATATTCGTGACGGACCTTGAATGTCACCATAACACATACTTTTGGCGACGCCACCTTTGGTGACGTTCAGTTTTTTGGTGACGAAGGCTATTTTCCGTCACCATTGCTCATATGAAATGGTGACGGTCACTATCCGTCACTATAAATCATTATTGGTGACGCACCTTGAATGTCACCACAACACCTATACTTTCAGCGACGCCACCTTTGGTGACGTTTAGTTTTTTGGTGACGGAATATATTGTCCGTCACCATTGCTCATATGAAATGGTGATGGTCACTATTCGTCACTATAAATCATTATTGGTGACGAACCTTGAATGTCACCACAACACCTATACTTTCGGCGACGCCACCTTTGGTGACGTTTAGTTTTTGGTGACGAAGGCTCTTTTGACCCTCACCAATGAGCTTATGGTGACCATTTTCGCCCCTCACCAATGTGATTTTTTCTTGTAGTGACGCCATTCTCTACAAGAGGATCACCCAAATGCATCAATGTGTTTCACATTTGGCCTATCACACCTTCTTAAGAATAACTTAGTTGAGAAATTCTCATCTGCCTCCTCATTTTCGCACCGATACCAACCAACAAGGCCCCCACCCTCAACAAAAAACCCTCCTCACATCACTATGAAGGATAATTCATGTTAATGGGGAACCCATCTTTGTGCTTGTACATCCAAACCACTTTCATATTCTTTTGGAAATTTTACAAATATTCATTTAGGAGAAAAATCCCACCCATCCATTCACATTTTCTACCTAGAAGTAGTCCCTAAATCACCCTTGTTCATAGCTTTGTATTATTTACCATACCTAACCATTACAATCATAGAAAACATACACCTACCCTGGATGTCCTACAGACACTAGGGGTCTCCCCATTAGAATTTGTTATGACTACCGCCACTCGCATTTACATCCTCGATCTCAGGCCATTTAACCATAATCACTAAATTCAATCATCTCTCGCCATCATGTCTTGTTAACCAATCACATCAAGCCTTGTTTTCATCCGAAACACTATTCCCTTGTACCAATACTTATTTTTGATCGATCGATGCTTCCTTCCTCTCGACTCTGAAAAACATTATCAAGGAAGGAGGTAGTACCTTGGATGAGCCCCCACCATTAAAAGGGGATTCCTCGAGTGGCACAGTGGGAATTAACATCGCCCAATGATGTCATCAATCCTCTTGACATTCGACATCAGAAATTTTTTCATGTCAATATGGTATCATACTTGAAAATCATTACACTTTGTAAGAATTAGTTGAAGACCCATAACTAGTGAGCATCTCTTTCAAAAATGCTTATGTAGGAAGGACCCCAATAGTCGAAGACCCATGCCATTACTAAGCATTTTTCGTCAGAAATTACTTACCTCACTAGTGCATGGAGGTGCCACACTCAGATTTTCTATGCACATGAAAAATGTCGTGGAGGGCATCAATACTCGTCGTCATCAACTAGTAGGTCACGCCACAATGTGACATGGAATAACGAATATCTATCAGATTTTGTTAAACTAGTCATTATCATGAGCATGGGGCATGCTCGCCTCATAGAAGTATTTATCATTTTATCTATTGCAGCTTTCTCACAGAGCATGGTGTCTTTTTTACTTTAGACAAGGGTTATCCCTACTTAGTTCCACAATGGGTTACTCTCTCTCTCTCTCTCAAAAGGATTACAAAGAAGATAAAATGTAATGTATTTCAACTATACAGTTCTTCCTACACTTCATACATCAGGGGGGGGGATATTAAGCCCATAAAACCATACAGGCATAAGATACTATAAAAATGTCAAGAAAAAGGTACAATTAAATATTTTCAGAAAATAAATATATTAAGAAAGGAAAATTTTAAAAAATCCTAAGGTCCAGTTAATAAAATGGTGGACATCATGCCAAAAACAAAGGGTTTCGCACACAGCCATATCCTATCGATAGCCACGTGGTCCTAAATATGATGAAAATTAACCATCCAGGACCATGTGACACACCTGACAAGGAGATTCTTTGTCAAGTATGGTCAAGGATAGCCAAAATCAAGCCAATTTGAGGGGGTATGCAACCCACAAAGGAATCTCCTCCCCGCTCTTGGGTCATTGCCAATATTGGGCCAACAGAGGGAGGAGAAGTTCAAAATTTATATATAAACTGGTGATGAGAAGAGAAGAAGAAGACACATTGTTATGATGTCCAAATTTCTCCATAGAAAACTAGCTTCCAAGTGTAGCATCAAAATGATTGGAACGACTCAGATGTTGGTCATCCAACATCTCGGTCTATGAGAGAGGTTCAACATATGATAGTGATTGAAATCATTTTGAGAAATGGAGGAAATAATTGCAGGGAACTTGAGAAATGGAGCCCCCCTTGTTCTGAGTATTTGAGCTCCATAGCTCAAAGGACTCACTTAAATATATTTTCTAATTTTATTATTCATACCACCAACACCTAATAAAGCGTGAATTATCCATTTTTCTTATTGGGTTGTTGCTCCATTTGAGCATTTGTATCTTGTGTATATTTTGTTTTAGTTCACAGTGTTGTATGCTTAGCATTCCCTTTCAGTTTTGTTTACATTGTTTATGTTTTTCAATAGAAGTAACATCATTCTTCCCCATGTTCTTATAAAAATAGAGACCAACTTCTAAAGAGATTAATTTTGGTACATCCGTATAGAAAAAACACCACCACACCAATAGTGTCACCTTCTCTACAACATCAAGCCATTCACATATGAGGTATTATGTGATGTTGATCCTTTTAAAGTTTGTGATGTATTATCAGGCCAACCATACTTCTGTAAGCGACATGTTGTGTATGAGTCTATGCCTTGGAATGTTATTATTAATTTTGGCAGCAAGATATATATGATATCAAAGGTATCACCTCCTATAGCCATCTCTTTGATCACTATGAAGCAATGCAGTAAGCTCATTTCCAATACTGGGAATGTTTTTTCCCTTATGATTCACCCTCAAGACAAGAAGAAGATTATGGTCATGAACTCCAAATAGTGCTACTTTGCACGACAACAGCAGATGCACAAGGTCATAGAGGAGTACAGGGACATATACACCTCACCCACAGGGGTACCTCTACACTGTCAGGTCAAGCACTCCATTGATTTGACCCCAGGTGAACCGCTTCCCAATGTACTGATCTATCAACGATTTTTTCTAGAGAACGATGAAATCAAGCAGCATATTAAGGAGTTTTTGTAGATATCACACATCAGGCCAAGTACATGACTCTATGGGTGCCTGATCCTATTGGTACAAAATAAGGATGGGACCTAGAGAATTTTTATTAACTATCATGCACTGAACAAGATCATTATATGGAATAGGTATCCAATCCCATGAATTTATGACCTTTCGGACTAGCTCAAGGGGGCCAAATATTTCAGAAAGTTTGAGTTGAAGTCCAGCTATCACTAGGTACCAATTGAACCCTCTGATGTGTGGAAGACTACCTTAAAATCGAACGAGGGACTTTTTGAATGGTTGTTCATGACTTTCGGGTCAACGAATTCCCTTGAAGCCTTTATGAGGTTTATGGAATACATCTTGCGACCCTTCACCAACGCATTCCTATTGGTGTATTTGGATGACATCCTAGTATTAAACCTAATTTGGGAAGAGAAACTTCGCCATATTTGACAAGTCATCCAAACTCTAAGACAACACAATATGTGCTCCAATTTGGAGAAATTCACTTCTGGTATGACCCAGGTTCAATATCTGGGGTACATCATTGATGAGCGACGTGTGAATTTGGACCCAACAAAGATACAAGTCATTCGATATTGGCTAGCCCCAAGAACCACAATAGAGTTTTGTAAATTTTTGGGTCTTTCCAATTCCTACCACAGGTTCATGTTAGGGATCTCTCATATCACTTTTCCTTTGAGTAAATTCACCAAGGGCAGAGGGAAATAAAATTTATTTTTTTATAAATCCCAATGGAATGTGTTTTTTGAGTTGAAGCATCATCTCTACTCTACATGAATTCCAGAATTACCATACCTACAACAACCATTTGAGATAGAGACAGATTCTTTTGACTATGCTATTGGTGCAACTATTACTCAATCGGGACAACCAGTGGCATATCATAATAAGAAAATTTGAGACACAGTCTGAATGTGTCCCACCTATGAGAAAGAGATGTATTCCATTGTGCAGGTCTGCCTACATTGGAAGCATTACATTCTGTGGAAGGAAATGGTCATCCAAACAGACCACCAAACCTTACAGTCCATACAGACACAAGGGAATTTGCAGAATGATCACCATCAGAAATGGTCCACATACCTACAACATTTCCACTTTGAAATTAAGTAAAAGAATGGAATCACCAATAATGTTGCATATTGTCTCATTTGACTGCTAGTCATGACGTTGACCACTATTTTCAACTCTTTTGAGAACAAGACTTCAAAGTGGCTCCATCTGTACAAGAGTGATCTAGAATTTGGAAACACATACCAGACACTCCTAGAAGGAAAGAAAGTTCAAAATTTTCACTTCCAGGATACACTGTTATGTCACCTAGGACACCTCTATGTTCCTTCAAGCGAGCGTGCCAAGATTATTTGATAGATGAACTATAGTCGGGTCGTTGGAAACTTCATAGTAGAGACAACAGTGGTTGTGCTACAGAAGTATTTTAATTGACCGAAACTTCGACAGAATGTTGGGAATTACATCAAATCCTAAACTATTTTCGCCATTTCCTAATTGACCATAAATAATAAAGGCCTATATGTTGCTCTGCCTACTCCTATTTGACCTTGGAAATCCATCTCTATAGATTACATGTCGTTCCTTCCTTCGACTAAGCATGGAAACACTTTTGTTTTCATGGTCATCAACAAATTCCCTAAGATGGTTATTCTAGTAGCCTGGAAGAAGAGTATTGTTGGGATGGGGTCCCCTAAGGGAAAAAATTTGTATAATTTTGGGTTAAATTTTTTCCAAACATGTTACGCGCAAAAGTCAAGGGGCTTTGGGGCAGGTCAAATATCGTTTATCAATGTAATGGGTAAGAAGGAAAACCATGAGTCTCAAACCATGGTTTGAGACCGTTGTATGTGCATGTCAAAGACCTATAAATATGTAAGATTAAAGTAGATAAGAAATCAATAGATTAATAAATGCTTATGAATGCTTTAATATTAGTATGAGTAAGTATGTATGGGCAAAAAGGATCCTGCTGGCTGTGTGCGTGAAGACCTAGTCCTGAGATATGTGCACAGACTCTGTTATTGTGTGTGTATATGGAAAGAGATTGTACTAATTTGAAGTTCCATTAATAAAGAAGAAGTTTTGGAAAATTCAAATGCTATTTCTATGTGTTATGCATGATTATGTGGCTTATATGTTAATCTGTTTCTCTTGAATGCATATTTATGTGAGTTACTTATCTGTGGAAAATATTTGTATTTGTGTGAGGATTTCTTCTATGTTAAGGGTTCTTACTAGAAAAATATTTATGTGACTATGCCGGGATGGAATCTACCCTTTGAAGTTAGATATGATAGAAATATTATCTGTTATGTGAATCTGTTAAGACATATTTGTTAATGGTTTTATATGCGCTTCAATATGTTTTCCTGAGAAGTTTCATGTAGATAACTGAGAATTAAATTAAGGGTAACCTACACATAAAACACTTCCTCAAGGCACTAAAACCTAGTTCCAGCACCCCCCTATACTGCTTTGGGTGAGACTTTGGTCTACACAAGCACATCATTGCCAAACGATCCAGTAGTTGGAGGGTTTTTTTGGTTGCACAAAATACTCTGAACCTAGGTCATGACCCCTTAAGAAAACAAATGGTTTTGTTGTCGGCGATGTGATATGTTTGAGGGTGATTTTATGTTGTGACATCTCACAAAGAATGAACTGCAAGATTGGCTCGATAATAAGTTGTACAAATTTCCAATTCAAGAAATTGAAACCCTAAATTATCTGGTGAGGATTGGGATCGAAGTTATATCTATACATAGGTCCAAGAAATTTTCTTTGCTTCCTTTGTGAATAAGTCACATGATTTGTTATATTAGTTGACTAAATTTTAGAGCCGCAGAAAGGATGACGTGATCACTAGTTAGACTCCTCAGTTGGTTCAGTAGTTGGAGAAATATTGCAATAAAATTTCCCGCACAGTAGATTATTGGATTGATAACATTTTGAGTGATTTTGTGAATGAAGTTTCTATTCATACTTTTGTATCATATTCTAAAGTTGAACAAAAATTTTTCAAGGGCCCTAGAGGTAAGTTTATGTTATCATTGAAACTGTGGATTAAAATTATTTTATGTGAAAAGGGTACTTTGTGTAGCCACATTGAGTGAATGTCCCAAAGAAGCCTGACTACCCGCAGTGGAAAAACTTACAAAATAGATCTAGAAGAATTTTTTTTATATCCCTTTCAAAGGTAAATCTGACAGTGATAAGGAGTCTGAAACAAGTAGCTCTGTTGAATATGTGCACTTATAAGAAGACGGATTGCAAGATCAAGGTATTTTTTGGTCAGTTTCCTTAGTTGAGATCCCATCCACTGGACTCCCAATAAGGACTTCGTAGATCCTAACACATATAGAGTACCAAGAAAACCTTCCATGGATATCGTTGAAGGGGCTGAGCATGCATAGATGAAACCATTTTTGTAGGCATGTCTCAAGATTCTGCGCAATAAGAAGGCAGTTGAGAATATTCAATCTCTGATTAATAGTTGCGCGGAAAATTAACAACCATAGCTGGGGAAAAAGGCTCTCAATAATATCTACAAAAATGAGAGAAGAACTAGCTGAGAGATGTGCATGACTGCTCAAATAGGATAGTTTGAAATGGACCAGGTCATTCTAGATCTAGGCTCTAATGCAAATGTCATACGGAAGTAGACTTGGGAGAAAATGGGAGAGCCTAAGATGGAATGGTCTGCAATATAGCCGTGCATCACAAATGAGTAGAATATTATCTCAATGATTAGGATTTATTGGGTCATAGTTGATATCAAAGGAGTTAAGGCACTAGCTAGTTTTGAAGTTATTCAGATTGTTGATGATTCGGATCTATACCCCACATTGTTTGGATTGGATTGGGTTGTTAACATGGATGCTATCATCAACCTCAAGCATAGAAGTATGGTGTTTGAAAACAATAGAACCAAGTTTTTGGTCCTACTAGATCCCACAGAAGGAGAAAGATATATAGAATCGGTGAGTTCAGGAGAGGACATTGATCATATCTGCAAGCTAACCGTGAGAGATGAAGATTGTATCAATCCTGTAGAATATGGTTTTCTTAGCTAGGATAGAGATAACTCATTCCACTCAGACTTAGATGAGGAATTAGAGAATTGTCATAACCATTTGCATGAAGTCCCTAGACTGTGCTACAACTGAGTCACCAGATATCTACGGTGCATATCCTCTGAGGTGCAAGAATTACCTTATTATGATGGTATATGTAGTGTCACTTGTTTCTTAGATGAATTCGAAAAGGTTGTTCCAGATACACAATGGTTCCATGCACTTGAATTAACTCTACACTCAACTCCAGTGCACTCATGGGAAGCACACAAGGACAACTTGGTGAATTGGGAAGAATGTACCCATATGATGCAACTACGATTTAGAAAACCCAATACTCGATTGGAAGGAACCTATGGAGGAAAAGAAGATATGAAAATACATTTATCTAGGTGGACTATAGCTTGGGGAGAAGAGCCACAACTAGGATGGGTGCATAAATTCATCCATATTTCAAGTCAGATTCCTATGAACTAGTACCTACAGGTTGAGCTACAATGAAGCACAAAAAAATAGTCTATGCTACAAGAAATATTTGTTTTAACGTTCAGTTTTGAGAGTGGATTCCCATTCATCAATACTACCTTACACATGACTAAAGATGTGGTCTTTCACATTCCAAAGAAACCAAAGTAATGAGAAATGTAGCATGGGATGCACACATGAAGGATATAATTCAATGCAATAATGTGACTATTGAATATAATGAGGAAGACCCAAGAGAAATCAGTATCCCTGATTCTGAAGGTCAGCACAGAATTGTTGGACCTTTGGTTGAAGTTCCAGATGTGAGTTAACTAATGAAGATTAGGGAATTCAACATCGGTATAGAATAGAAACCTAATATTTCCAAAATATGGGATTACTAGGATGAATATATAGTAGCTAAGGCAACAGAGATGCTTGCTTAATATCAAGACTTATTTCCCACAAATTTTTCCTAGTTTAAAGGTATTTTTGGGGATCTTGGTGTAATGAAAATCACTGTGAAACCAAATTCTAGGCCTTTCAAGCAGCACCCTTACAGGTTGAATCCTAATTAAAAACATAAGGGCAAGGAGGAGTTGGAGAAAATTTTTGTTTCAAGGATCATTGAACCAATAAAACAATCAGATTGGATAAGCCTCGTGGTGTTCCAAGAAAAGAATACAAAAGGAGAAATTAGGAGTTGTGTGGACCTGCACAAGTTGAATGATGCCTATGTTCATGACCCTTTTCTAACTCCATTTTCTGATGAAATATTGGACAATGTGGGAGGGAAGAAAACCTACTGATTCATTGATGGATTTTCTGGATACCACCAAAGAATAACCGCACTTGACGACAAAAGTAAGACAAAATTTTCAACATAATGGGGATAATTCCAATACATAGTAATGCCATTCGGTCTGAAGGTTGTGCAAACGATCTTATCGCGCATGGTGGTAGATGTTTTTAAGGAGCATATACATAAATTATTACAAGTATATTTTGATGACTAGACTGTATTTGGCTTATTGAAGAAGCATGTTTCAAATCTGTGCTTAATGCTAGAAACTTGTCAGAAGTATTAGATCTCACTGAATCTGAATAAGTGCATATTTTATGTCACTTTCAGCATTTTACTGGGTCATATTGTCTGTTAACAAGGATTGATGGTTGATCCTGCTAAGATTTCTATTATTTTCAACCCAGAGGTGCTCGCAAACATGAAGCAATTGCACTCAATTTTCAGGTATACTGGTTATTACAAAAAGAATATTCAAGGCTATGCACTGATTATTGTGCCGAAGGAAAAACTATTGAAGAAGGGCACCTATTTTTTCTGGGATGAGGATTTTTAGAAGAGTTTAGAGATTCTTAAGGATAAAATGCTGACTGCACCTATATTGGTATTTCTAGACTGGATAAAGGAATTCCATGTACACATGGATTCTTTGTGTATAATGATATGCATTGTACTTGCGAAACCCGGAGCTCAAGATATTGATCACCAAATTTCATTTGCAAGTAGGAAATTGTGCAGCGCTAAGCTCAATTATTCAGAAACTAAGAGGGAAGTATTAGTTATGGTCTATGCACTACAAAATTTTCATCACTATTTCCTAGGAGGACATTTTAAGATGTTTACTGATCACTCTGCTTTGAAGTACCTTGTCAACAACCCTGTGTTGGGGGGGGGGGGGGATTTGTCCATGGTTGTTATTATTTCAGGAGTATTATTTTTAGGTGATCATCAAGCCAAGGAGATTGAATGCAGGTCCAGATCACCTATCGCACATCAAAAGTGGAGAGGAGCCAACTATTTTGGAGAAAGAAATACTAGAAACACATCTATTATCCATTAAAGTAGTCGATGACCACTTCGCAAATACTATCCACTTTCTGACAACTAGTAGTGCGTCTACAGAGTATACAGTTAAGAAGAAGAAATAATTGGTCTTGCATGCAATCGAATTTACTTCGATTGATGGCTAGTTGTATAAGATGGGAGCTAATAAGTTACTAAGGTGATATGTGCCAGAGTTTGAAAGATAAATCATCATAGTTAAAGCACATGCAGGGGTTGCAGGAGGTCACTCTGCAAGAAAACCAACTACGTATAAAATTTTGAGGGCTGGTTTGTGGTGGCATATGGTACACAATGACACAAAAGATTATTTTCGCGCTTGTGATGTGTGTCAGAGAATAGGAAAAGCTTCATGCAGTGATAAAATTCCACTACAACCACAAGTGAATTTGAAACCTTTTGATAAATGGGCCATTGACTTTGTAGGACCGGTCCACCCTCCCGAAAGGAATACTGGTGCGCACTATATAATTATTGTGATGGATTATTTAACCATGTGAGAATAAGCTAAGTATGTGAAATATTGCAACGCAAAGACAATTGTGCACTTCATTTCTGAGAATATCTTGACAATATTTACATGTCCTAAAATCTTGATGAGTGACTAGGGTATACACTTTGTGAATGATACTATCCAAGCAGTGACAATGGAGTCTAAGATGCACCATCAAAAGACTACACTGTATCATCCTTAAGAAAATTATATGATAGAGGCCTTTAGTAATATTATGGAGAATGCCCTCACAAAGATCTAAAATGCTAATTGAAATGATTGGGATGTGCACGTACATGTGTTTATATGGGCATATCAAACTACATGCAAGAAATTGACTGGACATACCCCTTTCAAGTTGGCGTATGGACATAAGGTTGTTATACCAATGGAGTACATCATCCCTAGTCTACACATTGCAGGAGTAACTAACATGGCTGATAAATATAGTATGGAAGAGCGACTGTCACAGCTAGTTTCCTTGGAGGAAGACATATTCATTTTTGGTTTCCATCATTAGGTGTAAAAGGTGTGTGAAAAATATTGGCATGATAGATGCATCAGAAAAAATATTTTCAATGAGGATGATTTAGTTTTGCTATACGCGTCATCCAGGAAAGTTCAAAATGCATTTCCTAGGACCTTATGTAGTCAAGGTCATTTCGGAAGGAGGTGTGGTACGTCTTGTTACCTTAAGGGGAAAATTCCTTCCTGGATATGTGAATGGAATTTTATTGAAGCCATAAAGGGATGTTCCCATCCATGCATGTGCCAAATGACTATATGGTTGCATAACTGTATTAGTGCCCCAGATAGTTGTAAGATGGTGCAGGATCATAAAGAAGTCTGTCAGATGTCAGCAATGGATACTTGTGTGATGAAGATTGAGGAAGCAGAGGTATCTGTGATAGCCGCACGGGGGTTGGTCCAGGAGGATGATGTTATCACAGATGGGCCAAAAACTAGTTGTTGGAACATTTAATCTAGTAAATACATCTTTATTACCATTTGGAGGAGCAACTAATCTGCATTTATGGAGGATATTATGTCATATTTGGAGCCATTTTAGAATTTATGAGGTTGCATCAATGGACATCATTCCTTTTAGGCCATTCCATCACTATAAATATGGGTGGAAGGGTCACATTGGTTTCCTTTTTTCCCCAAGAGATCAATGTCTATTGTTCTCATTGTGTTTGCCTAAATGTATGTCTTAGCACCTAGCATTAGGGGAATTTTGAGGTCTAAAATGGGCCTCCTAAGAAAAATGTACAACCAAAATAAACTTTATGAGAGCCAATAATATTCAAGATGATGATGTAAACCATGGGGGATGATTCACCATTTTTGGAGTAAAAAATTAAAAAGAGTAAAAAATAATAAAATAATAAAAATACTTTTTCAACTCATATTTTCATCTTATCTCCCTAAGGGTTTACTCAAATTTCGAGTGAGAAAAATTTTTGGATACAAAATTGAATTCCTAATCTAAGGAGTAGCCACGTTTCATTCTTTTGATGGGCCCTACTAGATGAAAAATGAGAAATACATGAAAAAACGTGATTCCAATCACGTTTTTCATGTATTTATCATTTTTCGTGTAGCAGAGTCGATCAAAAGTATGCAACATGGGTACTCCTTGGATTTGAAATTATTATTTTCATCCAATGAATATTCCTTCTAGAAATTTGAGTAAAACCTTAGAGATATAAGACTGTTCACAATACGAGTTGAAAAAGTAGCTTTTTTCCCTCTAAAATTTGATGATGTAATCAAATTTTATTTTATTATTTCCCCCATTTTAGACCTCAAAATTCCCCTAATTAATCCTTCCTTGGGAAGTTTTTCCAACAAGGGTTAGGAAATTTAATCCCTCCAAGTATGACTCCTATAGATCCTACCCCCTATGAGATGCGCACTATAGAGACACTTGCACCAGAATCACAACCTCAGAAGCCCAATAAAGGGTAGCCTTGAGAGACTTAGAAGTCCGTGCAAGAAGAATTTGAATCCTAAGTTGACCTCGGTTGCGTGACAGAAAAGACCCATGGTTAAAGAACCTGAAGTCATCATCGAAGAGGATGTTGTCGAAGAGATTGATCCAATTTCGCGGTTGCTAAAGTATATGGCACTGCACAAGCCATATGTTAAAATCACGAAGGACTTGGATAAGGTAAAATTTCATATCAAAATGTCAATTCTCTCGAGAAATGTTCCATTTGAAGTAGACATGTTTGTAAAGCTGTCACTGCTCAAATTAGAAGACTGGGACCTAGCTCACCGTGTGAAGTTTCCCAAAATCCCACCTTCCAAGTATTTGGAGTAGGTGCCCTATGACAGAGAGGTAATAAAATTTGAGCTGAAGATGTTGGAATTGGGGTGGTAGTAGTTGGGACTGCTGAACCTTCTCAACATAGCACATTTTGGATGCCACACCATAAATGAAATCTGTCTACGCCAATTTCTTGCCCTATTGCACAATAATTTTCAGTAGCTAAGAGATCCCATTTTGATCGATGATATGGTGATTCATTATATCACCATGTTACCATACCAAGGGGAGGATCAAGGGGTGGCCTTCGGAGGAAAGGGATTACAGAAAAAGGTCACTGAGGAGGTGAAGAAATCTTTTGGGGTGAATAGGAACACCTGCAGCTTTATTGTAGGAAACATCAATGCCCTGGCAATTAAATTTTCCACCCTAATAATTTCCTGTAAAATGATGAGGAAGTGCTACAGAATGGAGGTAACGACATATGTAATTAAGCTAGTTGTGTATTGCGTCAAAGCAGTACAATATAGCTGGGAAAACTACCTCTGCAATGAATTTCTGGAAAATGTTCAGGAGGTGTAGGAGGAGGGCATGTATCTATTATGTTTTTCTATTGTTGTTGGTCACACTAATCAGTTGGAGGCAACCATCATAGTCACAATTTCTAGACACCAAGCCTCATTTGTTCAAAGTAGCCAATTATGCATCCCCATGGAACTCGGAACTCACGTCCAGAATCACAGAAAAAAAAATCTTCTAGGTGTTATTTGATGCCGAAATCTTTCAAGCAGTGCAGTCGAAACCAAGACTATCACCTATGTTGTATGAGAAATACAAGAACATTGTATACTTCAAGGCTACTTTCCATAATATGCACGCCTGCGAGAAGAGGGACATGGCATGGGTATAGTAGGCGCTTCCATACATGGTCATGGAGGATGACCTTGCACATACCACTACCAAGTGGTCCTCATTAAGGGTAAGAGAAAGCATAACTGGAGGTGCGTCATATTTTGTACTAGTAAAGACCTCAACAAAGATGTGTACGCCCATAGAGCACCCAAAGGATGCGCAGAAGGACCAAGAGCCAACCATGACAATGGAAACAGTGGACCTGGGCAGTGATGAGGAGATGGAAGATAAGGATGGAGACTATGTCGATGCCCCGACAGACACTCAGCGTGGCACCACAAGAGGGCCTCAGACCACCTAAGGGCTGTGCATAAAGAGAAAGGCTTCTAAAAAGACCGAAATAGTCACATTGACACCTACAGAGGAAGACTTCAACAATATCAGAGATACTATCCAGACAGTCACTGAAGATGTGTGAACAAATTTTGAAGCTTATTATAAACTTGACGATGTGCAGTAGGGGTTCCATGATCTCACAATGGAAGCAAGTGCCCTACAAGTGAGCATTGGTCAATTGAGCACGAGATAAGGAAGCGTAGGACAAGCTAGCGAGCTGAAAATTCAACACCCATCAAGCTTTGAGACCATAATATTCCATGTTTTTGGTGCCACACTTCAAATTCCTAGCTTGAACCTATGCACGATCATTCTCGAAAGCTCTGAGATTGCAATTGATTTGGCTGTGTTCCCCACTAGAAAGCTAAATGCCATGCCGATGATGATCACCAACAAGTTGTAGTACCATGAATATAAAGCCTTTAAGGACACCATGGTAGCGTAGAACCAAGACACCTCATGCTTGAAAGGAAATAACTCGCAGAGGATGCACGACGCATCGCTGAAAGCCAATTAACCCAATTGGAAACCTTGATTTATTAGTTGTGTTCAGGCCTCCCAGAAATCACAGTACCCACTACTACAATGGACATAGTCAAGTTGGAAAATTTGGTCATTGTGCTCAAGGCTTCGCGATCGGAAATTGCCACAGTGCGAGCAGCACTTGAGTAGGAGATCGCCAATATACAGATGAAGTTGCGGCTTGATACACCTCCATAGGTTTTCACACAGTGCGCCAAGGTTGTTCTGGAGACTACTACTAGCATCAATGCTACTGTGAATGCTTGCAACCAACTGTTAGAGGAAGCCATGGAAATTTGGACCTCCATCCAAGATGACCCTATCACCCAACAGCTGAAGCTAGACTTTTGAGAAAAATAGCAGCAATTTAATGAGATACAGGTCGTTGCCCCGACCTTGGTACGTGCCCAACGGTTGGCCCATTTACATGAGATTCACGCTATTTAAGAATAAATCGGCACACTACACCGACGAGAGCAGTTTCTTGACAACCGGATGCAGCCTTACAGCTATCCCAAAGCATCGATGGTGCCCTTAGAAGCCTACAACATGGCCAGAGAAGTATCATCCTGGCAGCCGAGGGGCCCACTAACAAAAATATGGTTTAAGAAGCATATAATGCTACAACAAAGAGCATCGAAGTCATTCAACCACTAAAGAAATCCATTCATGTGCAGAAGTTTGAGATGTAGGAACCAAAACCAAAGTGACTCAGGACAAGTCACTAGATTGTGTTGTGGGCCTGTTGGGATGGGGTCCCCTAAGGGAAATTTTTTGTATAATTTTGGGCTAATTTTTTGTATAATTTTTACATGTAATGAGTAAAAATGGAAACCATGAGTCTCAAACCATGGTTTGAGACCATGTTATTTGCACGTCAAAGACCTATAACTATGTAAGAGTCAAGTCGAGTAAGAAATCAATAGATCAAGAGATGTTTATGAATGATTTAATATGATTTTGCGTAAGTATTTATGGGTAGAAAGGTTGCTACTGGGTGTGCACGTGGAGACCTATTCTTGATCAATGTGCACAGACTTTGTTGCTGTGTGTGCAGATGGAAAGAGATGTGATGAGTTCAAGATCCATTAATAAAGGGGAAGTTTTTGCGAATTCAGATGCTATATCTATGTGTTATGCATGATTATGTGGCTTCTATGTTATTCTATTTCTATTGAATGCATATTTATTTGAGTTACTTATATGTGGAAAATCTATGTATTTGCACGGGGATTACTTTTGTGTTAGGGATTCTTACCAGAAAACTATGTGATTGTGCAAGGGTGGACTCTGCTCTGATAAGTTTGATATGATAGAAATATAATGTGTTATGCCTATCTATTAATTCATACTTTTTAAGGGTTTTATCTGTGTTTAGATCTGGTTTCTTGATAATTTTCGCACGGAGAGCCAAGAATTAAAGTAAGGATAAAATAAACATTAAACGCTTCCTCAGAGTGCAGAAACTTAGTTCCAACACTCCCCCATACTGATTCAGGTGGTGCTTTGGTCCGCACAAGTAGGTAATTTCCGAAAGGGCAGTAGTTGGAGGGTTTTTTTGGCTGTGTAGAATACTATAAACCTGGGTAAGGACCCCTCAAGCCAACAAGTATCACAGTAGAAGCCACTACTATGATCTTATTTGAACAAAATGTGGGTGAAATTTGGGATCTCAAAATACATTATCGCATATTGAGATAGTAGATTCCTAAGTAAATTTTGATCAAGTCTTTAGTTCATATTAGATATCAAGCTCACTAAGTCCATTACTTTCCACCCCCAAACTAATGGTGAAATATATTTCGTCAAGAGATATATTCTACACATTTTGCAGATGTACAACTTGAATCACCCTCGCACATGGGACAAAATTCTCCCTTATTTCCAACATAGCTACAACAGAGCTCTCCATAGCTCAACTAGCCACAACCCCTTTCAGGTGGGGTTGGGATTCTAGCCATTATGTCCCATTGATGTGGCTACACCATTTGCAGCTACTCACGCAACTTTAGACCATGTCCAATATGAAATTCACGGGGCTAACAGCTTCATTGAGAAAATCTATTAGATATTCCAACAGTTCCATGAAATACTAGAAAAATCCAATTATAAGTACAAGCAATGACATGATCAACATCATATGCCACATAATTTCGAGGTGGGCAACAAAGTTTGGCTACATTTTCAAAACGAGTGCCTCGCTAGGCCACATAAAAAACTTATCCCACTCTGATATGGTTTGTACACCATCAAGAGGGCTATAGGGGACAATTCCTTTGAGCTTATAATTCCACCATTCCTTGGCCCTTACCCATTGTTTAATGTGGACCACCTTCGTCCATACTTTCCACCATTACTGGGCACATCCAACATTATAGAACAACTCACACCAATGGATTTAAACCCAACATGCATGCAATATGAGACAATCGATCATATCATGGACATGTAAATGAAGAACACTTGCCAGTAGAATATCCAATTGTATCGGTTTGTCAAATCTCGCTAACTCCTACACCAAGGTAAGTGGCTCACTAGGGACCAAGTTCAGTAGAAGTTTCCCCATCTTATGGAGGCACTCAACACAATAGGGAACATTGCTTCGTAGGGGGGATTATTAATCCAAGTGGATATTGGTTACCACCTGCCTATTCCACTTGGACCCCCACCATTTTTTCTTTGAGTTTTTCACTTTCCTTAATTGTAGCACAAATTACTATTTTTGGCAATTTTTTGGGTCCTGAATTTCCTGAGTTATTTTAAGGCCCTAAACGACGTTTTTTTTTGGAAATGGGAAATCAAAAGACTTGGTTTGATGTATATAGTAGAAAATTGTATTCCTTGGATGGATATTTCTAATGTGGTGTTGTGCACACCAAACAGAGTCCATATGCCAAATTTACGACCCCAGGAAGTTGATGTACGAATTTACCGCAACGAGACACACAAATTTTGCGATTCATCTCCTAGGGTTAGGTTTTTGGATGTTTAGGGTTTTCCTTTATTTAAGAATAATAAATATGCCTTTGAGCCTTATTACAACACAATTTAGATGCATGTAGCCACCACATATGTTCTTAGAGATAAGCTACCTTTGCCCGAACTAGTTTATTTACATTCTGTTTGTAAGCATATTTCAGTTCTTTGATATTAATAAATTGAAGTATTATTTCTGCTGCATCTTTGTATTTATGGTTATATTTTTATTTTGTTGCATTTTTTTGTAAGGTCAGATCAGTTGATGTCAAAAAGGTCATGAAAAGTGAGTTTGGAATTACTGACTTGGGGTTTTTAAGGTATTTTTTGGGCATAGAAGTGAAGCAAAGAAAAAATGGTATTTTAATTTATGAGGAAAAGTATGTAGCAGAAATTTTGGAGATGTTTAATATGCATAACAGTAGGCCCACACCAACTCCAACTGTCATGGGGTTAAAGTTGAGAAAATAATATTCTACCAGTAATGTCAATCCGAGATTATACAAAAGTATGGTGGGAAGCTTGATGTATTTGACAACAACTAGGGTGGATATAATGTATGCAGTAAGCCTGGTGTCAAGGTTCATGGAGACACCCAAGCAGACACATTGATCTGAATTTATGCAGCGACATTAATATACATAAACAAACATAAACACAGAGATGCAGTGGAAATAATATTTCATTTCATTAATATCAAATAATAGAAATATGCTTAGAAACATAATGGAAATAAACTAGCTAGGACGCTTATACCGTATCTCTGAGAAGAGATGTGGCAGCTATAGGCCTTTGAACTATGTTAAAATGAGGCTCGAAGGCCTAGTTATTATTCAGAAATAATAGAAAACCCTAAACATCCAAAAAACTAACCCTAGGAGATGAAGCGCCAAAACTATGGGCCCCGTTTGGGTAAATTGGTACATCAATCTTTCGAGGGACATAACTTTAGCATACGATATATGTTTTACGCGCTCAATACATTCTTAGAAATATCTATCTGAGAAATACAAATTTTGAGTGAGAAACATCAATCCATGGACCCATGTTGCTCTCGGGTTTCAAAAAAAACCTCGTTTAGGGCCTCAAAACGGCTCCAAAAGTTCAAGAGCAGAAAAAATGCTAAAAATAGTAAGTGATGTTGAAACTGAAAAATTGAAATAACTGATGGTGGGGGTTCAAATGGAATAGGTGGGTGGCCACCATTATCCACCTGGATTATTCCTCACTCCTTAAGAATCAATGGTCCCCATTGGGTTAAGTTCCATGATGAGAGGGAAATTCTGCTGAACTTGGTATTAGATTTTTCCAAGATGTCATGGACATGCTGGTAGACGTGTTGGATGTGTTCAATAAATTTGGTTGCCTCAGATACTACATGTGTGAATTATTTATGTGTACTCGCATGAGGTATGGAAACATCATGCGGTAGTGCGCCGGGTGTCAACTCAATGGAGTGCTTCACCTGACAGTGTAGAGGAACCTATGTGGGTGAGGAGAGAATGTCCTCATATTCCTCCATGCCTTTGTCCATCTGCTACAGCCGTGTAGTGGAGCCCTATTTCAAGGTTGTGGCCACAATATTCTTCTTTCCCTGTGAGCGAGTTGTAAAGAAAATAAATTTCTTGGTTTGGGAAACAATCTTACTACATTTTTTTATAACAGTTAAGGAGATGGCAGGAGGCGGTACTACTTCTCGTGTCCTTTAAAATTTATTTCCCAAAGTAATAAAAAAAGAATGAGGCCTAAACCCATACAAAGCATGTCGCCTCCACAAGTATGGTTGGCCGAATAATACATTAGCTACATTAAGAGGAGCAACATCACACAATACCTCATCCGTGAATGGCTTGATGATGTACGGAAGGTGACACTTCTGGTGAACGCGAAGATCTCTCCCTGGGTGAAGCCACCCAATGGTATATTGTTGCGAGTGTGCTATGGTTGATAGGCCAAGCCACTTCACAACCTCTGCTGAAATGAGGTTCTTTTGGCTTCGGTTATCCATAATAAATTGCAGTGGAGAACCCTTCACCCACATCTACAAATGGAAGACACACTCCCCCTCCTCTAGATCCTCCCTCTGGAGCTTGGTGGTGGCAACAATGGAACTGGGGTCCGCGTGAATGATCTGCTTCCATTTTTCATATCCCTTGTCTGGTTCTGGCTCAAGATCATAACATGCATATCATTCGAGTGCCTTCAGTTTGGCCACCAATGCTCGACACTCATTTGTGCTATGAGTGGGGCTATTATGAAATTCACACCACTTCCCCGTGTCCTTATTTGGATTCTTGGTGGTGTTCTGAGTCGGCCCACTTTGGCTCTGCCCCCTGCTCTGTGGTTCGGGGGTGTCTGTCCTCGGCTTCGGATTCGTGGATCCAAAGTCTCGCTTCTTCTGCTTAAATTTATGATCGATCTTAGCGGCATAGTGATATGCCATGCCAAGCAAGGTAATGTAGAGGAACTCCATTTCCTCCTGAATGTGTCTGTGCATACAGCTACGGTATTTGAGCACCAAATGTCTCTCCGAATAGCTGCCACCTGGATCACACATTAGAAAGAAGCGAAAAGTATTTTAAGATATCTCAATGGGGTAAAGGAATATGTTATTTTTTACACCGCAAAAAATTATTTTGGGCTAGTTGGTTACACTGACAGTGACTTCGAAGGAAGTGTTGATGACAGAAACAACACGTCAAGATATGTTATTCATTTATGTTCGGGATCCATTTCATGGGCCTCCAAGAAGCAACAGATGGTGTTATTGTCAATAGTAGAAGTTGAATATGTTGTCCCAATAGCAGCAACATCTCAAGTATTTTGGATGAGAAGAATGTTGAGAGATTTATGCCATGAACAAGAGGGAACAAAAACTATTTTTGCGACAACAATTTTGCAATTGTACTATCAAAGACTTTTGTTTTTGTACAAGAGGACTGAGAACATGGATACTAAATATCATTTTATAAGAGAATTGGTTAAAAATGGTGAAATTGTGTTGCAACATTAGAGGTGACATGAACAAGTTGCAGACATGTTCACAAAGCCATTGGCACTTGAAATTGTTTCTGATGTCACAGATTGTTTGGGAATTTTCAATGACAGTAGTTGTGATTTAGAGGGAGTGTTGGAAAATTAATCACAACCACTACATTAAATAAACTGAAAACAACTATTCTTTTGGTACGAGTGTAAATAAACTAAGTAAATTTTTGTTGTAGGTTGCGGATTTTGTTTGTATGATGAAGCGTATTGATTAAATGAAATTCTAGGCAGGAGTACAAATTCCCCATTCCAAAACACATATGAGAATTAAATTCAGATGAGAATTGATTCCACAACTGATATATGTACTCTGCAACACAGAAAATCATTTTTCTGCAACATAGAAAATCATTTTTGTACAATCACCCATAGTGTGCCTTAATATTTTGCATGAATTAATCTATGAAAAATATTAAAAAATAATGTTTTGAAAAAATAAGTATGTAGAAGTATTTTGTAATTTGGTGAGAAGTTTGAGAGAGAAAACCGTGAAGAATAAGCTTAAAAACAATTTGTTACTGTGCGTTACTAAGCAATTCCTTCTAGAGTGTAAATCTCAGTAAAACTTGTGTTTTACTTGGTGAAAGAGCTCCAAACTCCATTTTTCATGCCAAAGCATTTCTTATGTTTGGAATTCATAATAAAAAGTATAGTTTGTTGAGATGAGAATTGATTCCACAACTACTCTCATTCTTTTTTTTTTTTGTTGAGCGTAAGATTTGAATTTTTTGCTCCATTTTATTTTCGCATGTTAACTGTTAATTAGCCTCTGTGACTTCTGTCTTGAGGGGAAACCCGTCTACCAAAAATTTTACTCCACAATAATCTAAACAAACTTTACCTTGCGAAATCCAGAAATAGATGTTTACCAAAAACAGTTCTACATGAACATCGAAACTACTATTGCTACTAAAGCATATTGAAAAAGACAAAGATGACCATCACATTATTTTTATGAACAATACGCCTATGTTATCTATCAGTTTTCTGATAGCCGAAGTCCGCAGAATGGAACACAACGCCTATGTAGGGTTTCCATGCACGATATACTTATTTGCAATAAACAATCATTTAAATCTTTCACTTCTTGTCTATGCATTTCTGTTTCTTCTTTGTGCGAAGAAAGAAAGATAGTCGTTAATTCAAAGTAACAAAGAAAATCATTTCTTTATCCGAAATTCCCTCCAGAGTTTTAACATAAAACAATTCTTTTGAACATAAAACAAGCTTTGGGGTCATCTACTTCCCTTCACAAACTATACACATGCTTTAACATAACGGTTCGTACTCGTACCAATAGCCATGGGTTGCAATGTACATATCATCTTTGGTCGATGTTAGGCGTATATATATATATATGGAAATTTTACACATGCGTTTTTTCATAAAAACGATCATCACAAACTATACACATGCTTTATCATAACGTTTCGTACTCGTACCAATAGCCATGGGTTGCAATGTACATATCATCTTTGGTAGATGTTATATATATATGGAAATTTTATAATTTTTGTTTTTTCATAAAAACGATCAGGTGTATGATTGAGGTGGGGAAAGGTTAAGTAATTGAATCTACATACATTAAATTTTGTTAGGAGACATAGAACAAAACGTGTAAGAAAAGAAGAAACAAAATCGTTAGGAAACCATGAATAAAACTTATAAGAAAAGAAAAAACAAAATAGATAAAGAAAAAAATTAAAGAATTCTATTTGTTAAAAAAAAAAATTATAGGAAAACACAATTCTATACCATATATTCTGCATGGGTGAACTTCTCTGAACTACTAACACAACCACGTTTAATTATTTAATTATTTAAATATGGTACACCAAAAAAATCATTTATATTTACCATACATGTCATTGATAAATAAATAATAATAATAATAATAATAAATAATTTAAAAATAATAACAATTAAAAAACTAATTAATTCATTAATTCATATTTTTATTAGTTATTATTAATAATAAATTATTATTATTATTATTATTATTATTATTATTAAATATTATTATTATTAATAAATATTTATTATTTAGTAATAAATAAATATAAATAACAATATTTATATAATAAGCAATACTAATTAATTATAAATGATAATGAATAATAATAAATAATTATAATAATTAAATAATTATTATTAATAATTATTTATTAATAATAATTATCAATAAAAATTAATTATTAATAATTAATTAATGATTAAAAACTAAGTAACAATCGTTAATCATTAATTAATTAACAATAATTAATTATTCATAATTAATTAACAATTAATTCTTAATTATTATTTAAATATTAATAATTAATTGTTATTATTAGTTATTTATTGATAAGTATTATTAATTAATTAATAATAATTAATTAATTAAAAATCAATTATTATTATTATTAGTTATTAATTATGTAATCTAATTTATAAACAAAATAACATTTTTCATGGAATTCATTAAAATCTAGCAATACAACTTCAAGATTTTTTGTTATTTAAAATACATTTTTGAATGCATAAGTGAATTCAACATGATTAAAAATCCTGAAAACACTCAAATTATGAAAATTAAAAATTTTAAACTCAAGTTTTTAAAAACATCTCTTGGATTTTGATTAAAATTAGCCAAAAAAAATTTCTTGAAAAAAATAATTTCGTCTATAAGTCAGACTAAGCCATTATTAGTTATTTATAATATCTATAATCATTATTAATTATTATTGATTAATACTAAATATTGAATTTTTAATAGTAATTATTATAATAAATAACCAATAAATAATAAATACTAATAATAAATAATTTAAATAATTAAATAATAATAAATTAGTTTTTTAATAACAATAATAATAATTTAATTAGTATTAAATAATAATATTAAAAATTAAATATTTTATTATTAATAAATAATGAATATTATAAACCTTATAATAAATACGGTTGAGCATGGTTGATTTTCATATTGAGACATTCTTTTTCACAATGGTTGACCATGGATGACCATGGTTGTGACAATGTGAGATTGACCAAGGGATTGATAAATTCAAGGGATTCATAGTACAAATCCAAGGGATTAATTCTACAACCCAGGGTATTATAAACCCAAGGGAATAATATTGAACCTAACGGATTAATAATATAAACCCTATTATAGATATTATAAACCAATCAAATAATAATCCCAAGGGATTAATATTAAAAACCCAAGGAATTATAAACCCAGGGGAATGATCTTAAACACAAGGGAATGATATTCAACCCAAGGGATAAATATTCTAAACCAAAGATATATAAACCCTAAGATAAATATTATAAACCCTCAAATAAACATGGTTGACCATGGTTAATCATGAATGATTTTCATATTGACATATTATTTGTCATAATGCGATGTTGGATTATGGTTGACCATAGTTGATTTTCATCTTGAGACAACATTTACCATAATGTGACATTGGACAATTGTTGGCCATGGTTTACCATGGTTGGTTTTCATATTGAGACAACCTATGTCACTATGCGACATTAGATCATGGTTTACCATGGATGACCATGGTTTTCATAATG
Organism: Pinus albicaulis; assembly: GCA_034641835.2. NCBI lineage: Eukaryota > Viridiplantae > Streptophyta > Pinopsida > Pinales > Pinaceae > Pinus > Pinus albicaulis. The sequence continues at coordinate 254,914,240 of CM076580.1, read as the reverse complement.
CGATGTTGGACCAAGAGATAATATTTGTCACAATGTGAACACGATTATTGACCATGGTTGACCATGCTTTATTTTGATGTGAAGATAATCTTCGTTATAATTTGGCGTTGGACCATGGCTGATCATTGTCAATCTCTATGTTCAAAAAATCTTTGTCACAATGCGACATGGACCATGGTTGACCATGATTGTCTTTCATATTGAGAAAATTCTATGATAAACCCTAAGATAAATATTATAAACGAAGTTTTTCGAATTTTGTCTTATGTGATCCATCGTAAAATTGTATATAATTCTTTCGGTAATAATCACATTCAAATGAAATTTGTCAACCTGTTAAGTCACAAGGCCTTAAGGATTTTCTTAAAGTAGAAAGAGGTCCTTTACTTAAAAATAAAAAGATTAATGAACCCAATCAGTGGTCATGCAGTGTACGACTTCCTTTCATTTAGGGAACCACTGATAAGATTGCTAGGATCCTTAATAAATACAATGTCTCTTCTTCCTTAACGCCCCCTACCACGATTCACATCTCTCTTAAATTGGTTAAAGATCCGGTAAACCCTAGGGATGGGAAAGTTGTCTATATTATTCCTTGTTTTTGTGGGACACCTTACATTCGTGAAACTGGTCGGTCTATAAACCAAAGGATCTGTGAACATGCTGCAGACATTAAACATGGAAGATCTCGCACCTCCGCCCTAGCTAAGTATGCAAAAAATACTAACCATCATATCTGCATCGAAGAGGCGAGGGTCATAGCTAGGATTGACCATTTCCATCATCATAGGTTAAGAGAGGCCTTAGAAATTGAAAAAAGACCCATAAATATCAATAGAAATGACAACTGGAATATAAGCAAGTGTTGGATCCCTCCTCTATATTCTTAGTAGTCTCGTGGTTTTTTTCTATATACATAAATAGTTTTATATATATATATATATATATATATATATATATATATATATATATATATATATATATATTATTTAATTTAATTTAATTAATTAAATATTTATTTTTTATTTTTTTAAGAAAGGAAATTAATATTAATAATTAAATAAATATAATAGAATAGAATAGGTAATAAATAATAATAATAATAATAATAATTAATTAATTATATTACATTAAGTAAAATTATCTATATATTGTATTAATAATTAAATTATTTACTAATTAAATAAAACTAGTCATTATTAATCTATATGAATTTTTAAAGTCAAACTTGTTGTTATCCAAATGGTTAGTTTAGCCTCTTCTGCATCTTTTTAAACTCAACGTCGAGATCTAATCTCTCACCTAGTCCTAGTGATGAACCACACTGGTTGGTTCGAAATGCATCGACAAAGTTCATTTGAATGTGATTATTACTCAAAGAATTCTATACAATTATAAACCATGGTATATAAAACCTTTGATAAATATTATAAAAATTAAAATAAACATGGTTGACCCTAGTTAACTATGATTGACAATGATTGGCCATGACTTACCATGGTTGACCATGGTCCAATATTTCATATCGAAACAATCTTTAAAAATAATTAATATAAAAAATAAATAAATATGTTTCATAATTAATTACCTTCTTAAAATATAATCAATTAATAATAATCTCATTATAACTACTGTTATCATTTAATAATTTTTTTTTTACATTTATTATTTAAAATTAATTGATTATTTGAAATTATAAAATTGATTTATATAATCAGTAAAATTTATTATTTCAAAAAAATAAAAAAATAAAATTTATTTAAATTAAAAATTAAGTTTATTTATATTAGTTTTTTTTATACTTTTGAATTTTTAAAAAAATATATTTAAAATTAAAAATTAAACGAAATTATAAAATTTATTTATATAATCTATAAAAATTATTATTTAAAAAAAAATTATTTAAATTACAAATTAAATTTATTTATATTAGTTGTTTTTATTCATTTTGAATTTATTTTTTTATTTTATTTAAAATTAATAATTAATTGAAATTATAAAATTTATTTATAAAACTAATGTATTAGTATTAATTATAGTTTGGAGGTTTTTGTGGTGTAGATTCTGAGATTGAGAGTTCAGAATTTTCACAGTATACATTTCGTGTCTAGAACAAGACTCGTCTTCAGGACAAAGCCTACTAGGAAGAGAGAAATTTGGGGGCTATAAACATACGGTAGAGAGAATGGAGGGAAAGAGGGGAGGGGAAAAGCCAACATGCAAAAAATGAGATAACAGTTAAAAAAAATTAAGGTGATCCAACATGAATCTGGTTCTTCTAATTTCATGGCGGATCAGGGATTTGTTGAGCATGTCCAATGCTCTATGAGTGTGCTATTATTATTTTGTTGACAATAATAAAAACATTAACTATCATTAGGAATTTGATTTTCTTAATTATTAAGTTAATCTCTCCACCATTTTTGGAGAAATAAAATTCCTAACAAGACTCCATGTGAGTTCACACATAAATGATGGCTTTCTAAAAAAAATCATCCAATACAAAAATATGAAACTTTAAGATGAAAATATGTTGAACGAGGAAATTGAGCTCATAAACTTTTGGGCGACATTTTTGAAGTGGCTTTCCTCAAAGCCAGATCTCAATTTTATTTTATTTTTGTGGGGGATGAATTTGACTATTGTTGGAATGGGGTGGTATGACCACACTATTTGAAACAATAATATAGAATTTACCAAATTCTCTAATATTGTGTACAAAAGATCCTGATTTTTTTCTGGGAATAACAGATCTTAATTCTTATCTCCTTTATTGTTCAAGATATTATAGCTCATTTGAGGAATCTATTTCCCACACAATTAATATGTTTTTCATGAGAGAGGATGTGTCATTGTTGAATATGTAGAGATGGGCATATTCGCCTATTGCTAGGGTGGGGTAATCCCTAGCTCTTATGCATGCCTGCCCCCCCCCCCCCCCCCCACCTTTCTAAAAAGCTCTCCATGATGGAGTGATCAACCTGCAATTTTATTTCATTGCCATTCCTTTCGAGTATGAATTCTGCAAGAAAATTCCATAAATTATTTTATAAATTTCGTTACATTTTCACGATGGAGAAACAACCAAATGATATATCCAAAAGTTTTATGCGATATTTTGACCTTCTAATGAGATCATGGAACTTTACTTACTACAGATGGGGGGAAATTAATTCACATTCACTTTTCCTTTGATTCTATTCATCGATAATGATTAAGACGAAGCATAGTCTTTGTATCTTGAATATCTGCCACTAAGTTAAAATTCAACAACCCTCCTCCCATCGGTTGATCCAGGGAGTCTTAGGCTAAATATAATGTTGAATCTAGAAATATGTGAACATACAATGAAAAACACTCACACCTAGTCCTAGTTAATTGGCCATGCATTTACTTGTTAATTGTCTCATGCAAGTGGAGATTAGTAAAACTCATGCATGCACTTCTTAAGCTCTCTCTTGGTGATAATAACAAGGTTTCCATGCATGAATCCACTCACCAATATTTAAAAAGAATAATTAAGTGTATGTTATCCCTAATACCACCCTGAATCAATACTATAGAGAACATAAAAAATTATTCCTAACAATAATCAATGCAAGGTGCCCATTTTACAATGAATCTAAGTATCATAAAACCACTAGAAGATGAGGAAAGAGGGAAAACCACATGGAAACAAAACCACTCCTCAAAATAAATTATTTAAAAGCATATACAATTGTTAGGCAATTGTGTCCTTCACCTCAGGGCAGTGTCATAGAAAGTGAAAATTATGCTCAATCAATGTCTTCGTAAAGTTTTCGACAATTTTTTCATGATTGGGACAATATTACAAGTCGATGACCCCATGATTTACTAACTATTTTATTTAGTGCATGTGAATATCGATGTGTTTTGTTCGATTCTGCTACACTATATCTTTGCAAAACTTTGGTGTGCCTTAATTGTCACACTAGATGAAATTCAGACGATGAAATATCATACCAAGATTAGCGAGAAATTTTTGCAACCAAATGGCAAAAATATGAATGTTGAATACACCACTTTATTTATCCTATGTCGATGATAAAGAAATCATGGTTTTTTTTTCTTTTTTTTATTTTTATTTTTTTCTTTTTTTTCTTTTTTTCTTTTCTTTTTTTTTTCTTTTTTCTGAACCTACTTAAAGAACATGACCAACAAAAATTCTTTGGATCTACTCACAACTTCATTCACTACTTTCTTTTTCCTATAGACCCACTTTCATTCAGCAAGATTAAGATCAAAAGGAAGAAGAACCAAGTCCCAAGTTTGTTTCTTAATCAAGTAGTTGTGCTCCTCGTCCATAACTCATTATCGAAGAGGATTCCCTACTTCTTGTGCATAGTTTTGATGGTTGGAGGTTATAAGCATGTTGAAATGCATATAAATAATTGGTTTTTTAGATATGAGTGCATGAGGTTATTAGGCCCTTTCCTTTTTTATCAAGAAAATTTTTGAGATAAATGGATGCATAGAGGGTGGTGGGACAACCATTGTGGAGTCGTGAAAGCATTATGGAGTAATCTAGAGTAGACTTCAAGTGGCAGAACGTAAATGGGAAACGGCAAGGACAATTGAGCTGCAAAGGCAGCTGAGTGAAATGATAGGAGAGAATGGTAGTTCTATTGGACAGTAAGGGTTAAGGAGGGAAAACCGCAAGGTAAGAAAGAGGAGGAAAATCATGGAAAGGAGAACAGCCACTATGGGATGTGGTTTATCTACAGCTCTATATTGTTAGTCTCGATCATTATCTAAGAGAGACAACTCTCTATTGATGTAATGTACTGTCATTAGGGGAATTTTGAGGTCTAAAATGGGCTTGCTAAAATAAAAGTGTAAATATTAAAATAATATTAGATTACATCATCAATTTTTAGAGGGAAAAAAAAAATTTCTCAACCCATATTTCCAACTTATATCCCTATAGGTTTACTCAAATTTCGAGTGGAAACACAAATTGGATGCATAATTTGATTCCTCGTCCAAGCAGTACCCATGTTACATACTTTCAATGGACCCTGCTACATAAAAAATGTGAAATACATGAAAAATGTGATTGCAATAATGTTTTTTCATGTATTTCTCATTTTTCGTGTAGTAGGGTCGATCGAAAGTATGCAACATGGGTACCCTTTGGATGAGGAATTAAATTTTTCAAGGCCAACGAGTAATCCCCCTAAAAATTAGAGTAAAACCTTAGGAAGCTAAGTTGAAAATACGAGTTGAAAAATTAGTTTTATTATTTTATTATTTTTTATTATTTTTACTTTTTTTACTCCAAAAATTGTGAATCATCCCCCATGGTTAACATCATCATCTTAAATCCTAATGGTTATTATAAATTATTTTGGTTGTACATTTTTCTTAGGAGGCCCATTTTAGACCTCAAAGTTCTTTGATGACTGAATCTAATATAAAGTAATGTTTGTGGTCGATATCGTGTGTATACTCTTAGTATCTGAATGTTTGGAAATTATATATATATATTTTGTTATTATGTACCTCTCAATCATTTTCACTTAATGGTATGGTTAGAACTTGTGGAATTATTCCTCATTTGTGATGCATATGTACTTAAGAATTAGCGATTAATGGTACTTATGATCTCACATTTCTGAATCTCCTGTATTATTAAGCTCACGACGCACCTCAGGTGAAATGCCTTACTCATTCTTGGGTAAGGTGAAAACGCTGGCATTGTCTTAGACTACAACAGAGCCTTGTTGGTCGATAGGTCTGAACTTGGGTCTTCACCCTATTATTATTTTCAGCCAATAAATGGTTCTTTTATTGGGACCTGAAATTTAAAAGAGATTTGGAATATGGTGTCAAGGTTTTATAAGAGAGAACTATGAAGTTTGTGGGATAACCATGTACATCTATTCATGTCATAATAGGCCCAACTTCCAAAACAGAAGGAAAGGAAGACGAAATATCTTGTATTCATACTGGGCTAGTGATTCGTATGATAAATTTTGGGGTAAAATTCTAGAAGATATTTATAATTGGTTGTGGAGGGTTCATATCAAAGGAAAATTTGGTGAAAAACATAAATCACATTGCACCTGGATGCAATCAGATCTAGTAGCATTACATCTTCTGGACATGGATATAACCCAAGAAGTGAATTTCTAGTTTTACTTCCATCATCTCTTCCAAATCCTGGCCCCTACCATTTTTCCTAATTGATTGAATTGAATCAACAATTTATTGATTTAATTTAAAAATAGTCTCTCTTCGAGTGGATCCATATTCTATAAACTAGGTCAACGTACAAACAGAAAGGATGAAAGTAGGAGAAAGGGTAGTTAATATAAATCAGTGAACCTTATAGTAGATCTTGCATATGGGTGGCGGTAATGTGGGAGAACAAAAAGTAGTAGCATTGCAGGGCATACCATAAATGAATTATCTGAACTATTGCTCTCCTAGGGAAGTGGACTTACACTCTTTCGCCTACCATTAACCACACAAAAAAGAGGAAGACGAAGGATGGTTTGAACAACGGGAGAGGAAGTCTTACTGAACGCTCATTTAAGGCCACTTTCCACCCCAAAATATGATATCGATCTACTTGACCCAAAAACTGGCGATATAATGCATTTTGATTTAATCACTTTCTATTTGTCGAGGTCTGGAAATCTTGATTTTGACATATCTGGATGAATTTTGGTTTTCATTAACAAACAAATTATTTCACTCACGAAAAGTAAGAGGCGGGAAAGGTTATCCCCTTCACTGGAAAGGAAGCCACACTTATCGAAAGTAGAGGGATGACCTGCAATGCATGCCAACTGAATTGATTCGAGCATGCTTGACTTATTCCTTCCATGCCTTATTCGAGCTGGAAGATAAAAAATGGAAGAAGGGAGGGGCCCTCTATCTGGCTTATGCTTCAATGTTCGGTACGACCTTTGCGACATCACATGTTTTAACACGACCAAGGAATTACCAACTTCAAGTATGAATCACATTCATGTACCATGGATATACAGTCACAAGTAACAATTATTTGTGATCACACAACTGGACTACATGATCACAAGCACACATACCCTTCACATATTTTTCTTCGGAGTCAATGGATATATTTTCATACTAAACAGTAACATGTTTTGTGTCTTTATTTAAATTTTCGTCAAATCCGCACCCCGAACTAGGACTGGAGGATCTTAAATGGGTTCTCTAGGGGAATCTAAATATGTAACTAGATAATATGCGTCTCATGCTAGTAGGGAATCTACTTTTCTTGGAACTGTATCTGCATCTATTTAGAGTCACTTTGTTTCCATCGCTACCTATGCCTATGCTACCTTCACTCTTGCTAATCGTATGTACCGTTTGTATGTTTGCCCTTGTCTCTACCCACCCATGCAGGCTCCAAGTCAAATTATATTAGTAATGCTAAAACTCTTACTGTCAAAGGCTATAGTTCTTGAAAATATGTTAGTGGTGCTGCTAGGTCTGGGCCAATAATTTATGCTCAATCTGTGTCAATAAATGGACTGACTTAAATTACTGATCGATGTGGTACATGCAGGTATTATTCTGATGTGTTTTTCAATGTAAGGAGGGATCAAGGTGTTGGCCATCAATCTTGGTTTAGTGTGTTCGTCATGAATGGGTGATCCACCTATAGTTTTCACTTGACTCAAGAAAGTTCACCTGTCTTATTACTAGCAGGAAATATATTAATTTATGGCTAGCAAGAAATACTGAGTGCTTTCCTACATTAGTTTGTTGCCCGTATCTTTCTCCTTCCCTTGAATTATCATCAATATCCTTCCCTATAAGTAAGTATTTGTATTTTTCTCCTTCCCATAAAGTACCAAGTAGATAGTAATGGTGGATAGTAGTGTCTATTAGATCTTTCTCCTTCCCTTAAAGAACCAATTTTACCCACCACAAATTGAAAAATAAACATTTTGATCCTTCCCTATCAGTCAATTCACGTGAATTCATTTATATATGTGCATATTAGATTAATATTTATAAGTCAATGTTACTGGTCAATGTTACAGGATTGGCTTCCCTCGAGCTTAATATATTGGCATATTCTCATGTTACTGCTTCTTTCCTCATGATGCTATTATTTATCAAACATTTATAACAAAGATGGATAATTGGCTATCAAAATAAATTGGGCATGAGAGTAGAGGTTAGCGGTATCTATAGAGTAACTAGGTAGACAGTACTGGGCATGAGAGCTCAACATGAGAACGAGAGACTGGGTAAGATCTTCAATCGCATGTAACTATTCACACGTATCTCTTAGAACAGATAGGACATTCACGAGGTGACTAGCTTCCTTAGTTCAATAATACCATTCACCGATGATTGTATAGTAATGAATATAATAATCCTTGTATGCATCATTTAACAATGATTGTAGTCTAATAATTATAATACTCCTAGATGGTATGCAGCATTTACTGATGATTGTATACTATTTCAAAATAACTATAAAGGGAAATAGATGATCAAATTATAAGTCAGCTAGCTTAGGAACCTTGAGCTACATATTATGACGTTTAGCTTAGGAACCTTGAGGTTAATAAGAAAATATTCATAAGTCACAATTAGGACTAAGTTTGGGAAAAAGGATGGGAACAAGAATAAGGATGGAAGGTATTACCAAGTGTGTTAGTACTTTAGAAACTTTAGTGTCTTACTACACTTCTGGGTAGAATGCGAAGCCTTACCTCCATTCTATGATTTTCCATCTCTAAGGGCTTACTCACCTATGTGACACTTGTATACCTGGCTTACCCTGTTGTTACATCGGACTTACTTGCCTATATATCATGGTCTACATGGCTTCTCTGTTTGTTACGTCATGTATTCCCCTTCATCATATTAATTCATGTACCTCTCTATTCCCATGAATTAGGGCTTGCCTTAGTATTGTAACCTTGCCTCATGAATTGCTGGTGGGGGAGACCTTGCTAGTATTGGGAACCTTTCCTTATGAATTTCCTATATTTTCAATACTTATCACGGAATAAGGATGGAATAAGTATGCCACCCTTATAGTAGCCAAGGATTCCACCAAAATGCTAAAGTATTCCTCTATTTAGTTTTATCTCCTAAAATTAGTTCTAATCAAATGAGTTCTATGAGATAAGATTATCATTGTCATTGTTGTTGTTCATTATTATCCACCTCCTTGGTTTGGAAATATGTTATATGTTGTTGTTCATTCACTATCCAAAGTCCATTATCATTCATTATGTGTTTTTCTCATCTAGGAAGTTATTAGAATCTGTGATAATATAACCTCACTAGCCGTTGTTAGAATAATAATTTGTTCAAAATCACTACAACCAGAGATAGAGATAGATAGGTAACCATAACCAGAGATAACCATATATAGAGATGGATAACCAAAGAACATCAATTTTAGTTTGATTATGGATAACTGGATAGAACTGCAACCATACTGATTTTGGTTGTGGATACTCACACTGCTACCATGGATAACCAGCCACTATAGATAACCAAAGACTCTAGTAGAGATAACCATAGATTGTGCTATGCCATCTATGCCATCTCTAAAGGATGCTACCATAACACTTGGAATTTACCCATAATTTTTTTAGTTATCTATCATAAACTCTCCATATATGTCTCTCCAACTCCGCTCCAATTTTAAAATTGAGAACTCTCAATAAATCTACAATACAATTGCTATGGCTAAGATTTCTCACATTCTAACATTGTAACATTTGACCTAATTAATTACTAGTTACCCATATAACCACAACTCTCTTTTGAAGGATGTTACTCACCCCAAGGGACTTTATGTCCATGTAATGACAAGGGAAACCCTTTTTATAGAGTATGGCTTATGATTTAGTTTGTATTACTACCTACAATGAAGGTAGCTAAAAAGACCCAAAAGGGAGGGCAGGAGGCATTGACTAGATGAAAGCTTTACTTTAGGTTAGGCATATCAATTATATACTTGCTTGCATATTATACGATATTAGGGGTGAGAATAACTATCTCCTTGTAAATAAATTCTACCTATTGCATGTGGGTAGGACCATCCATGCCTTTCCACCTGTCTTCCATACCACCTATCCATTCTGTAATTATGCCACCTGAGAGGCTATTAATTAATAACGACGAGCGTTTCTATAACTCTCTCCCATATCATAGAAAGGGGGAGGAAGACCAAGGATGGCTCGAACAAAGGGAGAGGAAAGTCAACTACTATTTTTGATACGCTATTTTCTCGGTCAATAAATTCCATTGGCGTGGGATGCGTATCTAGAGGCGGTCGTAATTTTTCTGCTTATTATGGTAGTGATCAATCAATTGGCTCTGCCCATTGGCTTAGGAAAGAGTATCTTAGCCAATTCGAGCAGATTGAGTTGTTGATTCACTTGACTTGATCTGAGACAAGTGATCAGGACCCACATTATGCATCCCTGGCTTAACAATAACCTAAAAAGAGAACTCTTGAAATAGAAAAAACCACCTGCAGATCCACCCTTCTATGATAGTCTTATTCACCAAGTACTTTAGAGTTGAATGCTCTATGTAGAACTGAAAATGGTCATCCAACAGAACAGATAGCGGGAGAAATTCAGTAAACTATACACCATAGGTAGCTCTTCCCTCTTTGCAGTGATATAGTTGCACTAAGCTTGGGACAACTTCCTACTTGCAAAATAAACAGGGTGATCGAGATTCCCTTCCTCTAGTTATGCAAGAACTACTCCTAGGGAAATGTTGGATGCATCTACATGGGCATGAAATTCCACATTCCAATCAAGACACAATAGATTAGTTTGAATGATGGGCCTTCTTCATATCCTGATTCTGAGATCAAAACCTGTGTGAAAAATACAAAATTGGAGGTCAAACAATGTGGTAATCCAAAAGAGAATGAAATAGATTCCAAGGGTTGTGGGTGGGGAAGAGGATGTATCCATTCCAACATTTCCATGTTGTTTTGTGTTCCTTGATTGTTGAAGTATTTCTCCCTATTTATCCTTATTTATCCCTTTTTAATTAAGATAAAGACTCCCATGATGCATGCTTCTGAAAAATGATGCATAGTTATGGCCCAACAATGTATAAGAACCCATGTTTCTTGAATGTTCCTTATGTGGTTGTTAAGAAAATAATAGATGTTATGTTGTTATGAATGTCGATGAATCCCAAGTGTGAATACTAACCAGTGTGAATAAGAGTCAAGTTGTGTACCAAGTGGGAAAATCCCATGATGCCCCTATTCTGAGAGGAAAAATGTTGTGTAACCAGCTCCAAAAAGAGAAGAAAAGAGATATAAACGCCTTAGAAATGAGCCACTTCGAGGGGGCAACCTCCAATACATTACATAAATGAACAATTCTTGGATGATTCAATTCACAAAACCTCCTTTCTATATATAGGAGTCCATGGGGCCATAATGTAATCCTTAGTGGGCCACGATGTAATCCTAGCCGACCTAACAATAATAATTTAAGGGCACAATAATAACAAAATGGGGGTTACAAAGGTACAATAATAACAATAAGGGGGTTACACTAACAACAATAAGGGACTATACTAGTAATATAGGGACCTAACATGCCCCTCTCCTTCAAAAAAGTGTTGTCCTCAACACTTGAGTAGCTCTGGGTGCTTCTGTATAAAATTCTCATCCTCCCATGTAGAATCTTCGGTGGGTAAGTTCTTCCACTTGATGAGATACTCTGAAATTGATCGATTCCGTAGTTGTCGAGTTCTTTTTTCCATGACTGCTTCAGGTTCCAATATGATTTTCCCTTCCCCATCAAGTTCTGGCAATACTGTTTGAACTGGAAGATTTCCACCTATAACCTTCTTTAAGCATGAAACATGGAAAACTGGATGTACTCGCGAAGAAGCAGGAAGCTCCAATTTGTATGCCATAGTACCAATCTTTTGCAACACCTTGTAAGGACCATAGTACTTTGGCGATAATTTATTATCCTTCTTTGCTTGCTTTAGGGACATTTGTTTGTATGGTTGTAGCCGTAAAAATACCCAATCTCCTACATCAAAACTTCTCTCGCTGCGATGTTGATCTGCCTGTTGTTTCATTCGATTTTGTGCCAAATTCGGGTTATCCTTTAAGAGTTGGAGAACTTCTTGTTGATGCTCGATGTGATCTTCCACTGCTTGAACCTTCGAATTTTCCCTTAAAGATGATGTGATGGATGGTGGATGATATCCATAAAGTGCCATAAATGGGGTCATTTTTGCTGCAGTATGGAAGGAAGTGTTATACCACCATTCAGCAAGAGGTAACCACTGGACCCATTGTGTTTGTTTATCATATACAAAACAGCGAGGATATCCTTCCAAACATTTATTTACTATCTCAGTTTGACCATCAGATTGAGGATGATAAGATGAGCTATGAGCTAATTGAGTACCCAAACAAGAAAATAACTCCGTCCAAAAATTTCCAGTAAAAATGGGATCTCTGTCGCTCACAATAACCCTTGGGCTTCCATGTAGCTTTGAATTCTGTCCATAAATGTAGTAGCAACTGTACTTGCTTTAAATGGATGAGATAATGCACAAAAGTGTGCATACTTGGTAAGTCTATCAACTACTACCATGATGACACTCTTTCCTTCGGACTTAGGTAAACCTGTGATAAAATCCATTGAAATCTCCTCCCAACGTTGACTTGGAATGGATAAAGGTTGTAGAAGTCCTGGGGTCTTAATTGTTTCCACTTTATTCTGCCGGCAAACCAAACATTCCGCCACAAACTTTCGAATATCAGATTTAAGGCCATCCCAAAAAAATTCTTTCTTCACCCTGTGGTAAGTTTTTAAAAATCCTGAGTGTCCTCCTAAAGGAGAAGTGTGCAATTCCAGAAGAATCTTTTGTTTAGTTGGGAATTCTTACAAAGATATAAGCGATCTTTGTACCATAAGGAATCATTTTTCCAACTAAATGTATCAGATGTACTAGGATCTTGCTGCAACTTTTGAATGAGTATCCATACATTTTTGTCCTTCTTCCATTCATCTCTTGCTTCAGTTATCCAATCTGGTTGGATAATAGAAATGGCACAAAGCAATGCTTCCACCTCTTCATTCTTTCTTGAGAGTGCATCTGCAACAACATTAAGCTTTCCTTTTTTTGTAGATTATTTCAAAGTCATAACCCAACATCTTTGTGACCCATTTTTGCTGCTCTTCTGAAGATAGTCTTTGTTCCAAAGAGTGTTTAAGACTATCATGATCAGTTTTTACCTTGAAGTGTCTTCCCATTAGGTAAGTTCGCCATTTCTTTAGTGCATGCAGTATTGCTAACATTTCCTTCTCATAAATAGGTTTTTGTAAATACTTTCCTTTGATTGGACGACTTTCAAAAGAAATGGGTCTTCCTTCTTGCATTAAAACTGCACCAATTCCATTTCCTGAGGCATCACATTCCACAATAAAGGTTTTTGTGAAGTCTGGTGTAGCTAAGACCGGTGCTAGGCACATTGCCTCTTTAAGACGTTCAAAGGCCTTAGTTGCTTCAGGAGTCCATGAAAATGCGTCTTTCTTCAATAATGTTGTTAGAGGTGCTGCTATTCTCCCATAATTCTTAACAAACTTGCGATAATACCCTGTTAACCCGAGAAATCCTCGCAAATTCTTTATGGTTGTGGGAACTTTCCATTCCTTAATGGCTTTAATTTTGTTAGGGTCTACTTTAACACCCTCGTGAGATACAATATGACCCGGATATTCCACCTCTTGTACTCCAAAGAAACATTTGGATTTTTTTGCATATAATTGTTTCTCCTGCAATAGTTTGAGCACCCTGTCAACATGTTCAACATGATCCTTCCAAGACCTGCTGTAGATTAGTATATCATCCAAAAATACTAGCACAAATTTTCTAAGGAAGGGTTTGAAAATGGAATTCATCAACCCTTGAAATGTAGAAGGTGCATTGGTAAGGCCAAAAGGCATGACCAAAATTCATAATGACCCTCATGAGTTCGAAATGCTGTTTTTGGAATATCTTCAGTCTTCATTCTAATTTGATGATATCCTGAACGAAGATCCAACTAGGTAAAATAAATTGCTCCATGTAATTCATCCAATAATTCATCAATCACAGGAATGGGAAATTTGTCTTTAATGGTGAGCTTATTGAGCTCCCTATAATCCGGACACATTCGCCATGATCCATCCTTCTTGTGTACCAACACTACGGGAGCAGAGAAAGAACTTTGACTGGGTTGAATTATACCCGCCTCTAACATTTCTGCAATCATACGTTCAATTTCGCTCTTTTGGAAGTAAGGATATCTATAAGGCCTGATGTTTGGAGGAACACTTCCTGGAATCAAATGAATAGCATGATCATGATCACGAATAGGTGGGGGTCCTTTGGGAGTTTCAAACACCTTGGAATGATTGTCCAAGACTTGTTGGAGATCTGCAGAAATAGATGATTTTGATGTTGGAACTTCTAGTGAGCATAATTGTGCAATTACGCCTCGTTGTTCTTTCTTTAGAAGCTTTGTCATGACATTAGAGCTTATTATCCTTCACGGCTTCCCTTCAATACCCCGTAATTCGACTTCCTTTCCTTCTGAAAAAAATTTCAAGAAAAGTTCTTGAAAATTAAAAGCTACCGTCCCCAAAGATTGTAACCATTGTACTCCTAGTACAACATCGGCACCTCCCATAGGAATGGAAAGCATTGGACTAGTCAACACATATTCCCCCATGGTTAGCTTGATGTTATGGCATTTTCCAGAGCAATTTATAGTTCCTCCATTTGCAACCATCACTTGACATTCTGGTGCCGGGTATAGGAAACAATTTAATTCCTTGGCTACCTTACAATGAATAAAATTATGGGTGCTACCTGAATCAATCAACACTATTACCTTTCTCTTCTTGATTTGTCCTTTTATCTTGAGAGTTTGAGGAGTGGTAATTCCTGCCAGTGCATTACACGATATGGTTGGGTTCATTTCTTCCTCTTCTGGGGCTGGTTCCTGGTGTATATCCTCTTCTTGTTCATTTTCTTCTTCCTCTTCACAATCTATGTAAAATAATTTCTTCTCAGCACACTTATGACCTTTAGTGTGTTTGCTATCACAACTGTAGCAAAGCCCTTTTTCACTTTTTTCTTTTAATTGTTGTGGTGTCAACCTTGTAGGTTGTGGAAATCTAAGAGTAGCAACACTTCCATCTTTATAGAAGTGAGTGGTAGGCTTCCTTGTCGCCATAATTTTACATTCAATTTTTCTTGCCAACCTGAATGCCTTCTCCAATGAATCAGGTTCCAAAACGTGAACTTCATGCTGGATGTTATCCTTTAAAGTACCTATGAAGAGATCAATCCTGTGTTCGTTTGGAATATCAGTTACCCTTATATTTGAAGTGCTCAATGTGCTCCCACACTAAACACTTTTGTTTGAGATTTATTAATTGTCTAAAGAAAGTGTTGCTCTTTGTATCCTCATAATTTGCTATCATTTCCTCCATAAAAATTGACCAAGTGACAATTTTTTTAAGGGAGAAAAGCCATCGATACCATACAAATGTATTTTGTTCTAAATGTAAAGTTGCAATGCGTACCTTTTGTGTGTTTGCACGTTATGGAGATCAAAATATTGCTCCATCTGTAGTATCCATGTTACAGGATCCTTTCCATCAAACTTCCTCATATCCATTTTTGGAATATGGTGGTTCTTCCTGCCAAAATTCGAGTTTATGAAATCATGATTAACATTTATTTTGTTCTCATCAGGAGGTTCTTCTCCTATATTTCCGCCATTAAAAATCATTTCTGGTTTTAAGCTTGTCATCAAGCCTTCCATGTATGCTTTTAGATCATTCTTCATGTCATCCATCTTAGCTTCCATGCCGACTTCCATGCCATCCATCTTAGCTTCCAAACCATTCATCTTAGCTTCCATGCCTTTCTTCAAACCGTCCATCTTCACTTCCATGCCTTTCTTCAAAACTTCCATTTCATTTTTTGTTGTTCTTTGCGGGAGCGAAATTTGTTGCATTTGCTCTTGTAATTTTGACATGTCATGTTGCCATTCTTCATCTTCATGAGTAATAGTAGAGCCTTCTAAAGGCTTAATGGGTGTTGAATTCTTTTTAGGGGCCATTTCGGACTCCAATATTGATATCTATTCTACAATAGGCCCTTGCAATCAATTCAACTTGATTCTTCAAACAAGACTTATGCAATTCGGAAAAAAAATACACACCTTTTACTAGCTTTGAAGAGCTCGATATTGAAATTGTATTATCTCTGTGATTGAAAATCTTCGATATCTGAAATTCAGCCCTGTAGTAGCCCTCTGAAGCTTCTTTCAAATGCCACAGGTCTGACCTGATTTTTATTCTCCAAGACAAAGTTGTGTCCAATCTCCCACAATGACCTAATTCTGGACTGGTTCAGTAGAGCGAACTTGTGCGACTTTCCACGTGTCACTGTTTGGTCCTTTGTCTCTGAAATTGATAGCGAAGAAACTAAAGGCCGTGTAATTGTGACCACTTTTTACGGCACTCCAATCCAATCTTCAGAGAGAGATTTATTGAACTTTTACCACGATCACCTTTTTGAGATGAAATTCAGGAGCCTGAAAAAGCACTACCTTCCACAGATCATATCTCCAAAAATATTGTGAACCAAGCTCTGAAATTTTTTGATGAATTTCATCAGGATTTGAGCTTCGCACCATATGAATTTCAGATTCTGAACCTTCGTAGAAAATTTTTTATAGCGCAAATGCCACGATGACCTGTTTAGGAGCCTAAAAAAATACCTGACTTCCACAGATCATATCTCCGAAATTGTTGCGAACCAAACTCTGAAATTTTTATACGAGCTTCCTCAGGATTTTTTCTTCGAACCCTAAAAATTTCCGCTTCTGAAACTTCGTAGAAAACAAGTTATAGCGAAAATTCCACGATGACCTGTTTGGAGCAGCGAAACCCTAGAATCCAAAGCTCTGATACCAAATGTTGTGTAACCAGCTCCAAAAAGAGAAGAAAATAGATATAAACGCCTTAGAAATGAGCCACTTCGAGGGGGCAACCTCCAATACATTACATAAATGAACAATTCTTGGATGATACAATTCACAAAACCTCCTTTCTATATATAGGAGTCCATGGGGCCATAATGTAATCCTAGTGGGCCACAATGCAATCCTAGCCGACCTAACAATAATAATTTAAGGGCACAATAATAACAAAATGGGGGTTACAAGGGTACAATAATAACAATAAGGGGTTTACACTAACAATAATAAGGGGCTATACTAGTGATATAGGGACCTAACAAAAAATCATGATTCAATTTCCCCCTTCCCACTTGGTGTTTTTGTACACCAACCTTCCCATCATACCTATTGAAATGAGCCCTTGTAACTCGTACTGGTAGTTGTAGTTTACTTTCCTTATCTAGTAGAAAAATGTAAAACTGATAATTTTGACCCCTCCTGTCCATTTGCATATATAAAATTAACTCCTACCATATATCACTTGGTAACCAATTGCTGCAGTTGAAAGAAGAAATCTACATTTGTGCAGACGCAACTAGTTCCTACAGTAATAATTTTTTATTCCTTTTATAATACTAGTTTATTCCTAGCTACTTTATTTATTTTATAGAGAAAGAGTGTACTTTTTTATAGTAAAGTAAGAGGTTATTTCTAGTTGTATAGATAATCATATATTCAAAGTGTTGTTAGCCTAATCAAAAGTATCTATACTCAGGAATGGATTCCTAGTAAGGAGTTATTTAGAATAAGAAGCATATAAGAGTCCTTAGTGTGAGGAGTGAGCTAAAAATAAGATGCATAGGGTAGTCCATTCCCTTTATCAAGAGTGTAGTTGGATTGATATGGTTGTAAGGCCTGGTTGATTGGTATTTGTATGATTCAAACTTGTAGTTAAAGTGAGGATGTCTAAGCATGACTCGACCAACAAGAGAGGTAATGGGTTAAATTACATAAGTGAAGGTTATCGTTCAATTTTTTTAGTGTTCATTGATTGTTCATTATCTAGTTGTTAGAGATCGAGTTTAAGTCTAAGATTTCTAAGGGAAGAGCTTATTATTCCTAGATTTATAAATTTTACCTAAATATAAGGGATAGTATATATACCATGGTTCTTTTTGTTTAGTCTAGAGTTCATCTTACTTATTGAACAGTTATGTCTTATTTAGAGAGTCTGGAGTTATTAATAATAAGATACAAAGTATAGTCCCGATAGAGTTATTCCCTGCATAAGTCTAGATTCATTCCCTAAGTAAATAATGTAGTTCATTGTATAGCTAGGTCAGGGTAGGTTCGTTGGTTCAAATCTTAGGTAAAGTAGTAGTTTAAGTGAGGCTGAAGGGGTTGGTATTGCAGCTTAGTTTTAACGACTATTAGAGATTATTGAGTATTCATTGCCAGAGTTTCTTAATCAATTCCTTATTTATTTCCTTTGTTATATAAATTATTGACTTAAGGAGAAGTGTATATAGTGAGTAATATCTTCCTTTGGGTTTGATTTTGGTTTCAGGGTTGAGCTAAAGTGTCCAATATTTCCCAGTAAGGTCAGGACAAAGTTATATTAGGGAAACATACCACTGTTTTATGCTCCTTTTGTGTTACTAATGATAAGGAAGATATTACTTATATAGTTTAATCTTCCCGAGACTATTAGGAGTTGAATAATAATGGGAGAGTACATTTCTTATATAGTTGTTTATATTGAATAATTAGTTTTAGTTTTTTTCGAAATATATTATTAGAGATTATTATTCTAGGAGTGAAGTAATTATTAGTAAACAATAGATTCCATTTTCTTAATGAAGAGTCATTTTAGTTTGATATCATATTTAAACCTAGTTTGTTGGTCCAAGTACACCCTAAGAACACCTATTTAAGTTAAGCCCCCTTGGTGTTATGTAATAGGTTGTTTTTCTCGTATCATTTGTATAGGAAAAGTTGTAATGTTTGTATTTATAGTTGTATTGATTTCTATCTTTTGTATGGAGGAAGAGTTCTAGCGAGCTATATTTAGTTCGAGGAGCAAAGATTAGTGAGAAAATTTGAGTCTAAAATAATCTAATTAAAGTATGAGTTAGGTATGTTCCTTATTGATTTATAGTTAAGATGATATAATAATGTAAAATTAATATGACTCGAAGAAATAAAAAATGTAATTTAGTAAACTCATTTTTTTCCTTTATCTGAAACTCCTTAATTTACTTAGTCATAATTTCTTCTATGGAGCCAGTTACTTATTCTTCCTAAGCTAGTTCTAGTTATAATGAAGTATCTTCCTTCTTGTTTAGATTTCCCTGATGATTTCTAAGTAAGAGATTTTTTTTGTTACCATATCTCGACCTACCTTGACAATGACTCTATCCAATCGACAACAACACCCATTGAACCATGACTACCAAGGGAAAGGGAAGCAACACGAGTTGCAGGAGAAGAAGAGGTAGTAGGGACATAGAGACATTGAAGATTTACATATTGGTTGCAAATTGGTTGAAATATTTTCTTACTAGCCTTATGGAGTAGGAATCATAATAGTTCTGTGACTTCCCTTTATCTTTTTATTGGACTGCCCTAGCCCACGGAGAGCCCTAGATCCCACTGAAATGAAATCGAGTACTAATGAAGTGAGATCAAGGAGTTCTCTTTTTTCTCTTCATAATAATATTTATATAAGAAAGAATCATTCAATAAGCATCATAAGAAATCAATAAGCATAATAGGTTAGGAAATAATAAACCATTAACCTCTCTTTTGGTCGGGCCTCCCTAACGGTCGGGCTGAGAAACCTTCCTTTTTCATTTCTAAGTTAGGTAGGAACTCATTAGTAAATAAATAATCAAATTCAAAGGGAGATCCTGGAGAAACTAATAATGGAAAAACCTACATAGGTAGCTTCTCTCTCAGTGATCTCATATTTCATCACCAAATCTAGGAATGATGCATCATGGGTTTTTATAGTTTATCTCTTCCTTTTTTAGGTTCATTAGTAGTTCAATTAGTCATTTCGTTAGTAAACAGGCCATGATCATTAATATTTTAGAATTATATATCAAACACCATTTCATCTCATCAATGAGGCGAGACCGCATCGTAATGTAACACGAACTCATAGTTCTTCAATGAAAACTTGAGATTCATCATTTCAAATTATCAAGTTTACATCAGAAATCAGTTTTGAGATAACATCATATCATCGTAACTCATAATTATCTATATATAACTTGTGATTGACATATTAAATATGAATGGGTGAGGCATGATGTGAAAGAACCTCCCCACTTCGTCGGACTTTTCTCAACTGGTCAGAACTGACGAAAGGGTAACTGATCGACCAACAGGGGATTGGGTTCTAAGGCGTGGAATGGACAAAAATTAATTCACTAGCTTTCTCTTGCTACTTGATGTCTTGGGTCTTGTCTTAATGACCGGAATCGATTGGCAGACAACAAATATTGACTTTGTATAGCCTCGAGATGATTCCCTAGAGCCTACTTCAACATGCTATGTCAGCCAGAGACCTACCAATCCCCTTTACAAACAATTATGATCCACACACCCTAACCCAGAGACATACATATCACCACCTCTCCCACATAGAGGTGAAAAAAATTCACCATGATTTAGGAAACAGAATGAGCACTCCCAGTGATACCAGTCGCTAAATGATGAGACTCAACAAAAAATACAAATGTTTACATTTCACTACAAAAAATACACACTCTACGTCTTCCCACACATGAAACCTTTCCTCGGCCGACAACATAGGATTCTACCAACGTCCTTCCTCTCCTCATAACCTAACTTGTACTTCTTATCTTATTTGCATTGCTTATCCTTTTCTTATTTCTTATATTATTCCATTAAATAATACTACTACTACGAAATCAACTACTATTAATTTTATCTACCTTTTTTCTATTATCCTAATTATCTTCCCCTTAATATACCATTAGCACTCTATTTTATATACTCTTGCACACTTGCATATTGATTGAGGCTTGCAACTTATAGATTCACCTTTCAACATTCTTTTTGGGATTGAGAAGGTAGAATGGTGAGATGAATAACTAACCATAATGCTAACTCACCTCATATATATGTTTCAGATAGCATAACTAATACTATTGGTTGAAGAACTGGTGGCATGGGGTGCAACCCAACTTTTATTTTTTGTCATGCATAAAAAGGCACTACCTTATCACTCTCCCTACTTTGGACCCCATGTGGATCCACTAAGGTTATACAAGACCCCTAACAGGTAGGTGTACACTTTGTTACATAATTCATAGCAAGGCCCATGTTACAGCGTGGTAAGGTCCTGGAAGAACTAAATTTAATATATTATATTGGGTAAGGGCTTTCTTGATCCTGCTCATGAAGGTAGTGATAAATTTTTAGAAAGGTAAACCATTATATTATCTTACTATCACTATAACTTAAATCAAGAATTTAAGATCAGGACCTTACCTTACCTAGAAGGCTTTCACCAAAATCAACTCTTCTAGCATAGGTAAGACCCAATTAGGAACCTATATTTCTTCCTCTAAATTCACTAGTTATAAGGTAATGTTATCCCCCCTCTCAGTCAAGAATTCTCTTACTCACCCTCTCCCTTATGGTCGAGAAACATAACTTCCTCTCCTCACCCTTGATGGATGAGAAATAAAGAAATTGTTAATCGATCGATTTTCATTAATTCTACTTATTGGATGACCCCTATAAAATAAGTAACTAAAAATCATGTTTGCGCACCTCTCCCTCTCCCTTATGGTCGAGCCTTAAAGAGTTCCTTATGGTAAAGCCTTCTTACACATCCTATATTTGCTTCCCTCATAGATATAGCTAGAAGGTAAGGGTCCTTCAAGCCTATTTGTTACCCTCACAGAGCTAGAAGGTGGTAAAGTTATCTCTTCACTATAATATCCTTCTTACTTTCCACCAAAATATTTTTCTACATTATGGTTGGAAGAACCTCATAGGGGCGGAAACCCTCCTAATACCCCTTTATTTTTGTTAGTATGAATTATAGTCACGAGCGTATGAAAAATATCCACTTTAGTTGTGCATAAAAAATAGGCCTACCATCAAATATGGCTGCCAATATCTTTAGATCGGCAGTTAGTTGACCCAGATAAATGTTGCAAAATTTAGATCTATGTAATAAAATACATTAAGCAGTAAATAAAATCAAGAGTTTCTCCATGCATATAATAGACAATATAAGAATATTTTTAAAGATTTTTTGTATTTTTGACACCTGGGAAAGGAGCATAGAAACATGTTACTAGTCTCCCTCAATGGGATGGGTTCTTGTAATTCCTCACACTTCAGATCTAAAATCTATCTCTCTCTCTCTCGATGGTGTAGAAAACCCAGACAAAAAATGGAACTCAAAGGGAGCTCACAAAAAAAAATGGTAGCAAAATATGACAATGATGGAGGATCAAAGTCATACCAAAAGTATAAATCCAGAGTGATCTTCTGGCAACAAAAGGTAGTGAGTGAATGGAAAAATCCTTCTATTTATAACAAAATATCAAGTTAGTCTAGATATTGGTGCATAATTAAATTATTATTAACCAAATCAAGATCCAAATTTTATGGAATATTTTATTATATTTGTTGGAGGGAAAAAGAATTTGACTTTGGTCAAATCCCTTTATTTGTAAATAATAAAAAAATAAATGATTTATTTATTATTTTATGGATGTGGTTGAGTAATAATTAAATAAATAATGATTTATTCAATTATTTATAAATGATTTAGTAAAATTTAACAATGAATATTATTTAAATAAGGTTTAAATAATTATTCCTAGAAAATAATGATTTATCTAATTATTTTTCTAGTTTTGGGTTAAATATGACCAGGAATATTAATTAAATTGTTTTCTAACTAATTATTCCTTGAGGAAAATAAAAAAAATGTGGATTTATTCAATATTTCCTCATGGGGTTTCTTGTTTAGACCATAAACAACTGAATAAATATGGATTACTAAGTTATTTTTCATAGTGAAAGAAATTTTACTTAGGGTAAAATTGGTCTTACATGGTGTACTTTGGTCCATCTAATAGCAACAGGTTAGATGACCAAAAAATGGTGTAACAATTGTGGTTACCTATATTTTTCAAGAAGCCTGTTATTACTCTTTTCTTTTATGTTTTTCCCTCAATAATTGATTTACTTGTATATAATATAGTGACTTGCTTTACTTGCATAGCTAAGATATATTTCTATTATGCAGCAGCACTAAGAATTTAAGCTTTATACTTAACATAAACAATTGGTACTTGTTCTTTGTTCTTAGTATTATTGGATGCTCAAATGTGGGTTTACTTATCACTGTTTTTGAACTCTCTTACCCCTATAGCCTATGCCTGGAATGATTTTACTAGGTCAATGAGGTAACTATAGTATCTATTAATGGGACTGGATAAACTGAAACTAGGTCGGCTACTGGTTATTAATCAACGAGCGAAGGTTAAACTAAATACGTTTATGTATTTTATAGCTACTAAAACTATTTCTATTAATGCTTCTTCTACTAAGGAAACTTTACCAACAAAATATGTATCCTATATGATATAGTGCAAATGAGCCACTAGTAGATGCTCAAATCTAAGTGTATATTTATTTAGTAATAGATCCAAGCATGAAATGAGATTGAGAAGAAGTTTTAGTCGCACTACTAGCATCCCATCAAGCACAAGTCTAAATAATGAAAAGTAAGTTTGAAAGCTACACTCAGTTGGTTGTTTTTCATAAATTATGTGGATTACTGTCATAGGAGGCTATGAACCCCGTAATTTCCCTCCAAGCTAAGTCACTAAGAGTAACAGTTGAAATAATTAATCCATAAGCATAAATAGTTTACGAATATTACCTTGAACTTGTTAGTGCCATTATTTGCATCCTTCCACAAGTGATCAAATAAACTCTTTCATGTCATGTTAAGGGTTCCATTCTGAAATTTTTGTCATTCCATTAGGTCATCATGCCAAAATTTGGTCACTTGGTGCAGATTTAGGTCAAACCTCACTCTTTTCAAAAATTTCATTACTTGCGGCTCATTTCACCACTTTGTTGAGTATAAATCAGTCATGAGTTGTCATCATAATTTTGATTTTTTCATCATGAAGTTCATTTATTCAAAGCCTCCATTAGGTCTTAGGGTTTTCAAGGTCCATCAAATCACCATTTTCAAGCATAAAAGTCCAGCAAGTAAGAAAGTGACAATAAAAAAAATTATTATGAAAGTTTGATTTATAAATTTAATTTCAATTCAAAATGTAATTTTATGTTTCTTAACATGTAACAAGTTCTCATGGTTTCACGGTAGTTGTATGCTCAAGGTTTCAGCAGCCAAATAAGTCAATTTTCTAAAGGTCATATTGTTCCAAATGCACCAAAAGATCAAATCCAAAAGATCAAGTTCCAAAGGTAGAGTGCAATGTTAAATTTGAGTTCAAAAGGAAATGTGGGTCCCAAAGCCAATTTATGAAATTTCACAAAGTATAAAGAGCCATCAAAGACCAAAGAGACACTCATTTTCATCCTCATGCATTGAGCTCTCAAACTTCCAAAGTCAAAAATCAAATTTTGAGCAATAAAATCGAGTTTTTTGGAAGGCGTTGTGCTCTTGCTTAAGGTGTTGTGCTAACAGAGAGTGTGTTGTGCTCCTGCTTAAGGCATTGCGCGTTTACCTGGGAGGCACTGCACTCCTGCTTCAGGTTCTGCACTTTTTACATATTTCTCCCACAGCTTCAAAACTTCTTTGCAACTGGTCCAATCATTGAGGAAGGATTTCTTCATTCAATTGCAAGTAATTTTAACCCCTCCAATCCCTCCTTTCACTTCATAAATTAAAATTCATGGCGTAAACCCTCTTCACTCACTATTTATAGTTTTGAGCCAAGAAACCCAATTTTTCACCATTGTAAGCCAAGATTTGTTTCCCTGGACCTTATTTTCCATTACCACACTCCATAATCACTCCCCCTATCCCTACATCGCCTTATCTCTTATTCCCAAGTCCCATTTCCTAAAACCCTATTCCTAGGCTACATTTTCCTAAGAAGCCACACCATATCCCTGTAATCAAATTCCATACCCCTATATCCCTAATTTTTTCTATCCCACACCACTTCCCTAAACTCCGTAAATCCCTTCCCCAATTCCCTAAATTTTCCTACACTTATCCCAACTCCCTAAGCCTACTATCCTACCCCCTTTCCCTTCCCCTTCCCTACGGTTTCAAAACAAGACAAATACTATGGAGGAGGAAAGGGATATTATGGAGGAGGGGATGAACATAGAAGAGGAAAGGAGACACCAAAATGGAGGGAGGATTTTGAGGCTTGAGCCATCTAACACTAGAGAATCAATAGCCTCACCCATGATAGATAGTTGCTTCAAACATTTGGGTTGTTTTGACTTATGTGAGATGGTCCAAAGAGTACAACATCACCCTACTCTGACCAGAGTTTTCATCACTAATATCCAAGACAACCAAGTGCCCATTGCAAGTGTACCTTCAGCATCTCCACAGATGTTATTGTTGTAGCCACAGGGATACTTAATGTGGGTGAAAAATGGTTTAAGGAAAATGATGTAGATGCCCAGCACTATGAACCATTTCTGAAGCCAAGGTACAAAAATGAAAAAAAGAAAGTATTTCCTTTTAGTCGCCTAGTTGATATATTTGTCCCATGATGAAGATCATCATGAAATATTTCACTTGTAAGGGAATATTCTCCAAACTATATGTCTTTTACATTAAGTTGCTCATGCATTTAACTAGGGTGAAATTTCTCAACATCCCTCACTATTTGTACATGAGTATCGATAAGATGTCCTACATAGTGCATAATAGAGAGTATCAGCATCGGTTGAACAAACTCTTCCATCACTCTCTAATAAAAATAATTTTCCTTCATCATCTCAACCAACTAAACATTTCATGGGAGACCTTCATTGAGAATGATGTCTTCATTACTCCACCACGTCAACCTGCGAGACCAATTCCACCACCACCATCAGTGTCTGAAATACAAACAAGGTCATCTACATCTAGTAGGCTACAGTGAAAGAGGCCAAAGAAGTCAAATAAGTCAAAAAATACTAGAGGGGACCCAGGCAAGTCTTTTCTCCACATATTTTGGAAGAGGCCTTGCCTTCTTCATCAACAAAGAAGGTACATCAAGTTGAGCAGTAGGAAAAGATAGTTTTCCATGAAGAGAAAAACCTTCATGAGGAAGAAAGAGACTTTGATTTGATGGACATGGATGACCAAGATGATCATGACACCTAAACGCTGATCATCAAATAAAAGGATGCCATAATTAAAGAAATATAGGACAACATGGTGAAAGCCCAATTTGTCATATCATTCCTTGAATAAGAGAACAAGCAGTTGAAATACAAGCAGGTACTCATGGAGCTAGAGCTGATAAAGGCCAAAAGAAAATACATCAAGGGTAAGGAAATTATGGAACCTAATGACTCTAACCATGATGATACTAAAACCATCAAGTCAAGACCAAAAAAGAGAGGCCTTAAGAGAGCTTTAGAGCAGGAAAAACATGAGCCAGAGAAGCTTAGTTTTTAGGAAAGGATTGCAAAGGAAGTTGAAGATGACAGAGAGGTGTCACTTTAAAGATTGAAAATTCACATTTATAAACTCCTCCATAAGGAAAATAAAATAAAATGAGATGATCAGACACATGTCAACCAGGCACATCACTAGAAACAAGATCTGCAACATTAAGCTCAAGCAGTTGAAGGATAAATACAAGCAAACCATAATCAAGCAAAAGGAGGAGCATAAACTTGAGATACTTTCTAATACCTCCATGATTGCTTGAGACACTTCATAAGCACTCCATCCACCAATTTTGAATGTTTTAGGGTAATTTTTTGCAGTTTTGGGCATTTTGACAAATTTTGACAGACTTTTAACACAATCCACCCGTAAAAAATAAAGCACCTAGGGCACTGTGATTTTTTTAGGAGGCTCAAAATGACAAATGGTCACCACCGTTAGATTTAGAAGGTCCTCTAAATCAAATTTTGACTATTTTCACATCGAAATTCGACATTCTGACAGGTAGAAATGGCCAAAAACATCCAGAAAATCACCTTTCTGCCTCATTTTTTAGGCTAGCATTGCACTTTTGACTATCCTTGGGAGATTTCACTTTTGAGCGCCTTGAATTCATAATTTTCAAAACTTAAGGGCTTACTTGGAAACTAGACAGGAGCAACTTTCTAATGAGATATCTTGTGATAATTGTGGACTTCATCAAGGCCTCCAAAATTGACCTTGAATTTGGCAGTGCGCTTTTGCTTCAAACGTTGTACTTTTGCTTAAGGGGTTGGGTTTTTGCTTCAGGCGTTGTGCTTTTTCCAGTTGCCTGATATTTTCAAAATTTTCCATATTTCTTAGTTGGCAAGGGAATTTATGAGTTTTTATTGATGTAAGTCATCTATGTAAATGTAATTATGTCCTAAATAGTTACTAGAGGTTATATACATTGGGTTAAAGTGTATTTTTGGATAAATGAATCAGCTTCAACAAAGTTAGTGATGAGTTTGTTGACCTCCCTGGTATTTGGGTTTCCAGTTGAGCACTTTGTGGATCAGCTCCGCAAGTCAGGGATTCATCCCATGAGCTGGGGAGAATAAGTTTTGGTCTATATTATTCACTTATTTTCTCATTGCAATGGTTGGATGCTGTTAGATTGATCTTGGAACAATTTTTGTAATCAGACTTTTGGTAAGCAATAAGAGACTGAGATGCAACTTTTTGATGGAATTATTGTGGTAAAGTGATTTGACATTGTTTCTTATTTTTTTTCATGCAAATGCGTGAATGTATTTTGATTCATATTCATTCCATTTATGAAATTTAATTGTTTCCTAAATCATAAAAACATAATTCTTTAAGCTTATGCTCTATTTTGGAGAAATAGTTATGGTTTGTTGCATTTTATTCTTAGTAGAAAAGAATTCATATTTCTTATTCTCTTTTCTAAAACCCTAGCAGTCTAAACCATTTCATCAGATATCCTCTTGTGTTTAATTGCTTACCTACCTTTCTCCATAAGATCCTTGCAATTCTGATCCATGTTTGCCCTAACCTATTCACCACCCAACACCCCAAAATTCAATCAACGAAACTCTTGTGCTACTATACCTAGCCTAATATCTCATTTATCCAGTCATCTTGGATGAGATCCAGTGGAGAGAGTCGTCTCCTACCTAGTAGTGCTAGCTACTTGGTGAAAGATTGTTTTGTGGTTACCTTTGCTGGTCTCTTCTCAGCCTCGGAGATCTAGTGGAGTGATAACATCTTGGTGACCATACTGGGGAAGAAAGTGACATATCTTCCTTGGTTTTACCATTATTTCTTCGAATTATTTACCTCTAGATGATAGGTCTAAGATTTTTTTGAGGTTGATTTGAAAAGTTGTAGATAACCAAGTTGATGAACTGTGAACATTCTAGCTTTGAGGAGATACACCAGATAAAATATTGATCCTCACCTAGTTGATCCAATCAAAGATCTAGAGAGGCTTGTTCAGAAGCACATATATCAAGGTACAAAAATATAGTCAAATCCAATTCCATTGGTAATATCTTCTTCACTGCCTGCAAAAGTTCTATCTCTCGAAGACATACATTTCGATTTAAAATTTGAGTTGTCTTTGTTTTGATCCAAGTCTGAAACCTCATTATCTGATATATTTTGTGACCCATTAAATCTATCTTAGGTAAAATAATTATTTGAGATAGATCTTAGTTCCTTAAAACTTGAGGAAAATTTACGCTTTGAAGAAACTAAGTCTGAATCTAACTTTGACAGTAAATTATGGAGTAAATTCTATATGGCCTGAAATTTTAGAAAACAAGCTTCAATACTAGTCAGAAAAAGCCATAATCCAATATTATCAAGGTTCAGTAATTATCTTGACATAATCACAATCAATTGTTGCTTCTTTATCTGCACCAATTACTTAATTATCTATTCAACAAACTCCTATTATTGCCACTCCCACTTTTTGATGAAAATTATTCAATCACTAGAAAACAACACATAGTTAAAGTCACTAAATTTATTGATCTCGAAGAAGTAGATGAAGATGATGCTAAAATGAGAACCATAGTTTAGAGATTTTCCGGAGTGGTTAAAGTCTAGTTCAGATCATTAAATGCAAACTAAATAGAAACTTAAAACAAGTTGATATATTCCTTCATAGCTCAATGGGAGGTAAATAAGAATACATTACAAATCCTTTACAAATACAATAATCTAAAAAGGGAACCTAATGAATTAGTAAAAGACTTCATTGTCCGATTCAACAGAGTATATAACTACATTCCCAATGAGATCAAACCTCCTCTAGGGTTTGCCCTCTTCCATTACTTGGATGGATTTGATTTGGACATGGCCTATCAGTTACGAGAGAGGAACCCTGCTACATTAGATGGCATGCAAAAGAATGCAATTAGTGTAGAAGCTAATTTTTCCATTAAGAAGTAAAAAATGAAATGTCAAAGGAGAGTAGCTAACAAATAAGAAGCATCCTCATCTTTCGATGTAAAATTGGACACCTTGATAAAAATGGTAGAAAAGATGGTTGACAAGATTTCCATTAATGAATGACACTCGGAACCACAAGTTAGAAATCCTAACTTCATAGGACAACAACAGCAGCCTCAATTCAGAGTTAAGTAAAGAGAACAGAGGGAATGAAAACAACCAGGAAAACCACAACAGATTCAGATACCCTTACATCAAAATTATGCTCAAGGAGGTGAGGAATAAGAAAAAGATCATATTGTTGAAGGAAAACATTTTTTAAAGCTGATGGCCAGCCCATATTTTTGACAGAAAATGAAGAGTATGCTGAGAAGATAGATGTTCCCACATATGAAGACTATATTATAGCCTACGATCATCAGTTGGAGGTTGAATTTGATGATTATCAGCGAGGTTACTTGAAAACCCTCAGCTCAAAGCAAAGGTAGTACACATTGAGGGGTAGATATGTCCCAAAAATTCTTATTCATAAATGGGCATCTCAAAAAAAAGATATTCAACTGAAATAGAATTCTCAAGGTAATTAGAGTAAAGGAAAAGAACCTTCAACTGCAAGTCAAAAAAAGGGTAATAAGCCATCTACAAGCTCATTGGATAAATAAAAGGACATCAAAAGAAAGAAGATGCATCAAAGGATCATGCCAGAAAAAGAGACATCTTTAAAGAGGTAGACAAATCCATTCCTTTCATCTTAGAAACTGAAATTTCCAAAATGAAAGTTTCATTACCTTTAACTGAACTTTTCAAGAACAATTAGTATAAGTCTCATGTAGCCAACATGTTAAAAGTAGATCCTTCATTTGATATACTTAATGTTGAAGATGACCAAACTGAACTTATATTTTTTCCAGCAATAGACGGTCAGTTAGAGGATAACAAAGTTCCCCCATTCTATTTGAGTTTGAGAATCTACAAGAATATCCTTCAAAATTCCATTCTTGGCTTTGGTGCTTCCCACAGTTTTATGCCGAAAGCCATTATGGAGAAATTGGGCCTAGATATCAGTCATCCTTACCATGACTTTTGTTCCTTTGATTCAGGTAGATTCCATTTTTTGGGTATTATTAAGGATTTATTAGTTACCCTTGAACAAATTCTAGCAAAGAATGTCTTGATGGATGTGGTGGTGGTTGATATACCACCATAGTTTGATATGTTTTTGTCTAGATCTTAGGGAGCGAACTTGAGAGGCACTTTGAAACTAGACTTCTCTTATGCCACCATCCCAGTTTTTGGGAAATTGAGAAATTTGTACTGAGAAATCAAGATGAATTGCATCATAACCAGAAAAGAGAAGCCTAATAATCATCCAATTAATTCTTTATATACAAATTTAGAATCATTCATTTTGTTCAATGGTAGCGACCTGAATGATGTAGATAGTCAGCTTAAAGAATTTGAAGATATTCTAGAGATTTCTAATTGTATTAAAACATTTTTAGATAAGGGAAAAGAGAACATACCAAGTTCTTCAGAGCAGTCATCAAATAAGGCCGAGAAAAATTCAGATCGGAATTAAGAAGTGGACCGGAAAATTGAGACAGAACATAAATCATAATTTCAGCACTTTGATGATGAAAATGGTCTATGGACCATGGATTTTAATGTTTCCTTGGGGAAATACAAGGCAGACATCGGAATTTGGATCCATAGCCCTCTTCATCAGCCTGGTAATATTCCTAAGAACGTTAGATTATGTTCATACAAATTTACTTTTGATCTTTCTAACAATGAGGTAGAATATGAAGCATTGATCACCGGTCTCAAGATCTTGAAAAATTTGGGCATAAGAAGAATTTCAATATATGGCGACTATGAACTTGTGATAAAACAGGTAAAATGGGAATTCCACGAGAAGCATCCATGAATGAGAGCATACAAGAATGCTTTATTGGATACCCTAAAAATGTTTCCCAAACATACATTGTCAGTAGTGACGAGAAGTCAGAATCTCATGGTAGATTCACTTGCTACAGCACCAAGTAATTTCAAGATCCCTATATTTTCCAATAGAAATTTTGAAATCCATGTTAAACATCGCCCCATTTTTCCCGACAACTTGGATTTTGGCAAGTATTTGAGGATGATAAGTAGGTTAACAATTTTCTACAGAATGAAAGAGCATTCAAGAATTATTTAATTGAAAAATTTTATGACAAGAATTATCATGTCAATGAAGCTATCCAGGTTGATATTTTACAAGTGAAAGATAATAATATTCCAAGAGGTCTCATACCTTTTGAAGAATTTTTTGATCAAGATGATGTGGCTCGGAAGCCAGCACTGGTTCCTACGGAAAAGGGTGTGGAGGATGTAAACATTGGAACAATGGACAAGCCTAAAATGGTCAAATTATCCAAGTATTTATCTCCTGAGGTAAAGGACAAGTATATTGATTTAATTTCTAAATTTTTTGATTATTTCTCTTGGGATTATGCAGAATTAAAGGTTTATAATAAGGATATCATACAACACACTATTATAATTAAGCCCGATCAAAAGCCCTTTCGGAAAAAGCTAAAAAGGATCAACCAGAGGTTGTTGCCATCCATAGAAAAAGAAGTCAACATACTTTGCAAATCAGGTATCATTATTCCTATCAAGTTTTTCGATTGGATATCAAATATATTTCCGGTAAGAAAGAAGACTGGTGAAATAAGGCTTTGCATAGATTTCATAAATTTAAACAAGGTGTCTCTTCAAGCTAATTACCCCCTTCCCAAAATGGATCACATCTTGCAGAGAGTGGTTGGGGCTTCCCGAATGTCTTTGCTTGATTGATATTCAGGATACAATCCAATTTTAGTGCATGATAAATATTGGGATAAAAGTTCCTTCACTACATCTTGGGGTACGTTCAAATATGCAAATATGCCATTTGGACTAAAGAATGCAGGGGCTACCTTTCAGCGGGTGATGGATATAGCCTTTGTATATGAGTAAGATGTTTTACTAGTGGTATATTTAGATGATTTGAGAGTTTCTCCCATTCTGAGGATGAACACTTGTATCACTTAAGGATTGTTCTTCAGAAATGATAGAAATTCAAAATCTCTCTTAATGCAAAAATTATCCTTTTTTCTATGGAGGATGGAAAACTTCTTGGTCACATCATCTCTAAGGATGGAATCTAGATTGACCCTTCTTGGGTTGAGCCAAATATTCAACAAATTGACTTTCCACGGAGCAATAAAAAAATTCAAGATTTCAATGGTAAGACGAATTTCTTACGCAGATTTATTCCAAATTTTGTTGAGGACCTTTGAGAAATGACCAACATGTTGAAAAAAGAGAATGAGGTAAAGTGCTCCGAGGATGAGAACAATTTCTTTAACTCAGTAAATGTTTCCTTAACCAGAGCCCCTATTTTAATAAGCCCAGATTATTCAATAGATTTTATCATTTTCTCATTTTCTTCCGAGCATACATTAGCTGTAGTATTAATGCAGAAAAAGGATAAGAATGAGAAGCCCATAGAATTTTTCAGCCAAACTATCAGGGATACATATCTTTGGTACAATATCATAGAAAAAAAGTCTTTGGATTTGGTCAAATCATTGAAGGAATTCCATGTTTATATTTCACATTCGCATATTTTGGCTTATGTTCCCAATGCAACAGTAAAAGATGTTATTATGCAGACAGATAAAGAAGATATAAGAGGGAAATGGATAGCATCAATGTTGGAATATGACCTCAAGATCAAGCCCACAAAGTTTATCAAAGGTCAAGGTATAGCAAAGCTCATGGTTGAGTCAAATGTTCATGTTCTAGACATCAACCTTATTACAACATTGTCTGATGAAGAAGAGGATGTAACTCTTATACAAGTATCTGATATGTTTCTTTCATCTCCTTGGTATTCCAATATCATATATGTTCTTCAGAATTTGAACCCTCCTCCAAGCATGACTAAGAGTAATGGTAGGTCTTTAAAGTTGAAAGCTTCTAAATACTGCATTTTGGACAATGCCCTTTATTGAAAAAATCCAGGAGCTATTTTGCTGAATTGTTTAGTCGAAAATGAAGCCCATGAAGTTATGAATGATTCTCATAGAGGATATTGTGGTGACCATATGTTCTAGAAGATCACGACTAATAAAGTGTTGAGAGAGGGATACTACTAGCCAACTCTTTTTTGAATACTTGTACAAAATAGTGATGAGTTTCCATGGGTTTCAAGTGTTTCATGGTAAAAGAAAACTTCTTCCTTTTCCTTTGCAGCCTATTTTAGTACATTCACCTTTTCAGTAGTGGGGACTTGACTTCATCGGAGAGATTCACCCTACATCATCTGCACGACACAAATGAATATTTACATACATCGACTACTTCATCAAATGGATTGAATCAATCCCAAAAAGGCAAGCAACAAACCTAGTAATTATTTATTTTTTGGAGACTAACATATTTTATCGTTTTGGTTGTCCTCATAATGTTATTACCGATAATGCGGCAGAATTCAATCAAAAAGGATGGTTGAGTTTTCTGACAAATATAACATCAACTTGGGGCACTCAACTGCCTATTATCCATAAGGTAATGGCTTAACAAAATCCTCTAATAAGACTTTTATTTATATCATAAATAAGATGCTGGAGGCCAACAAGAAGAATTGGCACAAAAATATTGTGAATTCCTTGTGGGCAGACATGGTGAGTAGTAAGAAATATATAGCAATGTCCCCTTTTCAGTTAGTTTATGATGTGGAAATTTTTTTTTCTTACATCACTTGCAGTCCCGGTCATGAAATTGTTGCAAGAAGTAGGAAGTGAGGAAAATGATGTACAACGTTGAATAAATCAGATGATTCACCTTCAGTAGACGGGAGATGAAGTATTTTAGAACAACTAAAAGCTTCATGAGAATATAAAGAAATTTTATGACCGCAAAACCAAGGCAGATGATTTTAAGCTTGAAGATGTAGTGCTCCGATGGGATGCAAGGAACGAGGAAAAAAGAAAGCATGGAAAATTTGAAAACTTATGGAAAGGGCCATACAAAATCTCAGCATTCCATGGAAAGCATGCTTTCATAACGTAGGAGATGAATGGAGAAGAATTATTAGGAGGATCATTTAATGGTAGGATCCTTAAGCATTATCTTTTATGATGCAGATTTCAAATTTCTCAAATCCATTGTAAATATCAGTTTAAGTTTCTACAAATTTTGAAGCACAAAATCACTGAAGCTTGGAGCCCGAGGTGAAGGCCATAAAGTTTCAATGGTTTTCTGTTGTTTTCAAAATTAATTCAGTCGAAGTCAAGTCAATTTTGAGTCAGCTTGAGTTTGTTTCAAATTGTTTTAAGATTTTAGTTTTCAATTTGTCTTTTAGCTTTTGACTCCATCCCTAATGGATAAGCACTTGGTCTATAGTGTTCTTGGCACCTCCAAGGAGCTACCATCCCCAGCTGGAGCCAATGTTAGTGTAATTATTTGCATCCTTCCACCAGTGACCAAATAAACTCTTTCATGTCATGTTAAGAGTCCCATTCTGAAATTTTTGTCATTCCATTAAGTCTTCATGCAAAAATTTGGTAACTTGGTGTAGATTTAGGTAAAACCTCACTCTTTCCAAAAATTTCATAACTTGCTGGATCATTTCACCACTTTGCTGGGTCTAAATTAGTCGTGACTTTTCATCATCATTTCAGTTTTTTCATCATGAAGTTCATTCAATCAGAGTCTCCATTGGGTATTAGGGTGTTCAAGGTCCATCAAATCACCATTTTCATGCATAAATGTCGAGCAAGTAAAAGAGTGACAATAAACACATTTTGTTATGAAAGTTTGATTTGTAAATTTAATTTCAATTCAATATGTAATTTTATGTTTCTTAATATATAATAAGTTCTCATGGTTCCAAGATAGCTTCATTCTCAAGGTTCCATTAGCCCAATAAGTCAATGTTCTAAAGGTCATAGTGTTTCAAATGCACCAAAAGATCAAATCCAAAAGATCAAGTTCAAAAGGTAAAGTGAAATGTTAAAGTTGAGTTCAAAAGGAAATGTGGGTCGCAAAGACAATTTATGAAATTTCACCAAGTATAAAGGGCCATCAAAGACCAAAGCAATAGTCATTTGCATCCTCGTGCATTGAGATCTCAAACTCCCAAATACAAAAATAAAATCTAGAGCAAGAAAATCAAGTTTTTTGGAAGGTGTTGCTCCTTCTTAAGGCAGTACGCTTTTGACATAGAGAGAATTGTGCTAATGCTTAAGGCGTAGTGCTTTTACCTGGGAAGCACTACACTTTTTCCAGCTTTCTCCCACAACTTCAAAGCTTCTTTAAATTGGTCCAAACATGAATAAAGGGATTTTTCATTAAATTTCAAGTAAGTTGCACCCCTCAAATCCCTCCTTTCACATCATCAATTCAAATTCATGGTGTAAACCCTCCTTACTCACTATTTCAATTTTAGAGTCAAGAAACCATATTTTTCACCAATGCAATCCAAGATTGTTTCCCCTAGGTCCTATTTTCCCTTATCACACTCCATAATCACTCACCCTATCCCTACATCACCTTATGTCTTATTCCCAAGTCATGTTTCGTAAAAACCTACTGCTAGGCCTTATTTTCCTAAGAAGCCACACCATATCCCTGTAATCAAATTCCCTACCCTATCTACCTATGTTTTCTATTCCCTGACACTTCCTTAATCTCCCTAACTCCATTCCCAAATTCCCTAAATTTTCCTACACTTATCTTGTCTCCCTAAACCTACTATCCTACCCCCTTTTCTTTCCCCTTCCCTAGGGTTTCAAAACAAGAAAAATAATATGGAGGAGGAAAGAGATATTATGAAGGAGGAGATGAACAGAGAAGAGGAAATGAGACACCACAAAGGAGGGAGGACTTTTAGGATTGATCTATCTAACACTAGAGAATTGTTAGCCTCACCCATGAGAGTCAGTTGCTTCAGACATGTAGGTTGTTTTGACTTCTATGAGATGGTCCAAAGAGTACAACATCACCCTGCTCTGACTAGAGTTTTCATCTCTAATATCCAAGACAACCAAGTGAACATTGTAAGGGTAACCTTCAACATCTCCATAGATATTATTTCTGCAGCCACAGGGATACCCAATGTGGGTGAAAAATGGTTTAAGGCCAAATATGTAGATGCCCATCATTATGAACCATTTATCAAGCCAAGGTACAAAAATGACAAAAAGAAAGTCTTTCCTTTTAGTCACCTACTTCATATATTTTCTCCCATGATGAATATGATCATGAAATATTTCACTTGTGAGGGTAGATTCTCCAGAATATATGCCTATCACATTAGGTTTCTCATTAATTTCACTAGGGTGAAATTTCTCTACATCCCTCACTATTTGTATAGAATTATCGATAAGATGTTCTACATAGTACAAAATACAGAGTATGAACATCAAATCAACGTCCTCTTCAATCACTCTCTAATCAAAATAATTTTCCTTCATCATCTCAAACAACTAAAAATTGCATGGGATACCTTCATTGAGAATTATGTCTTCATTACTTCACCACCTCAACCTGCTAGACCAATTCCACCACCAGCATGAGTTTCTCAAAGAAAAACAAGGTCATCTAGTAGGGCTACAGTGAAAGAGGCCAAATAAGTCAAAGAAGCCAAAACCTACCAGAGGGGACCTAGGAAAGTGTTTTCTCCACATATTGTGGAATGAGCATTGCCTTTGTCATCGACAAATTAAGTACATGAGGATGACCAGCAAGAAGAGACAGTTGTCCATGAAGAGCAAGGCCTTCATGAAAAAGAAAGAGAATTTGAGTTGATGGACTTGGATGACCAAGATAATCATGAGGCCTCAAATTTGGTCATCAAATAAAAGGATGACACAATCAAAGAATTGCAAGATGACATGGCAAGAGCCCAATTTGTCATATCATTCCTTTAACAAAAGAACAAGTAGTTGAAATACAAGCAGGTACTCATGGAGCTATAGCTATTAAAGGCAGAAATAAAAGACATCAAGGATAAGGAAATTATGTCACCTAATGACTCTAACCATCATGATACTCAAACCATCAATTCAAGACCGAAAGCATGAGGTCTTAAGAGATATTTCGAGCAGGAAAAACATGAGCCAGAGAAACTTATTTTTGAGGAAAGGACTGCAAAGGAAGTTGAAGATGATAGAGAGGTGTAGTTTGACAGAGTTAAACTTCACCTTGAGGAACTCCTCCATAAGGAAAACAAAGACAATGAGATGCATAGACACATTTCCAATAGGTA
Source organism: Pinus albicaulis (assembly GCA_034641835.2). Classification (NCBI taxonomy): domain Eukaryota; kingdom Viridiplantae; phylum Streptophyta; class Pinopsida; order Pinales; family Pinaceae; genus Pinus; species Pinus albicaulis. Next base: position 254,876,353 of record CM076580.1, on the reverse strand, counting down.
CATCACTAGAAACAAGATCTACAACATTAAGCTCAAGCAATTGAATGACAAATACAAGCAAACCCTAATCAAGATAAAAGAGGAGGATAAACTTGAGATCGTTGTTGATGCCTCCCTGATTGATTGAGACACTTAATCAGCACATGATCTACCAATTTTGAAGGTTTTTGGGTAATTTTTTGTAGTTTTTTTCATTTTAACAAATTTTGATAGACTTTTTGAATAGTCCAGACGTAAAAAATGCATCGCCTAGGGCACTGCAATTTTTCTAGGAGCCTTCAAATGACAAATGGTCACCTCCATTGGATTCAGAAGGTCCTATACATCAAATTTTTACTATTTTCACATCAAATTTGGACATGTTGATAGGGAGAAATAGTAGAAAACATCCAAAATATCACCGTTCTGCCTCATTTTTTAGGCTAGCGCTGTGCTTTTGACTAGTATTTGGAGATTTCACTTTTGAAGGCTTAGTTTCATCATTTTCCGAACTTAAGAGAATTTTGTAAACTAGACATGAACATATTTGCAATGAGCTATCATGTGTTTAATTTGGACTTCAAAAATTCCTCTAAAACTAACCTTGAAATTGGCATTGCACTTCTACTTTAAGTACTGCGCTTTTTCTTTAGTTGCCGCACTTTCGCCAGTTGCCTGATATTTTCAAAATTTTCCAGATTTCTCAATTGGTGATAGAATTAATGAGTTTTTACTAATGTAATTCATCTATGTAAATTTAATTATGTCCTAAATTGTTACTAGAGGACAGACGCATTGGGTAAAAGTGTATTTTTGGATAAATGAATCAGTTTCACCAAAGTTAGGGATGAGTTTGTTGACCTTCATAGTCTTTGGCTTTCTAGTTCTGCACTTTGTGGATTAGCTCCACAATTCAGGGATTTGACCCCTGAGCTAGGGAGAATCAATTTTGGTCTATATTATTCACTTATTTTCTCATAACAAGGGTTGGATGTTCTAGGATTCATCTTGGAACACTTTTTGTAATCATACTTTTGGCAAGTAATAACAAACTGAGTTGCAACTATTTTGATGGAATACTTGTGGTAAAGTGATTTGACATTTTTTATTCTTATGTTATACAAATATGTGAATGTATTGTGATTCATATTCATTCCATTTCTGAAATGTAATTTTTTTCTAAGTCAGAAAGACAGAATTCATTAAGCTTATGCTCTATTTTTGAGGAAGTGTTACAATTTGTTTCATTTTCTTGTTAGTAGAAAATAATTCCTATTTCTTATGCACTTTTCCCAAACCGTAGCAGTCTAAACCACTTCATCAGATATCCTCTTGTCTTAAACTACTTACCTGCCTTGCTCCATTAGATCCCTGAAATTATGATCCCTGTTTTCCCTGTCCTAATTTCTTCCCAGACCTATTCGCCATCCAACACCTCAAAATTCAATCAACCAAACCGCTGTGCTACTATACCTAGCCTAATATCTCATTGATCTAGTCATCTTGGTTGATATCCATTGGAGAGATCCCTCTCCTTCCTAGTACGACTAGCTACTTGTTGAAATATTAGTTTTTGGTTTCCTTTGTTGGACTCTTCTCAACCTTGGAGTTCAAGTGGAGTGATAACATAACTAGTGAGTAATTCTAGTAACACAGTTTACTATCAAATAGTTTAATAAAAAGTAACATATAAAGTAGTAGTAGGAACACCACCAAGAGCATAGGTAGGAGAGGGAGAGTAGATAGGAGAGTGGAGATACTTTCTCTCAAGTCCTTCCTGGTTCAAAAGTAAGCTTGACACTGGGAATATAGCTTATGTGGCTAGCTAGAGTGATAGTGAGATAGCTAGACCTAGTGTAGAGATAGAAAGAGATTAACTAGGATTGGTTAAAGAGCGAGGTTATATTGGAAGCTCTCATAAGCTTAGGTTCAATAGCTAGACCCAGAGAGAGCTTACTTACCTTAGATAGCTAGATTGGTGTGTATCTTGGGATTTGAGAACTTTCCTTGAGAGGTGGAGATAACATGGCCTAAGAGCTTAGATAAGAGCTTGCCTTGCTTCCTTTATCTATTCCTATGATGCCCATATGGATGGATAAACTCAAATAGGAAAGGATGATACCTTGGATGTTGAATAAACTCATGTAGCCTTTGCTTTACTACTTGGTCATTCACTGATTCTAAGTAAGTGATGCATTTTTCTTATATATTGGATGATTGATAAGGAATGAAACTGAAACTACTAAATTAATTATGTATATATTATATAGTTTCATTTGTGTTTGATCTAGTGATTATAGAGTGCCTCACATATGCAGTTCCATATTGATGGCCTCTAAATCTATATATTGTTGAGTAAGTTACAGCTTTTTCTCGATGAGAATATATGGTTCAAGTTCCTTCTATTTAAGAGCTCATACAAAAAGCAAAGATACAAAGAGCTAGAAAAAGACATGGATTCAATTGACTGAGTTAAGGAAACAAAAGTAAGGGTAGGTAGACTTGTTTCAAATCCATTTCCATATCCTTTTCAAGGGCCACTCTCGAAGGGCATGGAAATATACTACTTTTTATATGGATGGACTGAAGGTCATAAAGGTAAAGGTTTGAGAGCCAAAGAATAAAAACTAGAAATAGTCTAAGTTGTAGAATTTTTGCTAGTCAAAGTGGTAGTTAAGTCATTTGGTAAACTGAATCTGCACATGGATCTAAAACCTATGCTTTGAAAAACTAGGCTACTTTCTTCTCGTGCTCGGAACACTCTGAACATAAAGGTATTATTGCTATATCTATGCGTGTTATTTCTCATATTTTCGTCTCCTTTTTTTTCTCCTATATCTCCTTAGGATCAATTGAAATGGATCATGGCTCAATTCATAAAAATATACTTATGTCATTTTCAGGACTGTATTAATCACTTTTAAAGTACTAAGATGACACACATAAATTATCAACTAGGGAAGTCTTCTATTTCAATGGTAGTTTCACTATCTATGGCAATACATCATACCATAAGCGGAAATCAAACAAGAAGAAATCGTTAGTGAATCATTTTATGAAACTAACACTTATTCATGAATAAAAATGATCTATAAGAATGTAATCACACTTCAGATAAAAGAGTATCTAGCATGCCACACATTAACCACACCAGTTTGTACCTCTAATTAGATCTGTGTAATAGTATAATAAATACCTAGAATTGAAGAATATATACTTACAACTGACACAACAACAATGACACTCCACGAATATGAAGAAATGAATATAAGATATAATACATCTACCCTAGGATTTTAGTCCTTGCTAAAGAGGAGGGCCCTTCCTCCATAGCAGGGTTTAGGAAGAAATGAAAACTAAATGAGAATTAGATCAATCAACACATGTAACATCAACAACACGATATTCAGTATTATGATGATCAAAATTTGCAAAGTCAAAATGGCGATACTATTTTGTGCTAAATACCCGACCTTGAATGTCTAAGTGTCTATATAATAATTAAATATCTAGAAAATGAGGAGCAAATCATTCGTGATAATCTCCCGATTCTCATGCTGATCGAAATAAACTAAATATAGTTACAACTGATTCCCTCAATAAAAATACTGAATGGGAAAGCATTGATTTCAACCAAAACTCCCTGAAGTTTTTATTATAATTAAAAATACATGATAACTCCTAAAACTATCATTGGAATGTGACAACTGTAGCATATTAGCTTCCGAAGAGAGATCAACATCCAGAATTTAGCAATATGCAAACAAAAATGCAACCGTAGCTGTGGATCTGTAACAAAATCACGGTGTAACAACAAAAGATGTGAAATTCAAAGTGTTGACTCTGTGTGTTGTAGCAATTTCATGTAAAAACATGCTATAAAAACATCCTTCTAGCTGGTTCTATGCGCCTGTATGTCTCAGGTCCCTGTGCCTAAAATAGTATCTGAAAGAATAGCGAAAAGGATAAATAACTTCTCCCAATGTTCATGTTAGTTAGACACAAAAAAGAAACAACACATCATAATAATTAACAAGAATGGCAAGGTAATGAAACAAGATAAAATTATTTTGTTTCAAGATAAAGGAAATGAAAAAGGAAAGTATGGTCCCCAAGTTGGAGGTCAAAAAGGAAAAAATGAGGGAAAACAATGTAGGAAATGAGTATAAAAATGACACCCAAAATCTCCCCTCAGCTAAAGTGCTTGCATGTCCTCATGCAAAAATATCAGTTCACCCGATTATACCTCCTATGCAGGTCGGTGAAGTCGTAGGCACCAGCTGTGTCTTTGTTTGGAGACCTGCACCCCTAAGTAGCAAACAACTGTCTTGGCTAGGACTCTTCTTCGTAATATCTCAGCGCATAGTGGTCCAAGTATTCCTTCACTAGAAACCATATCAAAGGAAATCTAAATTTCAATCCAATCTAGAAGATTCTAAGGGATTTTACCACCTGAGCGTATTCTGGTATATGTGTAACAACAATTATGAAATTTTGTAATACAAAAGGTCCCCCTTCCTGTAACTCGATACTACTTGCTTCGTTGTGCTTGAGGCACCCTGTTAGCGCTCGGCTCTTCATTTGTGTAAACTAATTGAGACATAACTCCACAATTCTTCTTTTGTAGGTAGAATATGCCTCCCTAAACCCTAGAGTACTCAAAAAAATTTTAAATTCATGCCTCAGTTCAGCAGCCCTTCCCTGTTCTTCTCTAATCGATAGTGTTTTCTTCTTTTCCTTAGTCTCCATTTATTTCATGGACAAATGCCACTCAATTTGATTTCTCATGAATGAAATGAAGATGTGTAACTTCAACTCTTCCATATATGAGAATATAGTCACTACCATCTACCTACTAGCATGCTCAGAAATAATATTATGCAGAAACAACTTGTACAACAAGCTCTGTTCATCAAAATTGTTGGCGTGAAAAACATCAAGAAAAGTGCGGGTGGAAGTACCCACATAAGGCCTATCTTCCATGATAACTTCAAAATGAAAGAAATAATAATTCTCCCAAAGAAAAATAGGGTAGGATGGGGAAGGCCACCTACACCCCAACAAGTTGAGGGGAATATCATGAAGCTTATGTTTATCAACAGTCAAATTCTGAACCTACTGCTGTAACAACAATAACTATTCCTCCTATTTCTTTGCAGATTCCTTTCATTTCCATTCCCCCTAGCTCCTCTTCAATTCCTTCTCTACCCATTTTTCTTGTAGGGAACTTATTTTATTCTGATGTAAATCTAGTTGGATCACTCCCTATTAAAGGGAGAGTGCCTTTTGCTTCCACCTTTGAAACTCAAAGATGAATAATTTTTTCTCGGAACTCCATCCCTCATCGGGGCACGATGTTCCACTACATGAAATAGCATCTTTGGGTGTGATAACCTCTCTCGGGTGGGATTGTTCCACCTCACCTATCGTTTCTTATGGAACATCAACATCATAGGTCGTTTATTTTGTAGCAGTCTTCTATTTTCGCCTTGGTCAGCCGCTAAATTCATTGTTGGTTCCTCTATAACAGCAGTGGCCTCTATAGGTTCTTGTGGGCTAGCTTCCAGGTCGATTATTGTGGGAGCCTCTGATTTAACTGTTGGTTCTTGTGTAGTAGCAATATATTCAACAAGTTCTTGTGGAGTAGCCTCCCAAGATTCTCTTTGGGTGTAATATTCCTAATTAGCTTTCAGTTAGTTAGAATATTAATTTTTTCTTTTGATAAAAATATAGGTGAGTAAGTGGGTAGAGAGACCCATAAATATTTTTAGTTGGAATAAAATCACTTCTCATGTGAATGTGGATCATTGTATTAGCTCAATAAACCACCTTTAGGTGTGAACAGGGGCTAAAGCATGTGGAGACAGTTGAATTTTACCAAATCAACAACATTTTCATTGAGGTAGTGGAGATTTAATGGAGGACAACACAGTCATAGAGGAGGAGTGTATGCATGAGAGTAACACCATTAATGAGTGGGAAGCAGGGTGAGGAAGCTCACCAAGCATATAAGGAAGAGGAAGGCAACAATAAAATGCATTCTGATTATTGATTTTGTATTGGTGTCTTATGACATTTTGCACGCTTCATCTATTTAGTAGAGTTTGTTGTGTTGTTTAACACAAGGGTGTTTTCGAGCGGAAATCCCACCCTCATCATCGGGGGACTTCAAGTGACTAATCAGGAGAGGTTCATTTAGCATCATTTCCACTATCTTTCATAGGGCCAAGCTTCAACCATTATTCACAGTGCAAACTCCTTCGGGTTTGTGTTGATTGCAGGGAAACAATAGTGGAGGGTTGACAAACCCAATTTATGATCTTGTTTTCCAGTGAATGGAGAATCCCTTCATCTGGGAGTATATCAAGGAATTTTTTTGAGAATTATTCCACCATTCGGCATCATAAAAAGCAACAAAATTTATCCAAAGTGGAGTCTCCTCCATAAAATGTGTTATTTTGCAGTGCAGTTGCAGTGGGAGGTCAAGTACCCAAGTTCTTGACCTTGTTTTCTAGTGAAGGGAGAAACCCTTCATCCAAAAAGTTCATGAGAAGGGGCATCAGCCATTTTCATGTCAGATCAGCCACCTCCCACTAGGGATCTAGTTGCAGAGCATTATTCATCCCTAGGGCTACATTTTACACATTCTGTATTTTGAGTATTTGCGGAAACCCTTTATGGGTTGTCTTGGAATAGTGTTAGAAAGCCTAGATCTATGATCCCGACATTTTATAAGCATTATATCAGTAGATCCATGTATTTACATTTCCAGCAGCAATTAAATCCAGCAGAAACCATGCTTTCTTAGCCTCTGGCATTCTTGTATAGTAGTTTTTCTTCATATTTTATGTACTAGGTCTCTAGAGGCTTGTTTTGCCTAGCTTAAGTGTCTTTTTCCGCAATATATTGTATAAATTTGTTTCTATAATGTTTAATAGAATTTCTATATGATATGCTCTCATTTTATGTATTTATGTATCACTGCATTTTCCAGTTTTATGTTCTATATTCCCGTCTTTTCCATTTTGGAATATTACAGTGGTATTAGATCATGATCTCTAGCTTAGCTTGTGGGAAATACATCTTATGACACCCGAAGAAGAAGATGGAAGAAGAGATCCATAATGATGGATGGATTAATTTTTTTCTCATTTCTCTTTATATATATGTAGGATCTCTCCAAGGAGGTAAAACAAATGAGAAAAGAAATTCAAAGGGAAACTTGAAGAAGATATCAGAATGAGGAAGGTCCAAGCACTTCCTATTAGTAGCAAAAGAAACCAACAATGCATAGAGCTCCACAACAATCTACTATGTCCACTTTCTTTGAAGAGGAAGGTGAATGGCATGGAGATGGATGAAACTTAGATCATGATACTCTAAGTGATTATCTCAAAGAGTAAAAATTACCAGTCTAGAGCATTCAAGGAAAATCTAACTCTCCAACAGTTTATCGAAATCAAAGAAGAACGGAGACCTTGTAGTAGCAATAGAAGAAAAAGGCAGTATAGATTCCTTTTGCCTACATTTGATGTGTCATCCACAAGCACATCAAAGGCTTGGAGGAATAAGTTATATTCATTATTAATGCTATATCCAACAGAAGAAAGAGGATCTATTGAGATTGCAGCACTTCACCTTCAGTGTGAAGCAAAGTATTGGTGGTTCAGCCATTTGAAACATGCAAGAGTGACTACTTATGCATATTTTAGTCAAAGGCTGATCAATAATTTTGATAGGAGAAAACTAAAGGTAATTCCCATTGAGACATTTTCCGACATTGATGAGAGAGCACATGAGGAGCCATGGGAAGATGCCAGTACTATCACTTCGGAAGAGGAGCAACTTCCACTACCACCAGTTGCAGGAGTACTTGCATCAGGAGAAAGAACACTTGCATATTTGCAAGATGGTAATGATCTCTTGACATTGGGAGTCCCATGCATGATTCAAGAGATGCATGAGGAAGTGGAGGCAGATACCAATGTTGGAGTAGCAATAGAGGAGCATTCATCACCATCACCAGCAGTTGGGGAAGCCATTACACCAGTTGGAGGAACTCTTGAAGTTGTACAAGATTTTCCGAAGTATCAGCTTATATATTCTTTGCAAACATTTCCATCTATTCTTATTTTAGTACCTCAACTTGAGATTTGTGAGATCACGTGATCTGGGCCATTGCATAACCAAGGACTAGAGTACCTTGCTTATTTGGAGCAGAAAAATATCATAGCGCAGAGGTCCCTTGAATTGTTCAAGTAGGAGATGTATAGCCATTCTTGTTTCTTATTGTTAAGTTACACACAACACTTTGGGTTGGAGCATAGAGGTTCGGAGGATATGATGAGCATAGTCCTATCCAGTACCATCCGAGGCTATGAGTTCAACATTGTGTATGTCCATGAGACAGCAGATGCACCATCATGGAGATCATTAGTGTTGTCAGTGAGGAGCAGTGATGAGTTGGGGGCCCAACTATTCTTAGAGAATTCCTTTGACCGCTTCACTAATGAAGCATTGGGTGGGAATATGGTAGATGATATACCTATGATTATGGCCTTCTTAATGAGCACATCACATTTCAAAGAGAAAATTTTTCCTACAGCATATTTGGAACCTTATGGGTTCTACTGGTTCATTGATGAAAGGTCCTCATATAGAGATTTCTAGGAGGTTTCACTTTAACATATCATGGAGTAAAAATATAGTCATCAGATTGGGGAGGATGGTATTTTCCATTGGGTGGATACCAAATTGGAGCATGATAGGAGTCACCCATAGTTGGATGGATGGGTGAGGATGATGAGCAAGTGGTTGGTGAGCTACTTGCAGATCTATGACATGGGGAAGAAAGAAGCATGGCTGCCTTGGATGCTTTTGGGGGAGTATGGCTACTACCCAACATTTCATATATTCATTATCCATGCCTTAAATATGTAATATCCTAAAATGGAGAATGCAGTAATACAAAAACAAAATATGAGAACTACAACAATGTAAAAAAGTAATCTAATACACCATCAAATAGATAGAAATAACCAAGCCATGCTATCATATAGGAAGTCAATAAGCAATAGAAAAATGCTCAAAATATGAGACACTCAAGCCAAAGAGATGGCCGAGAATGACCCTAAAATTATCCCACAAGAGGGACTGTGTAACTAATGGACTGCTTGAAGGAAAAATGCATTGTTCCTGCTAGAAATGTCGTGGGAGCAACTACTGGAAAATATGAAAGTGTAGATATGGAAGTTTCGAAGCTCCGATGATGCTGAAAATTGAGATCTGGGCTCTATGATGGATACCCAAGATCATCCAGAAAGGGATTTCCAGATCTAGCAATCTAGGAAAATCACCCTCTAAAGGCTCACACCATATAGCTATTGGGTATGCAGATTGGCTACATAATATGATAAAATATGGCTGCAATATGATGTACAATCTAATCTATTCAAGAAGGGTTGATCCCTTCACTAGATCCTCAAGCTAGAATATCAAGATCTAACTCCTCTATCCTTCTCCATTGATTACAACTGATGCTACAGAACTATTGCCAGAAATTGCACTGTCAAGGATGGAGGCTCTCTAGGATGTTGCTAAATATGTCAAATTAGTTCAAAATTGGTGGAAACAGTGAATGTAAGGTGAGGATATGGTCCCTCACAGGATTTCCAGCTGAAATACTACAAACCTCCTTCCTCCTTCAAATATGCAGGACTGGATTACACAATCCTTGAGGGGACTATTGTTGCATGGAGGTAAAACATAATGGAATGAATTTTGGATATAGATCTACTTCTCCTGGAAAAATTAATATGAAGAACAAGGTGAAAGGATGGATCCTCCACTCATTTCTTAGCTGAAGTGATAGAAACAACCACCACCTCTCAAACCCTTGAACATGAATTGTGTTATTCATGCAACTAGAAGCACATATGAGTGTGACTGAAGGTGCCACCAATTCTTGATGATGAATAGAGCTCAATAGAAACCTTTGCAAAGTAGGCACTCAAAGTCCCCTATGGGTAAGGGTGGGAATCCTACTCGGGAACACCCTATGCTCAACAACACTACAAACTTAACTAAATAGCATAAGTGTGCATATAAATGTCAAATGACAAATCTAGATCTAAACAGATCAATAATCAATAATCTAAAGCTTGCCTTTTTTTTTCCTTCATCTTCTTTATATAGATTATGATCCTTTCATAGCTTTGGCCCACCTCACAACTGCATTGCACATGTGTCCACTAGCCTCGATGAATACTAAGTTGTCTCTCAATGATCTCCATCATGTCTGCATTTAATTCCCATTCTCTCCATCATGTGTGCATTAGATGCGCCACTTCCTCCACTGTGTCATCATAAGTGCTTTCTGATCTTACTTTGAATGCACTATGATCTTAGTTTACCTCCTCCAAGATCCTCATGACTTTTCATCAAAGATATATGATCTCCACTCTTCCTTCACTTAAGAAGCTTATCCACTACTCCATAATGTAAATCTAGATATAAAATATCCACATACACACATTAAGAGTGGATCTATGGGGTTTGTGGGTCCCTCCACCCTCTCATTTACTTAATTAATTATGAAAATTAAGAACTCTAGTATTCCAATTATCTTGTGGAAAATTGGGAATATTACAGTCCTCACCACCAAAAGCTTGCTTGTCCTCAAGAAACTGCAAAAGTGGATGCTATAGAAAACATCCTCCCTCCAAATGGAATCCTCCTATGGAAAGCCTCTCCTTCTGTCACAATGTGTCATGCATGCCCAACTCCAAAGCTGCCTCTCTAGAATGTTTAGAATGGCCTCCAACTCAAAATTTACATACCCATCCTCCTCAATGAATCTCCAAGTGAAAACCATATGATGTCCAAACATCTCCACTATACATGAGATACATGAAATGAAGTGGTTCCTTCCGAATGTGGAAAGTCCCAACTCATGAACTATCTCTCCAACCCATGATACATAGAGGAGATTGCATCTATCAATGCTCTCACCATTAGCCCCGTTGGCCATGTAGGATCCATACATAACATCATCATGGTGAAAAACAAGAAGAAGAGACATATGGATAAACATGAACAATTTCAAACCATATTCTCCCAATAACAACCAACGCAAAAAATCCTTCTGCTGCCATGCTCGATCATGATGAAAATAAATAAAAGAACCATACTCTCTCAATAGATGCCACCGCAACAATGCTTCTTGCTACCATGCCAAATCAACATCAATATATATATATGAGAGCCATACTCTCTCAATAGAAGCCACCACATCAATTCTTCTTGCTGCCATGCCAAATGAACATCAATATAGATATGAGAGCCATACTCTCTCAATAGAAGCCACAACAACAATGCCTCTTTCTGCACACCACATCATCATTGTACCAAGTACAATGACCATAATCATTCAACAGAAGCCAACGTAGTAAGGCCTCCTGTTTCCATCCTCCATCAATTTCATGCAATGTATGGGAAGAAATCAGGCCATACTCTCCCAATAGTATCCAAATAAACAAGGATTATTGCTGCCTCCTTACATCATCATGATGCAAGTCATGGAGCAACAACAAACTAATGGACATGTGGAACGTCTCATCAAAATAATACAAAAATCTCACTTCTTCCACATCATGTGAGAGTTATGCCATGTCCCAAACCCAAGTAAATACATGAACATAAGATATATCCCAAATATAACTACACGTAATGACATAAAACATATCCCAACAAAAGCAAACATATGGACATAAGATATATCGTGATATGTCCAAACTCTCTTATAAATAACTAGCACAACCATGCGTCATGCTTGCATGTCATCAATGATATGTATGGCATGGATCTTGCACATGTGATATGTTGGGTAAAATCCATACCCACCCAAAATTAACCAGCGCAGCCATTCTTCTTGCTTCCTGGTATCATAGATCTTCAGGAAGGTAGGCAACGTCTTGCTCCTCATCTGGATCCTCTCATCCCAATGTGGATGATGAATCATGCCGAGCTCAACCTTGGTATCCTCCCAATGTAGAATACCAACATCCTCCATCTAAATAGATTTTGACTTGATTAAATGTTGAAGTGCACCTCCATTGATGTCTCTCCATGAGATCCTCTCATCATTGTTCCATTGGAACCCATAAGGCTCCATACATGTTGTAGGTAGGATCTCCTCTTTGAGCTATAGAGAGCTCATCAAGGAAACACCATCATGATAATGGGAAGTGATCTCCATCACAATATGTCTACCATATATCATCTATTCCTTTATTTCTTCATGAATGAAGCTTCCTTAAGAATTCTCCAAGAATAATTGGGCCCTATCATCATCATTTCTGCTAAGTGGCAGCATTGTACATCTACATGGAGATACATGTGCTATCTCAGGGCCATATAAAATACTAAACTCATAGTCTCACACTGTACTAAATAGGACTGCGCTCTTCCCATCTTTTTCCATTCCACACTTCAACACAAAGTGTTGGGTGTAGCTCAACCATGAAAAACTGGGATAACAATACATCTGTTCCTTGATCAAATCAAGGGTCCTCTGTGTAGTGAAAATTTTCTACTCCAAATCAGCAAGGTGCTCTAATCCTTGGTTATGCACTTGCCATGATGGCATGGTCTCACATATCTCAATATGAGGTACTAAAATAATATGAGATGAAAGTATGTGCAAACCTTGGATAATATGAATTTCTGGAACATATTTCATATCCACAAGAGTTCCTCCAACTGATGCAATAGTCTCTCCAACTATGGGTAATGATGATGGATGCATCTCTCCAACTGTACCAACGCTGGTAACTGCTTCCTCCTCATGCATCTCATGAATCATGCATGGGGCTCCAAATGTCGAGAACTCAAGACCATATTTCAGATATGCAAGAGATCCTCCTCCTGATGTAAGTACATTTGCATCTCATGGCGGTGGTAGAGGCTCCTCCTCCTGAGTGATAATGAGGAAATCTTCCTTAGGTTCTTCATGTACTATCTCATCAATTATGGGATATTTCTCTATGTGAGATATCTCTGATTTCGTTCTACCAAATTTCTTCTTCAGTATTTGAATGAAATTTTCATAAGTAGACACTTTCATGTGTGACAAGTGACTGAACCACCAATGTCTTGCTTCACCTTCTAGGTGCAATGTTTCAATCTCCACAACCTCTCTTTCTGCTATTGGATATAGTTGAAAGAAGGTAGCTAATTATTCCATCCAAGCTCTCAATGTGTTTGTCGAAGATCCATCAAATTTAGGCAAGAAGAATATATGCCTCTTTCTTCTATTGTTGCTTTGGGATATTCTTTCTTCTTTGAGTTGCAAGAACTGTTGGAGAGAGAGATTCTCCTTCAGTGCTCTAGATTGTGCTTTGTACTCGGATAGATATTTAATTAAAGTCTCATGCCCCAAGTCTCCTTCATATTCAGACCGGTCCTCTCTTATCAAAGAAAGTGGATTTGGTAGAATAATGTGAAGCTCTTTGCTTCTCTGGTTGCTTCTGATGCAGATAGGAAGTGCTTGGACCTTCCTCTTCAAATATTCTTCTTGGATCCTATTTTTATTTGATCTCTTCATTTGATTGACCTCCTTGGAGAGACCTTGCAGGGATCTATAGAGAACAGTGGAAAAAATGCAATCATCCTTCATGATAGATATCTACTATCTTCTTCTTCTTTTGATGTAAAATATGAAGTGTCCACAAGTTGAGCGAAAGATAATGCTCTGATACCACTATAATATCCAAAAAGGGAGAATTTAGCAACACAAAAACACAATATGAGAACTGTAACAATGTAATAAAGTAATCTAAATACACCATCAAATAGATAGAAATAACCAAGCATTTTATTATATAGGAGGTGGATAAACAATACAATAATGCTCAAAATATGAGACACCCAAGCCAAAGAGATGGCCTAGAATGACATTAAAATGATCCCACAAGAGGGTCTGTGTAACTGCTGGACTCTTGGAAGGAAAACTGTGTTGTCCCTACTGGAAATGTAGGGTCAGAAACTGCTAGAAAATATGACAATGTAGATCTGGAAATTCTAGAGCTCTGATGATTTTGAAAATTGAGATTCGGGCTTTATGATGGATACCCAAGATAACCCAGAAAGGGATTTCCAAATCTAGCAATCTAGGAAAATCACCCTCTCAGGGCTCACACTATATAGTTGTTGGGTATGTAGATCGGCTGCATAATATGATAAAATATGGCTGCAATATGATGTACAATTAGATCTATGAAAGAAGGGTTGATCCCCTCACTATATCATCAAGCTACACATATGATTTCCAACTAAAATACTAGAAAATTTCTTCCTCTTTCAGATCTACAGGACTAGATTTTGTAATCCTTGAGGGGACTACTGCTGCATGGAGGTAAAACACAACATCCTGAATGTTGGATATAGATCTGTTGCTCCTGAAAGACTCAATAGGAATAAAAAGGTGAAAGGATGAATCCTCCACTAGTTTCCTAGGTGAAGTGATAGAAACAACCACCACCTTTCAAACCCTTGAACATGAATTGCATTATTCTTGTAGCTAAAATCATATATGAGTGTGGTTGAAGATGGCAACAATTCCTGATGATGAATGGAGCTCAATAGAAACATTCCCATAGTATGCACTCAAAGTCCCCCATGGGTAAAGGTGGCATTTCTGCTCGGGAACACCTTTTTCTAAACAACACTGCAGACTTGGATAAACAACATAAGCACACATAAAAATGTCAAATGAAAAATCTAAATCTAAAAATATCAATAATCAATAATTTAAATCTTGCCTTCGATTGTGCCTTCATCTTCCTTATATAGATTATAAGCCTTCCATAGCCTTAGCCCACCTCATAACTGCGTTGCACATGTGGCCACTAGCCTCCATGAAGACTGTGTTGTCTCTCCATGATCTCCATCATGTATGCATTTAATTCCCACTCTCTCCATCATGTGTGCAGTAGATGCACCACTTCCTCCACTATGTCATCACAAGTACTTTATGATCTTACCTTGAATGCACTATGATCTTAGTTGACCTCCTCTAAGATAATCATGATTTATCATTAAATATCCATGATCCCCACTCTCACTACAAGAAAAAAGGACATGGTGAGGGTCATGCTTGTGACGGACCTTTAAGGTCCTTCACCAATTTCACATATGGTGACGGTCCTTAAAAAAGCGTCGCTGTAAGTGTATATAGTGATGGTCCTTTAACATCCATCACCAAAGCCATTTTCAATGACACTTTTGGTGAGGGTCATTAAAGGCCCATCACTAATTCTATCTTTAGTGACACTTATAGTGACAAAATTTTAATGACCCTCACCAATGCTATTTTTGTTACTTTTGGTGACGGTCAAAAAATGTTCGTCACCATTGATCATTCCAATGAGTTTTTGATGATGTTATGTTCTTGTTAATATTTTTTTTTTTGTCAAAAGATAACAATTTAATACCATTATTGTGGAGTATTTTTTACAATATGTCAAAGGCCATAGTGGTTATATTAAATCATTTTTATAAGAAGTAATTAGTGTGTATCATTTCCCTTAAATAATGACTAGTCGCACGAATAGATTTTTCCTATGAGTCAACACATGATTCATATATATTAAGTTTATTATCTATAAAATTCCCTTTAGATAAAGTCCCACTAGTGTGTGTAGGAAATATATTATTTAATACATAATCATGCTCTATCAATTCTATTAATGAGAAAGACCTAACACTCCTCAACAATCTGAACACACCTTAAATTAATGCTTTGGCACACACTAACATCTTTTAAAACCTCGCATGTCTTGGAACATCTTTGTACCTAGAACATATTGACATTACATTGATGCCCAAGCACATGGTGGCATACGCTAGCACAACATAGAACTCTCCTAGCATGTGTTGGCATGCATGTAATCCCTAGCATGCCTTGGAACACCTTGGTTGAATTCATTGACATACATTAGCACTTGGCACACACTGCCACTTGGCATTTATTAGGACCTATTATTAGTATGGTTAGCATGCCCCTTTTGAAAAATATAAAGTCCTGACTTATTAACCCTCTTATTGTTTCTTCCTTTTGTTTCCTTGAAACTTCTTGACACATATTGACATACCCTGGCACCCAGCACATCCTTAGCACATGTCATGTATTCACACTATTTGGCACATATAATTAGCACACCCTAGAACTCCCAAGCACACTTTGAGACTTATTTACATGTCTTGATATTCCATAGCATGCCTTACCAATCCTTATCATAACTTGTCACTTCCTCCTTGGCATGAAAACTAGCACTCATGAACACTAGTCCCTAGCACACGTTCCTCGTATTCACTAACTTCCATGAATTTTGACCTAGTGCTCCCTTAATGTTTTGTACTAGTACTCCTTAACACTCCTCAACATGTATTAGAACTCTCTAGAACACCTTGTCACTCTTCAACATGCCCTTCCACTTCATAGCATGCAGAACACTCTGTGACACATATTTGCACTTGGAATGTGTTGGCACTTGGAAAGTCTTAGCATGTATGGAATACATTGACATGCCTTGGTATAATTTGGTAGGGTTTAATATTAAATTTATTTCAGATCGACTGTTGGAAAGTAGATGAGAAGTAACAGAGGAAGACTTGGCACTTAGAATGCACTAATACTTTGCACTTGGCACCTATTGGAAAAGGTAAATTGATAATTGATTAACGCTCTTATGTGTTAATTTCCTTGTAGTTTAACTTGTTTCTCCCTTTTTTTGCCTTGAATGTCCCTGGCACGCATTGACACACCCTTGCACATCTTGGCATGCCTTATCAATTGGCACATCTTATCATGTTTTACATGCCTTCGCACTATCTGATACATCTTAGGATTCCCTAGCACACCTTGGCACTCATGTCCTCACAGCTAGCCTTTACATTTTTTCATGACTTGGGAACCCAATCAATTCCTTAGCTACTACAATTCATGTGACAATATTGGCTTGCTTCAATCACAACAACTTGACCAATTGCACCAACTACAAGTAGATTGTGCCTTGTACACCTAATAACTACCTATAACTCACATTATGCCACTCATGTCCAAGCTCAACTTGTCCCACTTGACTAGTTATCAAGACAAGGATCACATGATATAGCCATGGCCATAAAACAACTAAGCAACATAGATGAAATAGGAAATATTTCACATGTATGTTCAGTTGGTATAAATGGTAGAACATTAACTTAGAGTTTGCAAGAACCACAAGATGGACAAGTCACACAAGATATAAGTCGACACATGTCGAGTGCCCCAAAAATTATACACAAAAATGTACAATATGCAGTTATCTAGAATAGTTTAAAGCATGAGCATGTAGCCAATGTGTGCCGCATCTTGTATAAAAAAATATCTAAAGGCAAAAAAATGTTGTGCCTAGCACAAAGTGATCTTCCTTTGTCTAAAAATACTATGTCGAGCCCCGTATAACAATAGTAGGCTTGCCTCCTATAAATCTTATTCTAAACTTCTCCTAACACACTTCGTCCTTAGCACACTTGAAATCACTCACACTCCCTGTCACACACTCTTATTCATTCCTTTCCTTGCATTTTGACATAGTTATCCCTTGATATGCCCCGACACTCCCTAAAACTCTTCAGCAGGCATTGACATTTTCCAAGATGTGTTAGTAGGCCTTTTCATTCCTAATGTGCATGCCTTGACCATCCCTAGATATCATGCCCTCACAACTACCCTTACTTAATTTGAAACTTGGGAACCCAACCAAGCCCTCGCTTGACTACAAGAGCTTGACCGAGTTATTGTTACTACAACTATATGATGTTGTTGAATTGTGTAGCTTGGGAGGTACTCCACAAGCCTAGTGAGATGGGTTTGTGTGAGTTTTTTCAGAAAAGGATTTGTGGGAAAAGAATCCAAGCAAAGGGATTTTGGACCCAAGATGGGTTTTAAAATCTAAAGGAAAATTAATATTTCCTAATGTATAAGTGGATAAAACAAGTAAGTTCTAGAGGGTTCCTAATAGGTCTAGGAAAAACTAGTTAAGGAGGCCTTAGGGTGAAGGAAAGAACATCAAGTGAGAAGGATCCCATTTGATCAAGGGGGAAAATAGAGATGTAGTCCTAAAGTAGGTCAAGTAAGGATTTCTAAAGGGATGTTGTGATCATCCTCCAAGAACAAGATCATCATGTGAGGGTTTACAAGAATGTTGCATACCTTAATGTCGGTTTGAGCTAGGAAGTAGGATGGCATATTGTTGGTTCTCTTATGGCAGATCAAGCTTAAGAGAGGTTTCTAATGAGAATCTGGGCATGTGATTTTAGTGGTCTCTTTGTGTGAAGGCCACATCAAATTATGAAATGTTGAAATTTGCAACAAGAAACATTGAAATTGGAAACTGGAAAGGAAAAAAAAAAATGCACCCACACTCGTGAGGAATTTTGATATACCGGGAGTGAGGAATGTGGGGCATCTAATTTATTTTTCCCTTAAATAAATTGGACAATAAATTGTAATTTCATCTCATAACAACTTGTGTCAGTTAACTAAGTCATGTTGATTGAGTTAGCTCAAAAAATACGAGTTGAGGGTCTAAGATGAGGCATGTAGAGGTATTAATCTACTATTTTTGGAGTCCATTTGCAGTTGATGCATTAGTGGGGTGTAGGTGTGAATTATTTAACTCAATTAAATGAGTTAAAATTAGTTTAAATAGTTCTAAATAATTTATGAGCTAGAGAGAGGTCAGCCAATGAATCAAATTAGATTTAATTCACAATGAGTGATCAATTAGATAATTGATAATTCACTATTAATAGCAGCATGCATGTCAGTTCCGAGGAAGCCCTAGTTGAGACAGACGTTAAAGGGAACATAACTATAAGTTATATTTATACTAAATTTCCCATGTGAAATTATAAAGTCATTGGGATGCCACGATGGATTGCACAATCAAGGAAGAATGATTTTCCTAATTAATAGGGAAATAGTTCCCTAGGAATTGCATGAGTAAGGCAGGTTGAAAGAAGGTTGAGAATTGGCTAAGTACTAAACTGAGTGTGCCTAGATCAGCGAGATACAATTGGGAGAGTGTTGGAGAATATCATGAGAGATTAACCATTGTATTGTTTCATGATTCCTTGAATTAATACACAATATAGATAGAGGGGTTTTGAGTAGTTTCTTTCCCCAGATACATCTTGTGTTGTGCAATTGATAATTTATTTCTCTTACTTATATGTCATTGTGTGATCATGTTTTGTTTCTGAAAATTGTAGGAAAGATTCAACATCTTGTTTTAGTACATTACATGATTAGATTGAATCTTGGTGGTTAGATTTTATAAATAGTATCAAAGCAGGAATTTTTTGGGTGGCGAGTTTGCAGAGAATATCTAAAGATTTTGGTGTAAAAATTTAAAAAAAAAGCATATAATTTGGATTCCTTGCGAAAAACTACCCAAATGGAAAATCAATTCGGAGCTCGGATGAGGGAGATATTGTCGATTTAAAATCAAATTTTTTTTAGAAACTTTTGTAATGGCAGAAAAATTAAAATGTGTTCGAGTCAAGAACCTATATGCACTTGAGGTACCAGATGCATGCAAAGCTTTGAGGAGCAAAGAAGAGGTTAGAGACTTGGCTGTTGAGAGGGAGTACAAATTACCTCTCAACATGCAGCCTTAGAAGCAGCTTCAAAATGTTGTGGACAAGCCACAATTGGAGAAGCAGAGAGGAGACCAAGTGGAATCGTCCACTCAAGTAGAGACCTCCATGAGGGGGAAATTTCGATCCAGATGGGCAGAGGGAGCACATGCAACCATACCTCCAGGTGAAAGGTGGGGTGATGTGTAGAAATAATCCCAAGGTAAGAAATTTGGGCAGGGTCCATTGAGATGGTGTGTCTCATGAATCGAACCTAGCTACGAGGAGTCCACAGTACAAAAATAGAAAGAAGGATCAGTTATATTGATGTAGTCAGATGTTAGGAAGACATAAATCAGAGTGACAGATGTCAGATACTGGAGCACAGATCATAGGTGGCAATAGTGCAAATGGCATGGATGCAGATGCTAGCAACAACACGGAGATTCCACTAGATAGGTGCAGTAGCTAGCAGCAGTCAAAAGACTCTAATGACAAATGCATTATATTGATTTAATTGTTAGGAGGCTATTTAGTTTCAGGATTTGTAGGTGTAAACAGCACTGGATAAGTGTTGCATGCAAAATTTTAAACGTATCGAATGGGATAAATTGAATTCCTTTCTTGTTGAGAGGGAGTGTTGAAATGTGCAACGAGAAATAGTGAAATTGGCAACCATAAAGGACAAAAAAAGATGCAGCCACACTGGTGAGGAATTTTTATGTACCAGGAGTGAAGAATGTGAGGCGTCTAATTTATTTTTCTCTTAAATAAATTGTAATTTCATCTCATAACAACTTGGGTTAGTTAACTAAGTCATGATGACTGAGTTAGCTCAAGAAATTCAAGTTGAGGTGATCAAGGTGGATATTTGTGGCCACCCGCTTATTCCACTTGGGCCCTCACTATTATCTCTTTCAGTTTTTTAGTTTCCTTAATTATGTCACATTTTACTATTTTTGTTATCTTTTCGGGTCTTGAACTTCCACTGTAGTTTTGAGGCCCCAAGAAACATTTTTTGGTCATGAAAGTTTTACTAATTTCATATAAATCACATTATAAATTGTAATCCTCAGAGATATCTTTCTGACGAGGTATCATGTGCGTCAAACAAAGATCATATGACCAAGTTATGACCAAAGGAAATTGGTTGCCCAACTACCCTCAACGAAGCCCATAAACTCTTGGTGTTACATCTCCTCGAGTTAGGATTTTCTATTATTTTTCAATAATAAAAAGGCCCTTGAGCCTAATTACAACATAGTTCAAAGGCAAGTAGCTGCCACATCTCTTATCAGAGATAAGCTACCATCGCCCGAGCTAGTTTCTTTTCCATTATGTCTGTAAGCATTTTTTAGTATTTGATATTAATAAAATGGAGTGTTATTCCTACTGCATCTCTGTGTTTATGTTTATTTTTGTATTTTATTGTGTTCCTGCATATTTCTGGATCATGAGGGTCTAATATGAGGCATGTAGATGGATTCTAATATTTTTTGGGTCCAATTGTAGTCGATGCATTAGTGGGGTGTAGGTGTGAATTAGTTAACTCAATTAATTGAGTTAAAATCAGTTTAACTAGTTCTAACTAAGTGATGAGCTATTGAGAGGTCCATTGAATTAAATTAGATTTAATTCACAATGACTGATCAATCAAATAACTGATAATTCACTATTATTTAGAGCTAGATCAGAAGTAGATGTAGGCATACTATTGACTGAACTAACCCTTGTTTAAGGGTCGACATTGAGACCTGAAGTTCATGTCAAGATTCAGTCAAAGAAATGCACAAAATCTATGGATCCATATGAGCTACGTCAAGTTCCTTATGGAGGCAAGAGTCATGGTTTTTTCTATGGGTGGATAGGGTTTGTTCTACAAAAATTAGAAGTACATAAGTATAGTGCCCTAGTTAGGACAGTTTCCTAGCATGCTTAGTTCATAAGGTATGCCTTTAAGACTGTGAAAAAATTGTGTAGAAGAAGAGTAGTTGTGACCCTTAAAGTGAGGTTTATTTCTGAAATATAGACCGCACATCTGGAATATGGTTTGCAAATTTAGTACGTGTGGAGATAGCAGATCCAAAGGATGGTGGAACCTAAGAAAAATATTGAGCATGCAGAAGAAATGTGCCATGTGAAGAATGTATTGACATGTAGAGGAGTTGATTTGGTGGACTATCGATGGAGTTTTAGATAGATATATGAAGAAACCTATAAAAAAATTAGTCAGTGGACTATTAGTGGTTGATTTGCGACCCTATTTCAGTCATCTACAGATTGTTAGAAGGATGATAAGAGGAGTAGTTTATATTTATTCATAGATTGGACAACAAAGATCAAATTGTCGATACACAAGAACAATGATTTTGAGAGGACTCAAACCATTGTTAGGTGGAAGATTTGAAGAGCCCTAGATGAAGAAAATATTGTGAGCCCTAGATCATTAAAAATAATTGACTGTGGTTGGGTACATTGATGGTATTCCAAGTATAGTTGAAGGGTTGTTAGGTGACTGTCAAAGAAGAGCCCTATGTCTTGTACTTGTGAAGGACAACAAGATTGGTAGAAGGGCAGGTGTATAGAAACTAAGGCTGTGCAAACTTTGAAGGACTAAAGTAGCAGTCAAGTGGGCCAACCAACTAGCCCCAGTTCACTATATTGTAAAGGATTAATTCGGTGAGAAGAAGGGAAACCTCCATAGCCCTAAAATTCTCATATTGGATCCATAGTACGGAAAAAGTGGGCATACCAAAGATTTGTTCATAAATGGAGTTGTAAACAATTTGTTACCACTCAAAATAGTAGTGGACCTAAAAGGGGTTCCTAAGAGGGCAGCAACTAGGACAAGGGAAATGGTGGAGACTTAGCCCATTGTCACCACAGCTAATGCTCCTTTCTCTTCACGAAATTTCACCTATAGGAGGAGTCCCGGTAGTTTAGGAAGTCACTTGTATATTATAGGTTAGTGAATAGGTGGGAAGTGACCCTAGAAACCCTTTCCCTAAGATAGAATAAAGAGTGGGACATGCTTTCCTTTCAAGCAAGGGACTTGATCTTCTAGGGAGAGAGGAGGGGGATTGAAGGGTTGAGGGAGAATAATAAGACTTATGAAGGAAGTTATCAATCCATAAAATCGTTTGGGAACTTGGATTCCAAAATGGTCTTTGATGAAAGGCCTTTGACACCAAATGGGACCACACGGGACTAGGTGGACCCAACCCAGGTTCAGGGATGTAATTTAGCAACCAATGATGTTCCTATCTTGGAAAATGTGAGGGGAAAAGGATCAGGCAAGATTTTTTACTTCGATGGGTCAAATTGATCCTACTAGGTTCTAGCCTTGGGAATACCTATGAAAAACTTCATCTTAGAGCTAGGGCTTGAGGCATCCAAATATTCCATCATCAGAATTGGCCCAAATAATGAGGGGAGTGAGGGGACCTACCAATGCAATTACCTCTAGAATATCAAATTTTTCCTCTAGCTATATTCTTGGGAAATTTATGGCCTAGGTGACCTAATGGGGCTAGACCTAGGGAAAAATGGAAATTTATGAAAAAAGCGGGGGAAATCATTACCCTTTTTGAGGTAATAGTGCATAATTCACTTGGGGATATAGAGTCAGGGGTGATAATGAACAATAATTCAGTTTCTTGATCAAGGAGGCCCAGAAAGTCAACTTCGTCCAATGTTAGAGGAAAACGAAAAGTGACCTTCAAGAATTTATACTTCGTACAAGTGGTGAAATTTTACTGAGATAAAGTGATATCTAATACATTTCATTCATCCAATAATGGCCCATACATTAAATAAACTAAATAGACACATAATTCCACATTTCCATCATGCAACAATTAGCCCTAGTTATAGCGAAATTCAATAGTATGCAACACCAAGTAGAATATGTTAAATTTTCACTCACAATGTTAGAGAGTATATCCAACCAACTTCACATTTGCAGAAACAAATCTCCAAGATAAAAATGGCCCAATTCCATACATAAAAATGCATACATCATCCAAAATAGTCCTCCAAGGAAAAATGTGAAGTTCTCTAAAGATAGAGAGATCCCAAGTCAAGTGATGATGCAAATGAATCCAACTAACTCCTATTTACATTGATTAAGAGTTGATTGAATTAGCTTATGGGCCTACATTAGCCCCTAAACATAAAATAATATGTAAGTAGCCCTAAATTTTGGTGGCAATCCCACCAAACTATCATACATGGAATAATAAGGCTCATAAGAGGTCAACTGATGCTTAGGGCCTTCTCGGAGGCTTACTGGGGTCCATGAGTGCCATAATGATCCATGGGACCCATCAAAAGTGTTGGACAAGGGGGTTTCCCCTTGTTCTCCAAAAATTAAACCTGTGGTGCTCTCATTAAACTTGTGGATTGAAATGGTTATGTGTGGCCACCATCAAAAAGTAGGTAAAGTGTTGTCTTGTTCATGATAGATTATTTGTCAAAGATTAACACCAATCCCTAGTTGTATTCCTTGTATCAGTGTAATTGTAAAGGGTCACGATCCATGGTACAAGAGCTCTAGCCTATTGTATTGTAGTTTGTAATATAATGAAGAAGGGTTTGCACACTAACACTTCTTGACATGCCCTAGTAGTCTAGCATACCTTGGAATTTCCTAACATGTAACCTTGCTACTCCCTCCTTATCACACCTAAAACTCACTGACACTCCTTATTATGCACTCTTATTCGTTCATTACCATGCATTTTGAACTATTTATCCCTTGTGTTTCCATGGCACTCCCTAGCACACATTAACACACCCTAGCATTTGGAACATCATAGCATGTGTTGGCTTGAGGGGTCCTGACCCAGGTTCAGTGTGCAAGGTTTGCCAACAAACCCCTATACTATTGGCCCTTTCGGCAATGACCTACTTGCACAGGTCAAAGTCTCACCCAAAGTAGTATTGGTGGGTGCTGGAACCAGGTTTCTTCACCCTGAGAAAGGATAGGTAGGGCAAGCAGAGCTGTGTTTGTCCCTAAGATACCTGGATCACCTTGTTCTGCACAGGGCCAAGCAGGTTGTGTAGATGGGAGTTGATTTTCTTGTATCTTTGCTTTCAAGGCTAGACAATCTTCCATCGTATGGTCCAACTGTCTACAATACCTGCAGGATTGTCGTGTGGGGTTCGGGAAATCCCATGCAAAATACCTCGTGCCTCCATAGTTATAGAAGATCAACTGGCAACGAACCCAACCTACACTTCTACTTCGGCTCCCATCCCTACTCTCAGATAGGAAATCATCCCTGCCTGTGGCATTTTTCAGTGAGGTAGGGTCTAACTGTACTTCTAGTAGCTTTCTCCATTCTATTACTAGATTATGGATTCGGCAATCCTGCTCCTCATGGCCAACTGACCGGAAAAACAAGCACCAGTGTCGCTTTGGTTCTAAAAAGTTGGTGCTCGGACAGGGGAAATGGCTGGTATTATGCAGCCATCTACGCAGCCATCCCTGTATCGGAACTTAGGTCCACTTGAGCTCCGTTGTTCTGGGTTGGGCCCTCCTACTCCCTGATACCTTGAGCGCAGATCCTTCATCTGTCGTGACGCTCGCCACAGTTCTGCATCGGCTTCCCTTCCACTTTCCCATTGTAGGTCCTGAATCTCTAGGTGCATGGCCCTGAGCTGTGCCTGGATCTACTATACCTTCAATGAAACATCTTTCCTAGGTGTAGCTTCTAGTTTCATGGTAGCTTCCAAATCTTTATCCTGTGAGTCAAAATTTTGGTGACCCATAGGTATCCGTAGGTGAGGGATTAGCATGGAAATGAACCATTCAGTAAGCTGTCTGTCATCATACTTAAATTATCCTTCTCTAATAGCTTGTTTTAGGCATTGATCCACTTCCCATATAGGCTCAGTTTCTCCTTTCTTGAAATCTTTTACATTCGCTACAACCTGAGAGTAGGATTTAGGTTTCTGAAACTACTGTTTCAGGGTGTCCTTAATATTTTGAATAGATGTGGCCCCATTTTGAGATATGTACCCCATATACTAGTCCAAAGATCTTTCTTCAAAGGCTAGGGATAGTTGTGCTTTCTTCATAGTATCACTCACCATGCCCTGTGTTAGCTCCCAGTCTGGACCTTAGGCTGAAAAAGAGAAATTAGGGTAACATCTAAACCATGCTCAGCCTTGTAGCTAGCCCTACAAGGTCAGGAGAGGGCTCTCTCCATGAAAAGATATTCAAACAAAGTAAAATTATGAAACTGATTTTAGGCTAGGTATAATAATGGGAAATTTTTTTAAATGAAATGAATGAATTTTCAGGGATGTATGGGACAAAATGGGACAGTTTGAAACACCGGGGAATTAAATCAGGATAAAGGTTATCTCATGGGGCAAGGTAGACAGGAAAACTTAGCAAAAATTTTTAATTAAGGATGGAATGGAAAGACTGTTAAGGAGCTGAAAAGGGCATGGGAAATGGATCCTTTTCAAACATAAGAAAAACATAAAGTATGAATGATTTCCCAAGGCAGAGCATATAAAATGGATTCTACCTTTCTATCTTGAAAGCATTCAAAAGAGATGTTTATGAATGAATGGTACACATAACAATTTACATATGAAATACAAAGGACAGAAAAAATTCTAAATTTCATACCACATGGATCCCACGAATTAGAGCTGTATCTCTTATTAATTCCCTGTCCAAAACTATTACAATGGAGCGTAGAGCATTCTTCTTGATTTTCCACACTATTCCCCTACTTCTGAGTTACAGACCGCTTTACAAATGATTTACAATTACATTAAATAGACCAGATTTTGTGGGAACATAGATCCACAGAAAGAGGAGCTATTTAACAGCTGAAGAACTGAAGTCCAATCATAGAAAAGGAATCCAACAATCTACCCCTGAAAACAAGGGACAACATTACATTTGACTACTTGGGCAGATTGTCAATTACGTTGTTGAATGAAAAATAGGCAATTTGAGGAGCAAATCCCTATTTCTATGCTGCTATAGAAATCTCTGTTTTATTTTAGCTCTCGGCCCTCTGACTTTTCTTTCCATTATTTGTTTGGCGAAAACTGATTTTTTTAATAAAACAAATTTGAAATTAAATGAAATGAAATTATGCCTTGAATGAAGGGAAACCCAATTTTTTGAATGAATAGGAGTGAACGAAAGCAGGCGGGACCTCCATTGCAATCGGAATCGGAAGGGGTGGGATGGGGATACAATCATATAACAGAACTGTGTAATATGCCATGCGATGCATTTTAGTACATAAAGGTAATCACAATCGGGGATTGGGGAAAGGGGAAGGTGCATTAGGACGAGACATAAACTCCGATGTGATGGGGAAGGCTCGATGGGTAATGCAATAACGGAGGGGGGAAATCCTTTTGAAAATAAATAAAAATGGTTTTTTGCTTTTAGAAAGGGAGGAAGGATTTTTATTTGAAAGGGCAGAGGGCTTTTATGGTGGGACTGGGGTATGAGTAATCGCAATTAGAATCGGGGAATTGGGGTAGATGCATAACACAACATAATTCCTCCGATGCGATTGAGGAGAGGCGATGGGGGGAAATATTTTGTATAAAAATGAAATAAAACATATTTCGATTTTAACAAAGGGAAAGGGATTTTTAATCATGGAAGGGCGGAAGTGGTTAATACATCGCATCATAAATTTGCATTGCGATTATGTAATCGGAAAGGGAAAAAAAAGGGGGTTTATTAAAGAAAATATAAAACTTTAACAAAACAAATTTTAGGGAAAGGTGGGAAAAGGGATTGTTGAAGGGTATAGGGAACTTTTTACTTCACTTAGGCATAAATTTCAATCTAGAAGTTAGTTTTGAGAGTGTAGTATACCGTTGGAGAGCTATTTCCGAGCTCTTTCTGCTGGAAATACTTAGAACATGATTTGACGCTAAACATGCTGTGGAAAACTTCTTTGAAAGGCAGGGTGATGACTTTATGGAGATGGCAGCTTCTGAAGTGTGACTTATTACATATGCTGACATAAAATTACATAATAATGATAATAAAGGAAAAGTATCATGTTTTCACCTCAAAACATGGTTTTGAGGTGAAAATTACGTCAAACTGAATAAAACATCTCTTTGATCTTCCAAGTGATGTGACTTTGAGTTTATTGACTTCCTCATGACCTTGCTGATATTTATTGACACCTGACTCATTAGTTTGACTATGGTGAGACCCTAAAACCTAATGAGACCCATCCTATGACCAACTAACATGACTCAAAAATTGAAAGTAACTCATGACTAAATACCATAGAGAGGGGAATCAAAAAGTTTCACATGAGGGAAAACTGATGAAAAATCACTACCATCAATGAATCCATGACCTAACAGAATGGTGAAATTTATTGGTATGGGACTCCTAATATGCAAATGAAAAAGAGAAATTTTGATCATTGATGGCAGTATGACTAGACTGACACTAACATTGGATCCAATGGGGATGGTAGCTCCTTGGAGGTGCCAAGAACATCGTAAACCAAGTAGCCTTATCCATTGGGCATGGAGTCAAAAATTTTGAAAAATGACACAATGCAAACTGACTCTGACTCAAGACTAAGACTAAAAACTGAAATAAAACCAAACCATACACATATCATCCAAGTTTTATAGCCTTCACCTCGGGCCCCAAACTTCAATGACTATGTACTTGAACTCTCATAAAAAATAACATGGTATATACAATGATGGTGACATAGTTTCTGATCCATTATCTTCAACAATGGTAATGCATTCTTTAAAAGCCTACCATTCACTGATCCTCCAGGGCAATCTTGGCCATCCATTTTTGAAAACAAGAAGGCATTCGTCCCCTGTATGTTGAAATCATGTATGGTACTTTCCATAGGTTGTAAAACTTACCATACTTCCCTTTGTCCTCATTTCTTGCATCCCATATCAACACCACATCATCTAACTAAAAATTTTCTGCTTTGGTATTTTGGTCATAGATATTTTTAATCTTCTCCTGCAACTGAATAATGTTCTGTGACACTTCCTCTCTTGTTTGCTGAAGGTGGATCATCTGATTGATCCTTCGTTGGTTGTCATCATCTTCACTACCAACTTCTTGTAATAATCTCATAACTAGAACTGTAAGTGATGTAGGAAAGGCAGCATCAGTACCATAAACCAATTCGAAAGGTGACATACCTATGGATTTCTTACTGCTAACTCTATCAACCCACAATGCGTTGATGAGCTTGCGATGCCAATTTCTTTTGTTTTCCTCCAGTGATTTCTTGATTATATTTATCAACGATTTGTTCGATGATTTTGCCAGGCCGTTGCCTTGTGGTTAGTATGTTGTCAAATGGCCCAGCGTGATATTATAATTATTGCAGAAATCAAACTTTTTCCTAGACTTTAAAATTGCTGCATTGTCTATTATAATCTTGTAGGGGCATCCAAAACGAGACAAAATATTCGATTCAAGGAATTGAATAATTGTCGTGTTTGTAGCCTGCCTTGCTAGGACGGCCTCGATCAATTTAGTAAAGTAAGATGTTCGTGTCAGGATCCATCGATGCTATGCTGATGAAGTGGGATGGATTTCTCCTATGAAATCGAGTCCCCATTGCTGAAATGGAGCATTTACTGAAACTGGTTTCAAAGGAAGAGGAAGCAATTTCTTCTTCCCTTGGAAAATTTGACATTCATGAAAACTCATCACTTTTTTGTATATATCAGAGAATAACGTGGGCCAATAATATTCTTCTCTCAACACTTTGTTAGCTGTAGTTTTCCAAAACAAATGGCCGCCACAATCACCTTTGTGGAAGTCATGCATTACCTTCTGAGCTTCTTCTTCAACCAAAAAATTGAGCAAAATACCTCATGGATCTTTCCAATGCAGAGCACTGTCTAAAATACAGTATTTAGCATATTTAAGTTTCAGTGATCTACCTTTACTCTTAGACATTCCTGGAGGAGGTGAAAGATGCTGAAGAACATGAAAAATATTTGAATACCATGGAGATTGTAGAAAAATGTCCGAAATTGGAACAAGAAAACCCTCATCTTCATCCTCTAATATTGTTGTTATGAGATTAATATCCAAAGCATGTAGATTCGATTGGGAAATTAATTTTTCCAAGCGTTATCCTTTGATCAACTTTGTGGGTTTTATCTCCAAATCATACTCCAACATAGCTACTATCCATTTACCTCTTCAACCTTCTGGATTAGTTTGCATCAGGACATCCTTTACTACTACATTAGGGACATATGCTATAGTATGTGAATGCAGAATATAGACCCTAAAATCCTTCAATGCCTTTATAAGAGCCAATACTTGTTTTTCAATAATATTATACCTTAAGGCAGCATATCTAATCGTCCTACTGAAAAAGGCATTTGGCTTTTCAACCTGATCTCTCTTTTGCGTTAAAACAATAGCCATAGTATGCTCTGATGCAAATGAAAAAATAATAAAACCTTGAGTATAGTCGGGATTAATCAAGACTGGGGCATTGGAAAAAGCAAAATTTACTAGATTGAATGACTTGGTAGCTTCTTCACTCCACTTGATAGTGCTATCCTTCTTCAACATGTTAGTCAATTCTCTTAGATGTTCAACCAAATTGGGTATGAATCTGTGCAAGAATTTCATCTTACCATTAAATGCTTGAATCTACTTTTTGTTCCGTGGAAGGTCTATGTGCTGAATTTCCTCCACTCTAGATGGATCAATGCGAATACCATCTTTAGAGATGATATGCCCCAGCAGCTTGCCTTCATCCATGGCAAAGAGACTCTTCTTTAGATTAAGAGAAATCCCAAACTTTCTCCATCGCTGAAAAACAACTCTCAAATGGTGAAAATGCTCGTCATCAAAACCAGAAAATACTGTCAGATCATCCAAATAAACAACAAGAAAAACATCTTTTTCATTGGCAAAAGCAATGTCCATTGCTCGCTGGAAAGTGGCTACAGTGTTCTTCAGTCTGAATGGCATTTTGGCATACTGGAAGGTTCCCCAGGGTGTTGTGAAGGCAGTTTTGTCTTGGTCTTTTTTATGCACCAATATCTGTTTGTAGCCTAAGTACCCATCAAGTAGTGACATCCTAGATGCTCCAACTACTCTCTACAGAATACGGTCCCTTTTTGGAAGTGGATAAATATCCTTTAAGGATGCATTATTCAAATTACGAAAATCTATGCAAAATCTTATTGCTCCTGTCTTCTTACGTACTGGGATCAAATTTGAAATCCAGTCAGAAAATATAATTGGAACAATGATACCAGCTTTGTACAATCTGTTTACCTCTTCTTCGATGGATGGCAGCAGCTTCGGATTGATTCTTCTTAGCTTTTGTCTAAAAGGCTTTTGATCTGGCTTAATGGGAATAGCATGCTGAATTATGTTCTTATCATACAGCTTCAAATCTGAATAATCCTATGCAAACACATCAGAAAATTTAGAAAGCAATTTAACATACTTTTCCTTTACCTCAGGGGACAATGCCTTTGACAAGTTCACAAACTTGGGCTTGTTTTCTGTTCCGAGATTCACATCTTCAACTCCTTTCTCAGTAGGCACTAAGCTTGGTTTCTTAGCAACATCATCCTGATAAAAAATCTCCTCTAATGGCATGAGACCCATAGGAATTACATTATCTTTCAGCTACAATATGTCCATCTGATTTGCTTCTAATTCTTGATCATCAACCTCATACTCACCTTATATTAGAGTGTCTTTAAATTTTCCATCACTCTGCAAAGAAGCATTATTCTCATTGTCATCCCAAAATACTTGCCAATAACTTAAATTGTCTGGAACAACAGGCCTATGTTTGACATAAATCTCAAACTTATTGTTGGAGTTCATGGGAATCTTCAAGTTGTTGGCAGTAGTGGCAAGAGAATCAGCAATAAGATTCTTCATCCTGGGTACTATTGTCAAAGTGTACTCAGGAAATGTCTTCAAGATATCCAGGACTACATTTCTACATGCCCTAAATCTCGAATGATTTTCTTGGTACTCTCCTTTCACCTGTTTGATTATTAACTTGGAGTCACCATACACAGAAATACTCTTTGCATTCAACTTCTTCAAAATTGTGAGACCTGCAATCAAAGCTTCATACTCTGCTTCATTGTTAGTGCAGTCAAAAGCCAACTTATAAGCACATACTCTAACATTACTGGGGACTTTTTCAGGTTGGAAAATAGGGCTCTGAATCCATATTCCAATACCAGCTCCATCCTTACCAACAACTCCATCAAAATCCATGCTCCATAGGCCTTCTTCTTCTTCTTGTAGATGATGAAATGTTGCTTCTTTTTCCACTTTGTCTTGACTGATTTCTACATCCTTCTACTGTTCACTATATTTTTGCTGCTGGCAGGCAGGAGGCTCAAAAGTGATTGCTTCTTTATCTTTTTCCTGTTCGAGGACTTCCCTGAAATTCTCTAAAATTTCAGGTATTTCATCCACTTGTACCAACTGAACATTCTCATCATTCAAACCACCATTTGAATACAATACAAAGGACTCTAAATCTATGTGGACTGCATTAATGGGATGATTTACTGGCTTCTCTTTGCTGGTAATCATATATTTCATTTTTTTCTCCCTATATAGCTTTCTATACTGGCCAAACACGGGAATGGTGGCATAAGAGAAGTCAAGCTACATGGTTCCTTTAAGTTTTGCACCCCAAGACCTAGATAGAAGCATTCCAAACTATGGTGGGACATTGGAAACAACTACATCCATCAAAACATTTTTGGCTGGGATTTGATATAAAGACACTACTAAGTCTTTGATAAGACGAATACAATGGACCCTACCTGAGTCAAAGGAATACAAATCATGATATTTATGGGTAATATCAAGTCCTAACTTCTCCATGATGGCTTTAGGCATCAAATTATGTGAGGCTCCGGAGTCCAACATAGCATTATGCAAGATGAACTCATGTAATCTAAGACTTAGGTAAAAGGGAGGGACTTCACTTTCTTCAGATTGGTTTTCTGTGGCTGGACCAAAAATGAGTTCAGGGTAGTCATCCTCTACATTCACCATATCAGAAATAGAGTCTATTTGCAATATTATAGACACCATATTTTTATATGCACTATTTTTCACCAATTCATTCAAGGGCATGGACACTTTTAGCTTAGCAATTTCGTTCTCTAAATTAAAGGAAGGAGCTTTCTATACCTCTTTAATGGGAGGATATTTCTTCTCTGCCTGCTCCTTTGCTATGCTCTGTTGATTACTTTCATTTTTTGTGTTAATAACTGAAGGTATTTTGCTGGAGGAAGGATCGGCCAGCTCTTTCCCTTTCTTCTGAGAATCGTTCTTCATTTGGAGCTCTTTCCTTTTCTGAATGGGACTGATCGGAACATATTTGTTCCTCAAAGAATATTTCTTTTTTTGAGCCGATAAAGCGCTCATGTACCCTCCCTGGTAATCATCAGATTCTTCTTCTACTATTGCTTCACTGCCCAAAATGAAGTTGTCGTCTTTTCGAATGTCTACAGTCGTTGTGTATTCTTTGTCTTCAGTGAGATAAATTGGTGCACCATCAGATGTGAAGAAGTGTTTGGCTTCAATCACAGGATCATCATCATCATATATATCTATTCCTCAAACTTAATTCTGTTGTAATGGAGTTCTGATTTGCTGCTGTGGTGGCACTGCTTGGTCCTCTGCTCTTTGTTCTCTCTGCTTAATTCTGAATTGTGGCTGTTGCCCTCTGAAATTCGGATTTCTTATTTGACGTTCAGGTCTATCCAAAATGGTTAATCAATCAACCATCTTTTCCACTGTCCAAATCAAGGTGTCCATCTTGATATATGAAGGGGACGATTCTTCTTTCACAGTGACTCTGTTTTCAGCTCTGGTTCATGCTCTTTTAGCTATCAAATTTGCTTCTACACTTACCGCTATCTTTTGCATGTCTTCCAACGTAGTGGGATCTCTCTCTCGCAGCTGATATGCCATATCATCATCGAAACGATTTGGAAATTTAAGCAATGCTAATCCCACAGGAGGTTTAAGGTTAGCGGGAATAGCATTATATACAACATTCAATCTTAAACAATAGTCCTACATGGTTTCACCCACATTTCTCTTAATATTTTCGTACTCAGACAAAATTTGGAATGGGTTTTTCTTTACCTCCCATCGGTCTAAGAACTATGTGTGTAACTCCTGCAAAGTGTGAATACAGCCTGCTGGTAAGGCTCTGAACCACTTTCTAACTTCACCTCCAAAAATTTCAACAAACAATCTTGTAGTTACATTTCTTGCCTCTACCTCATGTAGATAAAAAAAAGTCATTCATTTTATCAACATGCTGCTGGGTTGTAATGCTTTGAGTGGCATCAAATATAGGAATTTTACTTTTATAGTCAGCAGGAATATCATTGAGAACCTAAGGTAAAACCAGGGGTGCATACCGAGCAGCCATGGCTCTAGGTGGATTTACAATAGTGTTTGTAGTACTGGGATTTAAGGGAGGCATTGATGGAGGAGATGAAAGCTGGGAATTGACTAATGAGAATGTTGATGAATTAAGAGGAGGAAATGTTGTTCCTAATGATTCTGAGGGCTCAGGGATATTAGTTACAATGATATATGACTGAGGGGAATTCAAAATGTAATCATCAATTGAGGAATCTACTCTTTGAACTTCAATATCTACAAGGAATTCTGAATCTAAAACTGTGTCATCAATTGCAGTTTCAGACTTATTTATAAACAAAGAAAGCTCAAAACTCTCATGAAAAGAAATATCTTCTACAAAGAACCACTCACTGGGCCAATTATGGGATCTGAAGATAGGTCTAGGAGTTAGTCATCCTTCTTGTATTCCGACTATTCTTGGGATAAGATTAGGATTCTCAAACATAGGGGGAGGATTTGGATCTGGATTGGCCCTTGTGTATATTCTTGAAGCCAGTGTGGTCAAACTTCTATTCTACAAAATTTTATCTCAGCCTAGCAAAATCTTAACATCATCATCCAGAGTCCAAGAATTTATAACGAAAATATTATTGGGGTAATGAATTTTTATGCCAAAAACTAATTCCCCAGTATGGTCGCCAGAGATGTTAGCTCCCGATCTGGACCTTTGGCTGAAAAAGTGAAATCGGGGTAACATCTAAACCATGCTCATCCTTGTAGCTATCCCTACAAGGTCAGGAGAGGGCTCTCTCCATGAAAATATATTCAAACAAAGTACAACTATGAAACTGATTTTAGGCTAGGTATAATAATGGGAAATTTTTTTAAATGAAATGAATGAATTTTCAGGGATGTATGGGAAAAAATGGGACAGTTTGAAATTGGGGAATTAAATCAGGATACATGTTATCTCATGGGGCAAGGTAGGCAGGAAAATTTAGCACTAAAGATTAAGTAAGGATGGAATGGAAATACTGTTGAGGAGTTGAAAAGGGAATGGGAAATGGATCCTTTTCAAACAGAAGAAAAACACAAAGTATGAATGATTTCCGAAGGCAGAGCATATAAAATGGATTCTACCTTTCTATCTTGAAAGCATTCAAAAGATATGTTTATGAATGAATGGTACACATAACAATTTACATATGAAACACAAAGAAGAGAACAAATGATAAATTTCATACCACATGGATTCCATGAATCAGAGCTGCATCTCTTATTAATTCCCTATCCAAAACTGTTACAATGGAGCACAGAGCATTCTTCTTGATTTTACACACTATTCACCTACTTATGAGTTACAAACTGCTTTACAAATGATTTACAATTACATTAAATACACCAGATTTATGGGAACATATATCCATAGAAATAGGAGTTGTTTAACAGCTGAAAAAACTGAAGTCCAATCATAGAAAAGGAATCCAACAATTTTCCCCTAGAAATAAGGGTAGATTCTAAATTATGTTGTTGAATGAAAAATAGGCAATTTGAGGAGAAAATCCCTATTTCTATGCTGCTGTAGAAATCTTTGTTTTATTTTAGCTCTCGACCCTCTGACTTTTCTTTCCATTATTTGTTTGACGAAAACTAATTTTTTTAATAAAACACCTTTGAAATTAAATGAAATTAAATTATGCCTTGAAGGAAGGGAAAACCAATTTTTTGAATGAATAGGAGCGAAGGAAAGGAGGTGGGACCCGCATCGCAATCAGAATTGGAAGGGGTGGGAGGGGGATACAATCATATAACAGAACTATGTAATATGCCATGTGATGCATTTTATCACATAAAGGTAATCGCAATTGGGGAGCAGAGAAAGGGGAAGGCGTATTAGGATGCGGCATAAACTTCGATGCGATGGGGAAGGCCGGATGGGTAATGCAATAAGGGAGTGGGGAAATCCCTTTGAAAATAAATGAAAAAAAAATTTGCTTTTAGAAAGGGAGGAAGGATTTTTATTTGAAAGGACGAAGGAATTTTATGGTGGGACCAGGGTATGAATAATTGTAATCGAAATCGGGGAATTGGGGCAGACGCATAACACAACATAATTCCTTCGATGTGATTGAGGAGAGGTGATGGGGGGAAATACCTTGTATAAAAATGAAATAAAACATATTTCGATTTTAACAAAGGGAAAGGGCTTTTTAATCATGGAAGGGCAGAAGATAATGTGGTGGGACCGAGGTTAATCAGCATCAGAGATTGGAGGAGGGCGGAGGGAACATTTTTGTGACTATGCCGATTGGGATGGTCCGATTATCTGTGGATCGTCAGATCGGATGATGAGATCAACAGCAAAGGAGTGGTCAGAGGTTTGCAATCGGCAGGGGCTCA
This sequence comes from Pinus albicaulis, assembly GCA_034641835.2. NCBI lineage: Eukaryota > Viridiplantae > Streptophyta > Pinopsida > Pinales > Pinaceae > Pinus > Pinus albicaulis. The sequence goes on along the minus strand of CM076580.1, from coordinate 254,839,896 downwards.
ATCGGACAAAAAAATTTATGAAATCACAGAATGCATATGGACCATTCAATTGAAGGGAGCGATCAACAATCAGTGTGTACATCGGAGTTATATAATCGGGAGCCGCTTAATGCAATCACATCAGAGGTTTTGACAAAGGGCCAATCGGGCGCACATATAAAATGTTGCGATGCGATGGGAAAAGGACTTGGGTAGGTGGGGTTTTATAATATAATCCTTTATGTTTTATTATAAAGCTTCGAAGTATGGAGGGGAAGTAGTTAATACATCGCATCGGAACTTTGCATTGCAATTGTGTAATCGGAAAGGGAAAAAAATGGGTTTATTAAAGAAAATATAAAACTTTAATAAAATAAAGTTTAGGGAAAGGTGGGAAAAGGGACTGTTTAAGGGTATAGGGAAATTTTTACTTCACTTAGGCATAAATTTCAATTCAGAAGTCAGTTTTGAGAGTGTAGTATACCGTTGGAGAGCTCTTTTTAGGCTCTTTCTGCCGGACATACTTAGAACATGATTTGATTCCGAACATGCTATGGAAAACTTCTTTGAAAGGTAGGGTGATGACTTCGTGGAGATGGCAGCTTCTGAAGTGTGACTTATTACATATGCTGACATAAAATTACATAATAATGATAATAAAGGAAAAGTATCATGTTGTCACCTCAAAACATTATTTTGAGGTGAAAATTACATCAAACTGAATAAAACATCTCTTTGATCTTCCAGGCGTTGTGACTTTGAGTTTATTAACTTCCTCATGACCTTGCTGATATTTATTGACACTTGACTCATTAGTTTGACCATGGTGAGACCCTAGAACCTAATGAGACCCATCCTATGACCAACTAACATGACTCACAAAGTGAAAATAACTCTGACTAAAGACCATAGAGAGGGGAATCAGCAAGTTTCACATGAGGGAAAACTAATGAAAAATCACTACCATCAATGAATCCATGACCTAACGGAATGGTGAAATTTATTGGTATGGGACTCCTAATATGAAAATGCAAAAGAGAAATTTTGATTACTAATGGCATTATGACTAGACTAACACTAACACCCTACGTAGTCCATACCGAATCTGCCACAAACTAGAACCGATTCATGTCTTCATCATGCGCACCTTTAAAGTTGTGTAATTTCAAGTGCGCTGCCGTGTCTCCCCTTTCATAGGTGTCAAATATCCGCTTGTCAGTACCCGATCCCTTTCTCAAGATTTTCCTGGTCTCGGCAACAGAACCATTTTTTGGCTTGAGGGGTCTTGACCCAGGTTCAGTGTGCAAGGTTTGCCAGCAAACCCCTATACTACTGGCGGCAATGACCTACTTGTGTAGGTCAAAGTCTCACCCAAAGTAGTATGGGTGGGTGTTGGAACCAGGTTTTCACACCCTAACAAAGGATAGGTAGGGAGAACAGAGCTACGTCTGGCCCTGAGATACGCAGATCACCTTGTTTTCCATAGGGCCAAGCAGGTCTCTATTCGCATCCACGTGTGCTAGGTCTATAATTATATGATTTTATGATATTAGCACAACATTGCATCAATAGAACAGAAAAAATCTAGATACAAAAAATACACTTACACAGATCTTCGTAGCGTAAATACAGAAACAAACAATGCAGTAATTATCAATTATTCACACCAAGAGTACTCATAGATTCAGTTCTTAATCAACCTTTCTTATTCATCAATTCTGCAATTCCTTCTTACAATTCCCTTCCCAACCTGCGCATACAACAGCAGGGTCCACACACAGCTGGACTTGGATCTCCGCGCACACAGCCAGCAGGAGTCCTTTACCCCAAAACCCAAACAGATAACTTAAACCACAATTTGCATCAATAGCTCTTCATTTATCGTCCCTTACAGTAAAAAATGTTCCTCTATTTATAATAATCTAGCCTAGACTTTCCTATGGTCCGCAAACTGTGGTTTTCGGACCCCTGGTTTACCCTTTTACCCATTACAAGGCTTTCGGGGCTTTGACCCATCCCAAAACCCCTGCGCTAGACTAAATCTAATCAAAAGTATTCAAAATGGACCAATTTCACAGCTTGTAGGAGACCCTCTTCCAACAACATGTTGCCCTCGCACTCTAGCATTCCTTGGCACTAACTTGCATACCTTTAAACTCCCTCCTTAGCAAACCTATAACTCATTGATACTCCCTATCACACACTCTTATTCATTCATTTCCATGCATTTGACACTAGTGCTCCCTTGTTTTTCTTTGGCACTCCCAAACACTCTTCCCTGGTGTTGGGGTTCCCATGTTTTGGCCAGATTGGCAAGACCAAAAGATGAGACAACATCAGAACCACTTTGGGGCCCTAGAATCGAGCCCTCCTGGACCCGGAGAGGGATCTCTCCAAATAGATCAAAGAATGATATCTTCGAAGCTCAAAAATAATGTGTTAAAGAAGTTATGAAGCACAAAGGGGGGTTTTAAAAATGATTTGGTTGAAGGATTGCTGGGTTGGTTAGGGGATCACGGACTGGGAAAGCAATGGGAGGGAAGGAACAAAACAACAGGCTGTTTCAGCAAAGAGGATGGCCAAGACCGTGCCATCCATTGGGCTATGGAGTCATGATAGGGAAATTACTTGCATCCACTAGCCAAGGCTTCCAAAGGGAAAGTCATCTATACTAAAGGATATTTTTAGATAGATGATGGGATGGAACATTAAGGAGGAAAGTGAAAGAAGGAAAGCAACCAATTTTCTATCTACAGATCAGGTCAGAGGTCATTTAACTCCAGACCTGCTTGGACATACTCAAAGGCAGCTCTCAAAGAGACTATGGGGCTGCTTATAGATCAGATTAGAGGTCATTTAACTCTAGGTCTGCTTTAGCAACTCCAAGGGGAAAACAGAGATAAGATAAACAAAGGGATCTCATAAAGGTAAACTGGTCGTGCAAGGATTCTAGTGGACAGGGCTAACACTTATCCCCAGTATTTCCAAACCTTCCAGTTTAAAACCCAACAAGAACTTCTAAGAACTAATTCAACCAATTCATACATCAGCCAGCAGGCAATAACATCCACTGCATTGGTTAAATCAACTGAAACCAGCTCCTAGATAGCACATAGAGCAGAAAACATAAAGGTAGGGAGAACAGACAGGATAGGGCACCTAACAAGGGTGAATCCTATACCATTATTCTGATGCCTACCAGAAGAACATGAAACAATATGTAAATGTGAATAACGGAGTTAAGAAAAACATCACCAATAGCAATAGACCAGGATCCTGTGAAATGTGCTTTGATTAATAGATGCAAAACCAGTCGTGTACAATAAGCTCAATGGCTGTTATAAATTCGTACTTTCTCCCAAAATCTATTACATACAACTACTCCGTTTACATCCCTCCCAAAAAATGCTTCTATCACCAAATCAATCTCCTAATAAAGAAGATGCCCAGCAAGGCAACAACAACCTTTACAATACGTTCACAGGGATCTTTATAGGAGAAGAGAGGAAATAGAGGTAGCTGAACAATTGAATGAGACTCATTAAGAGAGTAAGGCGGAAGTGTTCACGCCCATACCACTCAATGGCTTCCTGCATCGCTGCGGTACTTCTGTAATCTGGTTCGGAGATCTCTGTCAGGTCGATTTTGACCTCTGATACATCTTTCAAATCCTTACGGTGTCTGGAGCTTTGCGATGGCCCTCTGGAATAAATGAACTGGGTGGAAGTCCGCGTTTTCTCCATACCTCCATTACTGCTACTCAGACAGTCTTAAATGAAGCTCCTGTCTATGTATTTAATTGCTTATGGGCTCGAGGAGATATGGAGAACGCTGTAGGAAAGGTGTACGCCTAGAGAAAGAGTACTCTGTTGTTAGGTGGCGCAATTATGACTTGCTGGTGCGCTCTTAGTCTTTGGACTGTGCTTGAATCCTCCTCAAATCCTGTTTCTGTTGCTTCGCTGGCCGCTGAAATGGCCTCTCTGTGATGTTTGCGCACTTTGAAATAGACCTGCTTAGGACCCGGGCGGTGGTGGCGAAATGCTATGGAGGCGGAGGAATGGTTAACACGGTGAAAACCCAAATATTGTTGTTTGGGCGAATTACACAGGGAGACGCGAAAAAACAATAGACGGAGGCGTGAATGTGGGACCCAGCAGAGGTGGAGGATGATTAAATCTGAGCCGTCAGATCCGGGAGGAGACGGACGGCGGAGATGCAATCAGAGGAGAGGCAATCGGAAGAGATTGCAATCGAAAGGGCACGAACATGAGACACACACAAACTTTTGATTGCGATCGACAGGGGAGAGCGATCGTCGTTGGATCGCGAAACAGACGAACGGCGGGGATGCAATCGGGAGGGTTTCAATCGGGGGAATCGGAAAACAAGGTTGCGAATGATCGGAGGGCACAAACATGTGACACACACAAACTTTTGATTGTGATCGGCAAGGGAGAGCGATAGCCGTTGGATCATCAAGGTAGATCAACGGTGCGGAACGTGCCGCGGGGCTTGTCGAAATAAAACAATCGCATCGGGTTTTTTGAGTGTTACAAAGGAAATGCACCCGCCGGTTGTTTCGACAGGATTAGTCTCCTTAAGGCTTAAGCGCTTGGTCTTGGGTGACGGGCATATGTGGGGAAGTGGTTGGAGGGGCTTAACGGGAAAGGGGCTAGGCCTTATAATAAGGTCGGAAGAGGGGTTTTTTGCCCATTTTAATGTATTTTGAGGGTGAAGGAGGGGAACGATAGAGGAATAAAGGGGGAAGAAGGCCAACTAGGGTTAAGGGGGAGAATAAAGGGGATTTTGAGGGAATTTAAGGGGGTAAAAAGGGAAATAGAAGGGGAAGACAAGGGGAGTGAAATAGAGGTTAAGTGGGGAAATGAGAGGGAAAAAGGGGGGCCTTTGGGCATTTCTTCGTAGCAGAGAGGCTTTATGAGGGAAACCAGCAGAGGGGATTTCATCAAAGGATAAAAGACACATGGAGGCTTTAAGGAGACTGTGTTTTCAGAGGAAATGCATTCCTTGGAGACTCAACAAAGATTTAGCCCCCCATTTGCTTGTCAAAAATTTCATAGGGGGGCTAACAGTGGCTCCACATGGGGATGGATTCTTCTTGAAGGAGTCAAGAATTCAAAAGATGATCTCTTGGTGTAGGCCAGATGCCTGCTGCTTGAACCGTCCATCTTTTTCTTTGATCTGCTGCCACAAGCTATGAAGACAACATATCAGTAGAGACAATTCTCCCAAACAACTACCTACCCACACTACAGTCCTAACATTTTTCTTCTTGGGTGCATTTGGACTTGCAGACCCTTTACATCATTAACTTTTACAAACAGGAAAAGTAAACCTAATCTACTTCTACCCTTATTACTCCATGAGACCAGATTAGACTGATGGTGTCATATGTTTCTCTACCTACACTACTACTTGCTAGGATTAGACTGTCTAGCAGGTTTCTTCTCTATATTCTAAGACAGAAATGAAACAACTAATCTACTTGCTCATAGACTGAGCTTTATTGAGCTTCCTACCTACCCTACCCTAACTGGAAATCTCTGATGTTCTAGGTGATATGATAAAGCCAATACAGCCAGTCAAGTAGTAGTGAGAAAGGATATGAGCACTGGCTGCCTGTCAGAGATAACCACAGGGTGCTTTGCTTGGGGTTCTTCAAAACTGTGGTCACCATCAGTAGTGACCATTCCTGATGAATCTGGCCCGTGCTAAAGATCAGCGCTGGAATACCTGAGCACATCAGGGCCTCCATGTACTCTGCCACAGGATCAACGAACGCAGGATGTATACTCTCTTCTTTCTGGCCTGCCATGACTGGTAGGCTGTCTACATCCTGGGCAGCTTCAATTGTTTCTCCTTCTTCCACTGCGTCTTCAAGGTGGCTCTGGGGAGCCGGATCTTCTTCTTCTTGCACTTCGAACAGCAGCGGAATCTCTTTATTTTTAGGGGGCGGGAGACTTTCCAAAAAGGCCCTCGGGTCTCTGAACTCGTAGGATATCTCTTGTGAGTTTAAAAGTTCGAGCTCAGCTTCATATCTGTCAATCACCAAATCAAGAAACATCTTCTTAAGCGCAGGTAGATGATTGAGTGCTGAGCCAATAGGGACAACCTTTGGAAGGTCCTCCCATTCAATTTCTGCCAGTACACTCGCTACTCCACTCTGAAACTCTGCTATGAGGATCGGATCTATTTCTCGCAAATTGTTCAGAGTCTCCATTAGCGAAGTGGACTGGTCTTTGGCGTGGATGATGTTGTAATTGCGACATGGTCTCCCAAAGGAGTCTTATGTGGACCAAAGATAAGCAGGCCTACCGATCACCCGTGGAGTCTTATCATTCAAGGATTAGAGTCGCTGTGGATGATTCAATCTCATCGTCCACCACGTTGGTTTGCCAAATCAGAGCCGACTAATCGTCCTCAAAATGAGTCGCCATTGAGGTTAGGTTCCCGCTGTTTTGCGTATTTGCACACTAAAGATGAGACAACATCAAACCACTTTGGGGCCCTAGGATCTAGCCCTCCTGGACCCGGAGAGGGATCTCTCCAAATAGATCAAAGAATGATGTCTCTTTGAAGCTCAAAAATAAGATGTTAGGCTAGTTATGAAGCACAAAAGGGGGTTTTAAATGATTTGGTTGAAGGGTTGCTGGGTTGGTTAAGAGATCATGGACTGGGAAAGCAATGGAAAGAAAGGAACAAAACAGCAGGCTGTTTCAGCAAAGAGAATGGGTTAAGACAGTGCCATCCATTGGGCTATGGAGTCATGAGAGGAAAATTACATGCATCCACTAGCCAAGGCTTCCAAAGGGAAAGTCATCTATACTAAAGGATCTTTTAGGCAGATGGTGGAGTGGAACATTAAGGAGAGAAAGTGGAAGAAGGAAAGACAACCAGTTTTCTGTCTATAGATCAGGTCAGAGGTCATTTAACTCCAGACCTGCTTGGACATACTCAAAGGCAGCTCTCAAAGAGACAAAGGGGCAGCTTATAGATCAGACCAGAGGTCATTTAACTCCAGGTCTGCTTTAGCAACTCCAAGGGGAAAACAGAGATAAGATAAACAAAGGGATCTCAGAAAGGTAACCCATGCAAGGATTCTAGTGGGATGTGCTAACACTTATCCCGTAGCTCCCAAACCTTCTAGCTTAAACCCATCAAGAACATCTAAGCGCTGATTCAACCAATTCATACATCAGAGAGTAGGCAATAACATCCACTACACTGGTTAAATTGACTGAAATCACTTCTCAGATAACACATTTAGCAGAAAACATTGAAGGCAAGGAGAGTAGACAACATAGGGCACCTAACAAGGGTGAATCCTATACCATTATCCTGATGCCTACCAGCAGAACATGAAACAATATGGAAATGTAATAAACAGAGTAAGAAAACATCACCTATAGTAATAGACCAGGATCCTGTGAAAAGTGCTTTGATTAATAGATGCAAAACTAGTCATGTACAATAAGTCTACTTTATATTGCTGTACCTGCATTTTTTCCTCTCCCAAATTTATTACATAAACTACTCGCCACAACTTGGTATCGCCTAACAACAACCGAATCCAATCCTCTAACAAAGAAATGCCCAAAGAAGGCTTTTCGACGGAAATCTGATACGTTCACGGGGATCTTTTATAGGAGAAGAGAGGAATTAGAGGTAGCTGAACAATTGAATGAGACTCATTAAGAGAGTAAGGCGGAAGTGTTCACGCCCATACCACTCAATGGCTTCCTGCATCGCTGCGGTACTTCTGTAATCTGGTTTGGAGATCTCTGTCAGGTCGATTTTGACCTCTGATACATCTTTCAAATCCTTACGGTGTCTAGAGGTTTGCGCTGGCCCTCTGGGATAAATGAACTGGGTGGAAGTCCGCGTTTTCTCCATACCTCCATTACTGCTGCTCAGACAGTCTTAAATGAAGCTCCTGTCTATGCATTTAATTTCCCTAGGCTCGAGAGGCATGGAGAACGCTGTAGGAATGGCGTACATCTGGAGAAGAGTACTCTGCTGTTAGGTGGCGACCATGACTGTTGGTGCGCTCTTAGTCTTCGGACTGTGCTTGAATCCACCTCAAATCCTGTTTCTGCTGCTTCGCTGGCCGCTGAAATGGCCTCTCTGTGATGTTTGCACACTTTGAAATAGACTTGCTTAGGACCCGGGCAGTGGTGGCGAAATGCTATAGAGGCGGAGGAATGGTTAACACGGTGAAAACCCAAATATTGTTGTTTGGGCGAATTACACAGGGAGAAGCGAAAAAACAATAGACGGAGGCGTGAATGTGGGACCCAGCAGAGGTGGAGGACGATTAAATCTGAGCCGTCAGATCCGGGAGGAGACGGACGGCGGAGATGCAATCGGAAGGGCACAAACATGAGACACACACAAACTTTCGATTGCGATCGACAGGGGAGAGCGATAGCCGTTGGATCGCGAAACAAATGAATGGCGGGGATGCAATCGGGAGGGTTTCAATTGGGGGAATCGGAAGACAAGGTTGCGATTGATCGGAGGGCACAATGTGAATGTTGCGATTACGATCGGGCGGGGGGCGATAGCCGTTGGATCATCAGGGTAGATCAACGGTGCGGAACGCACCGCGGGACCTATCGAAATAAAACAATCGCATCGGGTTTTTTGAGTGTTACAAAGGAAATGCACCCGCTGGTTGTTTCGATTGCGATTGGCCCCCAAGGCTTACGCGCTTGGTCTTGGGGAAGGGCATATGTGGGGAAGTGGTTGGAGGGGCTTAACGGGAAAGGGGCTAGGCCTTATAATAAGGTCGGAAGAGGGGTTTTTTGCCCATTTTAATGGATTTTGAGGGTGAAGGAGGGGAACGATAGAGGAATAAAGGGGGAAGAAGGCCAACCAGGGTTAAGGGGGAGAATATAGAGGATTTTGAGGATTTGGGGGGTAAATGGGGAAAGAAGGGGAAATAAAGGGGAGAGAAAATAAAGGCTTTGGGGGATGAAATAAGAGGGAAAAAGGGGGACTTTGGGCATTTCTTCACATAACGGAGAGGCTTTATATGGGAAATCAGCAGAGGGGATTTCATCAAAGGATAAAAGACACACGGAGGCTTCAAGGAGACTGTGTTTTCAGAGGAAATGCATTCCTTGAAGACTCAACAAAGATTTAGCCCCCTATTTGCTTGTCAAAAATTTCATAGGGGGGCTAACACATCTTACCTTACCATAGACACATTCTTCTAGGTGGTGCACTCCACTAAGAGGTGTACTTGCGCCTTTCACTAGTCTTGTTCACACTCAGTTTCTAGCATTTAGAGGATAAAGTGGCTAAGAACCAACTCACCCCACCTTTGTAAATGCTTGCACATTTTCCTAGGGTGCATTGTGTGTAATTTGTGGTGAAGTTTTATGGCTAAATCACGTGGTCAATGTGAGCATAATGCACACCTTCTTACATATTTTCTATTTTGAGATGAGGGTCAAGCCTTATGCATTATTTTATACTTGATGAGATGGGATGGCCACCTTGGAGAGCCCAAATGCCATTTTTAAGAGGTACATTGGCATAATCTTCAATGAATTAGTTGTTGTAGTGATTTGTAATAAGGAGATCTATCAGATCGTTGAACTTGATCACATGGCCATTCATTCACTTTGTATTAAGGAGATCATTGCACTTGATCACATGGCCATTCACTCACTTTGTATTATGGAGATCTATCAAATCGTTGCACTTGATCACATGGCCATTCGCTCATTTTGGGGGATTCATCCCACCTTATTGAGCTTTCTTACTTGAAGATTTGTACATGTGACATAGATCCACATACTTTATTAATTATTTGATTTTCCCTTTCAAGATAGTTGGAGGATAATGAAGTTTATGATTTGCTAGAATAGATCTAGAATTTTAATATTATTATTTTATTGAGAGGTAGTTGAGACAAAACTCTATATAATGGAGACTCCTCTCATGTAATGGTCATTAAAGGATTGAGAAATGAACTCTTGCTACTAGTACCGTGTATTTTTTCTACTAGAGATAATGGATGTTTTAGTGATTCACCCTAGTGAGGGAGTTTTCTACATAAATGATGTTGTCTTATATTGTTGATATCTTCGATGGGAAATGATTGTGAAGAATAAAAATTGGTGATATCCTTCCATTTTACATGTGAAATGCATGTCTCTTTATGTATGGTTATATGCACTTGTAGTTCATTTTTTATATGTAAAAAACCTCGTGAACATTGGATTTATCTACATTGGTAAATTCATATTAGCAAAGGACAAGGAGGAGATTTTCTTTTCTTCCCTACCTTTTTTTTATTTTTTAATTAAAATTTCGCCACTTTGTTTGGTTAAAGATTTCCAGTAGTGTAAATCTAAATATGATCTATTCGCCTAGGCACTAGTTTTCAGAAATTAACATGGTATCAGAGCTTAGACTTCGAAGAGAAAAGCAGATCCAAAATTGTTGAGTGCAAATCTATCAGATCCTGAGGCCTCAACATCAGATCTACAAATTGCTTGAAGGATTAAGCATGAGACAACCATCATAGGAAGTAATCTCAGATTCAAAGGCAGACTAGATGGTGCTTCAAATTTCTTGTCTTGGAAGAAAAAAGTTGCAATGCTCTTGAAAGAGCAAGACTTGTGCGCTGTGAAAATTCGAGAATCCTGAATCCTACTGCAACAACTGATATTGTTTCTTGTATTTGTTAAATAAATTAAACAAATTGTTTATTGTGCGCTACGACAAATAACGAAACAAAACACTGCATCCTTCACAAAACAAATACTGTGAAAGAAAAATAAATGTTGGAAGAATAGATGCACACACATAATATGTCACTGTTATTTTTGGACTAAGTCCCCGGAAAAACCCAACTCGGGAAAACCGGTGCAACAACTAAGGATTTGATTATTATGTAGTAGTGAAATATAAGTACAATCTATGAATGCTTAATCTAGTAATGCAAAACAAAGAACTAACTGGCAATAAAACTAGTGAGAAAATTTCTCACTTCCACAAGTGATCCGACACTGACCTCAGCTCGATTTGTGTTTCTCCTTGCTCCCTTTGCACAGTCACTATGTCATCCTACGCAGTACTGTGTCCCACAAGCTCGGAACCGCGTCTCCTCTTCTTTTCTCGCCAGCTAATGTCTGGGAAATGGATCCTCATGGCCTCCGGAGTCTTTGTCCAGATTTTGGCACTGACTCACTTCTTCTCCCCAACAAATTGCCCACTGAAGCTTTGTGTTGCCTCTTTGTGGCAATCACTGCCTCTCTATAATGTACTCACCAGAACTGGAAAATATTCCTCCGGCCTCACTATCTCTACCCCTCTCACTGCGTCGAGCTCACTAACTCTCTCTCCGACAACTAACTGCTACTACTCCGAAAATCGATCTGCTAGTGAAATCGAACTACTGGTTTGTTTTCTCCATCACCACATCGACCTTCTCTTATAACCCTATGTTGGCAAACCAACGACCAAAATTAAAACATAATAAATGGCTAGGATTATTTACGGATCGATTTGTGTGAGTTTCTAGATTATTCTCGCCTTGACTTAATTAATACTAATTAATTAACTAGTTTTCCTAAGTTTGGACTTGGGAAACATTTAAAATTTGGTTAATAATCTAATTAAGTCACTTCTAGGCGGAATTTCCATAAACGATTTACGGGTTCTGGATATGTCATGTATTCTAGCCTCTCCACAAAGTTTTGTAGCTAGAACACATCCGATGCTACAAAAACTAACACTCCCTCTTAGCGAGGAATGTGTTCTAGTACTGTTGCACACCTTGTAGCAACACCCTGTTTCTACACCATCTCCTGTCACGTTGTTGATGTCTGGTTGTTGCTGCCCACCAACTACTGCGCAACTTTGATATCTGATGCATCTGTGTTGTTGCTCACCCTGATGTACTTCTGCCAAATCTACATATGCACTGCAACTTTGTTGTTGCTGCTACAACAACATTTGCAACTCCCTCTCATATGTTGTTGTTGTAACTACAACATCTGCAACTGAGAACTATCCAAAAGTATTGAACCATATGTGTTCAGTATGATGCATCTATCACCCGAGTCTCGACTGCTATTAGTCTTTGTGTTGTCACTGAATCCTTTACGCTGCTATTGACTCTGCACTACTGCCAACTCTGCTCTGTGTTGCCTCTGCATTGCCTCTCTGTGGAAATCAATGCCTCCCTGTAGTGTACTCACCGAAACTGGAAAAGCTTCCTCCGGCCTCACTATCTCTGCCCCTCTCTCATTGCTTCGATCTCACTAGTTCTCTCTCCGGTAACTGACTGCTGCTACACTGGAAATCAATCTGCTAGTGAAATCGAACCGCTGGTTTGTTTTCTCCATCACCACATCAAGCTTCTCTTATAATCCTTTGTTGGAGGATCAACAGCGAAGATTAAAACATAATCAATGGCTAGGATTATTTATGGATCGATCTGCATGAATTTCTAGATTATTCTCACCTTCACATAATTAATATTGATTGATTAACCATTTTTCCTAAGTTTAGACGTAAGAAATATTACAAAATTGGTCAATAATCTAATTAAGTCACTTCTAGGCTAAATTTCCAAAAATGATTTATGGGTTCTATATATCTCATGTATTCCAGCATCTCCACAAAGTTTCGTGACTAGAACACATTCGATGCTACAAAAACTAAGACTAGAACACATTCGATGCTACAAAAACTAACATGGGAAAATGTGGAGAATGTCCTTCCAATGCAAGCAGATCCTGCAGATCATGCAACACAAGACAAGAAGGATGTTAGAGCACAGAGGGTGATATTAAATGTTGTGAAAGATCCCCTGATTCCTAATGTGGAAGAGAATACCACAGCCAAGAACATGTTTGATTCCCTTATCGGTATTTTCTAGAGTGACAATTTGAAACGGAAAATGGTTGTGAAGAAAAAGCTTTGAGAGTGCCAGATGACCAGATCTGACAATGTTATCAGTTACTTCAGTTACCTTAAGAGGATCACACAGATCTGTTATCAACATGTAGTAGTTGCAAAAAAATATCGTAGGTGTAGAACTAGTGAATGTAGCTCTAAATAAGTTCACCAAGCCTTGGAACAATTTGTGAAGGGGATTGGTGCCCAAGAGAACATTCCAGATTGGCAAACTCCAAGCAGGGAGATGATGATGAAAAATTGGCCCTCGTCAGTAAGACGAACAAGGGCAAAGGGAAATTTTTCACCAAGAAAGGTAACAGTGAAGGAGAAGGACATCAGCCTGGAAAGAACAAAGACATGAGCAATATCATGTGCTTTGTTTTCCATAAGCAAGGTCACTATGCTTAGTCTCGAGTGTGAAATTTTCTGAATGTGCTCAAACAGAAACCCTACTGTTAAATTTTTTATTTACTTCTCCTACTTACATTAAGTAATTAATGAGAAATCTTCAACATTAACATCGAAGTAAATACATTAACAGCCTACACATACAGATCTAAACTGAATAACACGCACAATGACAAAGTGACACACAAGGATTTTCTGGACAATTGTCCTTGGAAAAACCCAATGCGAGAAAATTGGTCTTCTGGCTACTAAAGGGTTTTTATTATTAAGCAGAATCTAAGTACAACAAATTTGGGCACCAATCTGGTTAACCCAGCAGAGAAATAAATAAACTACAGCTATACCTCTGTTCTGGAGACAAAAGAATTGACTGATTCACACCCTCAAATGGGATTTACAAAACTCAACCTTTTTCGGCTTCTAGAAAATGCCAGCGCTGCTCTGAAGCCCTCTGCGTCAGCCCCTGCACTGATCAGGAAGGGCTTGCGTCACCTTAGACTAGGTTACGTTGCCCCTGCACTGCCCTGGCTAGCCAACGTCAGTCCTCCTGGGACTGCGTTAGCCCTCCTAGCACTGTGTCAGCCCTCCTAGCCTCCCGCTGCCTCTGCACTACCCTTGCTGGGTTATGGCTGCTCTGCGTAGCTGCTACTTCCTCTGTGTTGCTCTGCACCGCTGCTTCTCTTCACTTGTTGCACTCTTGGCATGGGATCAAACCATCCCTCTCGCCAACACTGCCTCTCGCTGCAGTTGAAATGATGCAGGGACATGAGGCTTAGAGACAAAAGCTTCATTAATTATTCCAAAATCCAAAAAAAGTTACAAGCAAAGGTGTTGGTACCTTTAGCTGTCAATTTACAGTTGTAATAGATAGGGTTGAACTAGCATTTAGGAGGATTGAACAGTTTTAGATTTTTTTAGCATATTTAGCTTCAGTTGATAGATTTAGGGAGGATATGATGTAATTAGGATTTTGTCTAAAATAGAAGAATTCAATCCTCAAGAAGAGGTCGATTGTTATGTAAGAACCTATAAATTGCAATCTCTGAGGAAGAGGAATTCAAAATTGGGCTATAGAAGACTGGATTGAGATGGTTTTCCCTCTGTTTTAATAAAATTGCAGGTTTTTTTTTATCTGTGTATTTATTCCTCCGAAATCCATTTAAATTCATGTTCTCTGTGTATAATTTGAGTGTATTAACCTTTGTATAAAAGGTCGAGAGAAATTGAAAAGATTATGGTTTCTGTGCTTGAGATTGAATAATCAACAAATGGTCTCTGATTATTGAGTTATTAACCTCTGTATAAAGGGGTTCGAAGGAAATTTGGAACTCGGGTTTCTTTGCTTGAAATCGGGTAGTGAGAATTGATCTATGTTGATTGATTTACACAGCAAATTGGAGATTTCCAAGAGGAGTTGAGGTTAACTGTAACCAGCGCAAAAATTCACGTTTAAATGCATTTGGAAACAAAAATTGAAGGTTGAGCGGTTTTGGAGAAAATCGTCCACTGTGTTCGCACCACTTTTGAGTCGTGAGCGGTTTTAATCCAATTGAACGCGATCGTATCGTGTGCTGATACGTCACAGTGCCAAAACCACTAATTTTGCGTAACATTTGGTTGATAAAGTTCAGGGGTCGAATGAGCGCGATCGCTGTCCGATTTGATCTATGGGAGATCCGACGGTGTTCGCGTCGGGAATGCGCAGAGGTTTAAATCCAAGGTATGGACATAAAATTTATGAAGTGGAGTCTTATTAAATGTTGAAATCCGAAACATTTCTGAAAGTCTAACTTCCGAAGGTATTTAACCATTGTTAAATATGCATTATAATATTACATTTTCAAAGGTTTAAAACATCATTTCTGAAAGGTTTAAAGCACTGTTTTAAAAGTCAATTATGATATTCCCGAAAGGTTTTCAAACATTGGTTAAAGTGGGTTTATTATATTTCCGAAAGGTCATTAACATTGTTTAAATGTATAACCTTGGTTTAAATTGCTTTATTATGTAATAAAGAGTAAAGGGACCTTTTTCTTCTGAATGTGAAAATTTATTAATTTTATCAACAAATTTGATAAATTTTGATGACCGAGAGTGAAAATAAAGACCAGGATCAGATTCCCCCTGAATTAGAAGACATTGTACAAAAGTTTGAGCAGCTCTCCTTAAAGCCTGCACCCACACTACCATCATGAAACACTTCTGAAATTCTTAGCAAACCACGCCCTAGAATTCCAGCTTAGTTTCAGTGCTCTACCACTGTGTGTGTTCTCCAACTGACCCCAAGCCCTCTTCTTATACTTTTCTCGTTGAAACATCAACGGTCGTGATCAAATTTTGAATCAACGGCTAAAATTAGAAGATGTTTGATATGTGTAACTTAAGTCATTTTCATCACATGATTAATTTAATTAACTTTAATCTTTTAATTTTCCCAAATTAGACTTAAGGTCCTTAATTTAAAAGATTAATTAATTAAATATCTCTTAAATAAGATGGAATTTCTTAAATCGCTTTCTGGGCCTTGGAGATCTCATGTACTCTAGTCCCTCCAAAATTTTGGGAGCTAGAGGACATCAAATGCTACCCCAACACCCCAAAACCTCAACACTCTCTCTTAGCAAGGAATGTGCTCTAGCAACAATACTTCACCCTAAATTTTTGCATTGATCTCTGGTGTGGGTCTCTATGATGATGCTTGGTCTGTTGCCCTTCATCACTGCGTTGTTGCTGCTCTCTCGTACTGTTGCCCATGACGCTGCCACCGCCACCGCCACTGCCACATGTACTGCAGCTCCCTCTCAATCTATTGCATCGTACTACCAATTGTTGCACTGCAACTCAGTTGCTGAGAGTAAGCAACTGAAGTACTCCTGCCTAATCTTTGACAGACAAGTCAATTGGGCTACATCTCATCCTTGAAGTTCCATAGGCTACTGCTCCATGTTATCATCTGGAGGCTAATGCGTTGTTGCAGCTCTGCACTGCCTAAGCAAACCTCCTCTGCGTTGAAGTCCCCTACGTTGCGTTGTCCTCCTGAAGCCTCTGCATTGCTGCAACTCTGCACTATGTAAGCAAGCATGCTCTACGTTGTTGAAGTCACATCAGCCCCTTTGCGTTGTTGCTACTACATTGCTACTTCATCTGCATTGTGTTTCTCCCTCTCAGTGTCCATCTCTGCCTCTGCTCCATCTGTGATTCTCTGCACCCACTGCTCCACTTGTCCCACTACCGTCTTAAAGCTCTCGTAGCTCGTATGTAATCCAAGAGATGGGCTACTCAAGGATCTTGCCATATTCTATAGTTGCTCTACAGATCAAGATCGCCCCACTTTCATGGTTCATGAGCACTACGTCATCTTCAGAGCCATCGTCTGCTACAACAACCTTGGAACTAGAAGCTTCCTTGTCCTTTTTCTTCTGATGACAATTGCTGGCGAAATGTCCTAGGTCGCCGCATTGGAAACACTTGAACTTCAACAAATCACGCTTCTTTCTCCCTTGTTGCCTCTCTGATTCCAAGGCGGCATCTTCCTCTCATTCCTTCTTCACTTTGCTCGAACCAGTGTTGTACTGTCTTTTGGTCATCCGGCAGATTTCCTCTTGTCAGAGGATAGCCCACATGTTGTCCCAATTGGGAAGGTCTGCTCTGCCCAGGAGACTTTTGACAAAAGTTTCGTAGTCCTCTGTGACTGCATTGAGAGTAGTCCTCACCATGACATTGTCATCTACCTTGACCCCCATGCCAGTCAGCTGATCCCGGATCAATTGTAGTCTGGATAGAAAGGGGTCGATCTCCTCTCCCTTAGCCATCATGAATAAACTCAACTGGTTCTCAAGAAGCATATTTCTCTCAACGAAGCCTCCTTCATACAATGTGGTTAGAGCTACCCACATCTCATGAGTCCTTGCCTTCTCGGCTATATGTGGGACCACATGATCTTTGACCCCATCCCTAATGAAACACTTGGCATGTGTTGTTGCTTCCTCGTGTTTCTCCAAGAGCTTCGCATCGGTCGGTGTAGCCAAGACTTTCTCTGCATGCTCCCTCAAGCCGTATGCCTCCATGACTACCAGGATTCTGGCCTTCCAGATAGAAAAGTTGGACAGGTCCTCCAACCTACCCTAATCACATAGTCCATGTGGCACCATCTGCTCAGAAGTTTGTCGAGACGAATCCTCCTCTCTATTCTAGAGACTCGGATCTAGGGTCCTTGACGAGACAGGCTCCCTCTGCTCCCTCTGACAATTAACTCCCTCTCTTGGAAGTCTGCCAAGCAAAACGAATCAGCTCTCCTCAATCCTCTGATCGATTTATAGATCTCGTTGGCAAAAAATCTTCTAAGAATTTTTTCTCCTCCCGCTCTTTGTCAACTTAACTTAGGCTAAATTCTACACTAACAAAATTTTCACCCCACCAACAACTGTTGAAGGTCTGCATCTCAGCTTCCGGTTCTCGGCACTCTGCACAGCAATCAGCCTTTGGACTACGTCACCCTGGCTAGCCTCTACGTGAGCAAACTAGCCCAGCGCAGGCTGCTCATGCGTCCCTCTGGGTGACTTTGTGTTGCCTCTGCATGGCCCTACTGCCTCTGCGTCCCTCTGTTGTTGCACTGCCCTCTCCAGGTTATTTGTTGCTGTTGCTACTTTCTGCAGCACAGATTCTTCAGCCTTTTTGCTGGAGACTCAACTAAATCTGCAATCGCTCTAATACCATGTGAAAATTTATGAATGTGCTCAAGCAGAAACCCTATTGTTAAATTTTTTATTTACTTCAGAAACCCTATTGTTAAATTTTTGATTTACTTCTCCTATTTACATTAAGTTATTAATGTGAAATATTCAGCATTAACATCGAAGTAAATACATTAACAGCTTACACATACAGATCTAAACTGAATAACACGCACAATGAAAAAGTGACACAAGGATTTTCTAGACAACTGTCCCAGGAAAAACCCAATGCGGGAAAACTGGTCTTCTAGCTGTTGGAGGGTTTTTATTATTAAGCAGAATCTAAGTACAACAAATCTGGGCACCAAACTGGTTAACCCAACAGAGAAATAAATAAACTGCAGCTATACCTATGTTCTAGAGACAGAAAAACTGACTTATTCACACACTCAAACAGGATGTACATAACTCAGCGTTTTCTGGCCTCTAGAAAACCCCAGCATTGCTCTGAAGCCCTCTGTGTCAGCCCTGATGGCCTACGTTAGCCCCTGCGCTACTCAAGAAGGGTATGTGTCACCCTAGACTGGGTTACACTGCCCTAGCTGGCCATTGTTAGTCCTCCTGGGACTGTGTCAACCCTTCTAGCACTGCGTCAGCCCTCCTAGCCTCTTGTTGCCTCTATGCTACCCCTGCTGGCCTATGGCTACTCTACGTAGTTGTTGCTTCCTCTCCGCTGCTCTGGTCCGCTACTTCTCTACCCTTGTTGCACTCTTGGCCTGGGATCAAACCAATACTGCCCCTCGATGCAGCTGAAACACTTCTAAAATTCTTAGCAAGCCACGCCCTAGAATTCTAGCATAGTTTCAGTGCTCTACCACTGTGTGTGTTCTCCAACTGACCCCAAGCCCTTTTCTTATACTTTTCTCGTTGAAACGTCAACGATCATGATCTAATCTGGAATCAACGGCTAAGATTGGAAAATGGTTGATCCGTGTGACTTAAGTTATTTTCATCACATGTTTAATTTAATTAACTTTAATCTTTTAATTTTCCTAAGTTAAACTTAGAGTCCTTAATTTAAAAGATTAAACAAGATGGAATTTCTTAAATTGTTTTCTGGGTCTTGGAGATCTCATGTACTCTAGTCCCTCCACAAAGTTTGGTAGCTAGAGAAAATTTGATACTACCCGAACACCCCAAAATCTCAACACTAAGAATGTGGTCCAACAGTTGGGTGGGAAGGTTTGGTCTCCACAGGTCTTGTGGTCCAAACAAGTATGGAGAGATGACATGGTGGAGGAGTACAAGTCCATCATGAAGAATGATGTTGAGAAGAATATGCAGAGACCAGTAGGGAAACCAGTGGTGAATTCTAGGTAATCGTTCAAAATCAAGCATGTCGCAGATAGCAGTGTGGAGAAGTACAAGGTAAGATTTGTGACCTGACGATTCTCCTAGAAAAAGGGAGTAGATTATGAGGAGACTTCTATTCCTGTTGCCAAATACTCTTATTTGGGCAATGATATCTATTGCTTCAAAGATGGGGTGGAAGATTCACCAAATGGATATGAAAACAACATTCCTTAACAAAGTTAAGGAGGATTTGATTCTTACTAGGGCAAAGAAGTTGATTGTTGAGTGCAAGTCAGACAACAAAATTTGAGATGAAACGAATTGGGTTGACGAATTACTTTCTAGGGCTTGAGATTTGGCAGAGACCAAAAGAGATTTAACTTGGATAAGGGAAGTATACAATGGAGATCCTAAAGAGATTTGAGATGGAGGACAGTAGATCTATGGATACTCTAATGGCAACCAACCTAAAAAAGGTGAATTTTTCAGAGTCTGAGTTGGTAGATTCCAAACTGTACAAGAAATTTATTAGTTCATTGATATATCTAGTCAACACTCGACTAGACATTTGTTATGTTGTGAACACATTAAGTCAATACATAGTGGAGCCAAGGCAAGTGCATTGGATCACAACAAAGCATATGCAAAGATACTTATAGGGCACAATGGAGTATGGCTTGAAGTACCATGTGTTATGAAACTGGCTCCAAAAATAGAAGAAAAGAGAGATCAACACCTTAGAAATCAGCCACTTCGAGGGGGGAACATCCTTTACATTACATAAATAATCAATTATTGGATGATACAAATGACAAAACCTCCTTCTATATATAGGAGTCCATGGGGTCACAATATAATCCTAGCCGACCTAACAATAATAATGAAGGGCACAATAATAACAATATTGAGGTTACAAGGGTATAACAATAACAATAAGGAGGCTACACTAACAACAATAAGGGACCTACACTAACAATAAGGTGTCTACACTAGTAATATAGGGACCTAACATGCCTCTCTCCTTCAAAAAAGTGTTGTCCTCAACGCTTGAGTAGCTTTGGATGCTTCTGTATAAAATTCTCATCCTCCCATATAGAATCTTCAGTGGGTAAATTCTTCCACTTGATGGGATACTCTGAAATTGATCGATTTCGCAGCTGTCGAGTTCTTGTTTCTGTGACTGCTTCAGGTTCCAATATGATTTTTCCTTCCTCATCAAGTTCTGGCAATATTGTTTGAACTGGAAGTTTGTCACCTATAACCTTCTTTAAGCATGAAACATGGAAAACTGGATGCGCTTGAGAAGAAGCAAGAAGCTCCAATTTATATGCCATAGTACTAATCTTTTGCAACACCTTTTAAGGACCATGGTACTTTGACGATAATTTATTATCCTTCTTAGCTTGTTGAGGGATATTTGTTTGTATGCTTGTAGTCGTAAAAATACCCAGTCTCCTACATCAAAACTTCTCTTGCTAAAATGTTGATCTGCCTGTTGTTTCATTCGATTTTGTGCCAAATTTAGGTTATCCTTTAAAGTCCCTATGAAGACATCAATCTTGTGTTCCTCTGGAATATCAGCTGCCCTTATATTCAATTTTTGGAAGTCCTCAACGTGCTCCACCACTGAACCCTTTTGTTTGAGATTTATCAATTGGCTAAAGAAGGTGTTGCTCTTTGTAGCCTCATAATGTGCTATCATTTCCTCCGTAAAAATTGACCAAGTGACAATTTTTTTTACGAGAGCAAAGCCATCGATACCATACAAATGTATTTTGTTCTAAATATAAAGTTGCAATGCGTACCTTTTGTGTGTTTTGCACATTATTGAGAACAAAATATTGTTCCATCTGTAGTATCCATGTTACGGGATCCTTGCCATCAAAATTTCTCATATCGATCTTTGGAATATGGTGGGTCTTCAATCCAACATTAGAGTTTATGAACTCACGATTAACATTTATTTTGTTCTCATCATGAGTTTCCTCTACTATCTTTCTGCCATTAGGAATCATTTATTGTATCAACCTTGTCAAACCTTCCATGTCTGCTTTTAGATCATTCTTCATGTCTTCCATGTTGTCTTTCATTTTTTCATCGATCATAGCTTCCATGTCATCCATTTTATCTTCCATGTCAGTTTCCATGCCATCCATCTTAGCTTCCATGCCATTCTTCAAACCATCCATCTTAGCTTCCATGTCTTCAAAACTTATATTTTATTTTTTGTTGCTTTTTGTGAGAGCGAAATTTGGTGCACTTGCTCTTGTAATTTTGATATGTCATGTTGCACTTCTTCCTTTTCATGAGTCATAGTAGAGCCTTCTGAAGGCTTAATGGGTGTTGAATTCTTTTTAGGTGGCATTTTAGAACCCAATATTGGTATCTATGTTT
This sequence comes from Pinus albicaulis, assembly GCA_034641835.2. NCBI lineage: Eukaryota > Viridiplantae > Streptophyta > Pinopsida > Pinales > Pinaceae > Pinus > Pinus albicaulis. Next base: position 254,818,153 of record CM076580.1, on the reverse strand, counting down.
CAATATTCCCTTGGAATCACTTCAAACTAATTTTTCAAAGAAGACTTAAGCAATTTGAGAAAAAATTCACACATTTTTCTTGCTTTTGAAGAGCTCGATATTGAAACTAATGTATCTCTGTAATTTTGAATCTTTAATATCTGAAATTCGGTCTTGTAGTAGCCCTTTGAACCCTCTTTTGAATGTCGCAGGTCTAACCTGATTTGGATGCCTCAAGACAAAGTTATGTCCAATCTCCCACAATAACCTAATTATGGACTAGTTCAGTAGAGCGAACTGGTACGACGTGCCACGTGTCACTGTTTCCTCCTTCAGCTCTGAAATTGATACACAGGAAACTGCAGTCTGTGTACTTTCAGCCACTTTTTACATAATTCTAATCTGATGCTCAGAGAGAGAGTTATGACTATTTTAATAAGGTCACCTCTTTTAGATGAAATTCAGGAGTCTATAAAAACCCTAACTTCCACAGATCATATCTTCGAAAATATTGCGAACCGAGATCTGAAATTTTTTCATGAAGTTCCTCAGGGTTTCGACTTCGCGTGATAAAAATTCCAGCTTCTGAACCTTCATAGAAAAAAAGTTATAGCGAAAATGTCACGATGCCTGTTTGGAGCAGCGAAACCCTAGAATCCAAAGCTCTGATACCAAATGTTATGAAACTAGCTCCAAAAATAGAAGAAAAGAGAGATCAATGCCTTAGAAATCAGTCACTTCGAGGGGGAAACCTCATTTACATTACATCAATGAATAATTATTGGATAATACGAATGACAAAACCTCATTCTATATATCAGAGTCCATGGGGTCACAATATAATCCTAGCCGACCTAACAATAATAATGTAAAGTCACAATAATAACAATATTAGAGTTATAAGAGTACAACAATAACAATAAGGGGGCTACACTAACAAGAATAAGGGACTACACTAGTAATATAGGAACCTAACACCCTGGTGAAGTTGCAAGGCTATTTACATCCAGACTAGGCAAGGAGTTATACAAATCAAAAGAGCACCTTTAATTGTTGTTTGAGTTTGGGGCTTGCAGTGATTTCCTAGTTCAATAAGAAGTAGACTTCATAGCACTTAGCTTGGCAAAACCTAAGTATATGGCAGCCAATTTCGCTAGTTGTGAAGTAGCATGGCTTCACAAGCTGCTTACAAGAATGTTTGATCAAAATTTGGAGCCTACAGTGATTCAATGTGACAATCAAAGTTGCATGATGACAAGTCAAAGCATATAGAGATTAGATACCATTTCATCAAAGATAGGGTCTTGACGGAGCAGTGAAGCTCCAATATATTCTAATAGATGAGCAAGTTGCAAACCCTGAGAGTTGCTTTAGGCACGATTTCTTCAGTTGAAAAAAAAAGGATGAGCAGGTTGCAAACATACTCACCAGCCCTTTGGTCAAAGGAAAGTGTGTCTTCATTCGAGATAACCTTGGAGTGGTGGAGAATACCTTCCTCGCTAAGAGGGAGTGTTGATGATTGTAGCTCTAACAAGGATTTCTACAAAAGCATAGTGTCCAAGTTGCAGAAATTGGCATTAAATGACTCTTAGACTTAGGAGTTCACTTTATAATTAATTAATTAAGTAAATATATTTTTATAAAGTGATTTTAATTTAATAAAGTGCTTAAGTTTGGGTACTAGTGATTTAAATTTAATCTTAATCATTGAGATTAGGGATTTGGCCCAACTCAAAATTATAAAAAGAAACTAAGTGAAATAGAAGACACGTTAATTATTTTCTCAAGAAGGATTTTGAGAAAGAGACGAAGAATCAAAAGGATGACCTTTTGATTTCCCACGCAAGGAGAAGAATTGCAACACCAGCAAAGGAGAGGGCAGCCATTAATTTGCAGGTCGTATAGACCATATGGTCAACCATAGAGGTGATCTGGGGTAGATTTCTAAGAGCTGGAAATTTAGGTTTGTTGGATTTCGTTCATATTTTTTCTTAGAGCCATTTTCCCAAGATGGGAGCTCTTGTAAGGTCAAAAGTTATTTGAATGATGAACTAATGTTGAAGAGCAAAAAAGTGTAAGATCCCAAACGAAAATGTAATCAACAGGTCTAGCTTATTAAGGTGTTCTAGATAAAATAATTACAATCAAACACTGAACAAAGAAGGGATCTAGAAGAATGCAGCCCTTATTTCAATTAATATTCAGAAAATGAGACATGCCCAAAATACAAGCAAATAATGGAGCCCCTGCCTCAACATACACCATTGCTCAATGAACAAGAAAGTGAAAATAATGAAGCACAATTGTGATACCTAAATGGATCCACCAACAGATGTCACCATGGGGTTTTCGTCCAGGGATCAAGCTAGAACTGGCCACGCCAAGTTCCCAACAAAACACAAATAGATAGACAAGTTCAGGATGATCCCCTCCTTCTAGCACTTATCCCTTTTTATATATTAGATGGACCTTATTTTAATGTTTTCCTTGGAAAGGGTGGATACCATGGGCAAATACCACGGTAAATACCATGGGTTGATTCCGTCTACTTTGACCTTATAAAAAAAGAGAATATTACAAAAAGACTGTGCATGCACTTCTTTTTGCTTTTCCTGCCTTTTCTTGTTTTTTAAAAAAAATTTCCACAACTTTATTTGGCTAAAGAATTACAATAGTGTAAATCTAGATCTGATCTCTTTGCCTAGGCACTGGTTTTCAAAAATCAGCAAAGACTTAAGATTTCAGCACATCTACATTTATGAAAGCTCATTTTGAAAGGCAATGCAAAAATAATAGCACATGAGGTTATAAACCAGGACGTTATAATGCTTTATGTAAATTAATAGCATAATTTAAAGTTGGCCGTTCTATTTCAAGAAATAAGAGAATTAATAAAAGTCCTTGTCATTTTCAAGGGGCTTCGTGTTAAATGAATGCTAATAGGATTGCAGACAAACTTGCAAGGGTGCAAATGGAACTAAAGTGGTACAGTGTGTGCCCACAACATTTGTCACGAAACATCAAAGAAAATATATTAAACCTTATTGATAATGATAAGGAGTCAGCATAAGATAATGCACTCAATGAAAAAATTGAGACGACAACCTAAGGGGACCAAATGAAGAAACAAAAGTTCCATAATTTTGTAAACATCAATCAGCTTTTGAATAATGGCATTTATGGTTATCTCCCCTCTATGCATGGCCATCCTAGAGGAATAATGGCATTTATGGTTATCTCCCCTCTAGGCATGACCATCCTAGAGGAAAAATAATGATAGTCACTCTTGCCATTGTAATACTTCTGAAAATCAGATTACCAAAAGAAAGTTACTGATGCTGTACAAAAACTATCTCATTCACATGCAGGGGCCGAACGATTTAGGAATCAGACACAAGTCACATTTATAACACATCTACTTCATGAAAATGTGCAATTCTATACATGGTGACCATATAAATATTTTACTTAACAATGAAAAAGAAAGTTACATGGATTCTTCTATCCCATCTTTACCTGCAACCATGTTCCAATGAACTTCTCCTCTACATGGAACACTGTCACATCACTGTTCCCTTTGTTTAAAAGTTTTGACCCTCGCTTTAAACACCCACTTTTTTGTCTGCACCCACAGCTATCTGCTCCCATGCGACACTGAATGTCACAAGACACTTCTTGGCTTTGAAAAAAACTTTGAATAAGCAATTTCACAAATATTGAGTCTGTCAATGTATGATTGTAATTAAAATATCACGGCACCTTTTAACTAGCAGAATGAGCAATGTTTTATGTCAGTAACATGCATTCTAAAACCAGTTGTGTCAGGACAGATGACCTGTTTTAGCATTAAAACTTATGATTTTAGCCCTTCTAACCAAAAGAGGTAAGAGGAGGGCATAATAACATGATCCTACTCCATCTATGTTTTGAAGCAGTAACTAATTAACGATCCTTAATGTTCGCTGAAGACCAAAATCGATGCTCTTTACAGCACGTTAGCATCCAAATTTAATGTATAAAGGGTCCTTGCAGATAATAGCCAAAGAATTTGGGTATAGCAGAACTACCCACAGAAAATATATGAACGGTTGATTGTGTACGTTTGGGCCTAAAATAATAGATTTGTCTTCGTAAATGATTTCAAGTCATAGACCGATAATGCTGTTACAGTTGGTGAACAGCATACTGCCTCCATAAATCAGCCACAGTGACCCATAAGGTTAGCCATTAAAATTAATTATTGTGATGCAGAACATAATGGTGTGCCGCAATACTTAACTAGATAAGTCCCAGAAAGTTATCATTCAACTTCTCCCTTTCCAAGTTTAAATGGCAACAATTCTTGGAAGGACCCATAATCTTTCTCTTCAAGATATTCTTATAAGTGATCTGTAGGAATACCAGAGTCGTCATTTTCCTCGGTGAAACTTTCATAGAACTTAATCACCTTAGAGTGTGCCTTGATTTTCCATGGATTGAAACCAGTGAGTTGAAGCCCTTCGAGGTTCCTTACACGAGAAAGGGCCACATAAACCATGCCATACTCAAATGCTTTTGACAGATCAGTTTGAACTCTATCCAATGTCATACCTTGACATTTATGCACACTAAGTGCCCATGCTAGGAGAAGTGGAACCTGCCTCCTACTACCCACCACTGCTTTCCCCTCGTGGACCTCCCACTCAACAGGTCTTAAAACCTGTGATGTTTCAAGGCAATGAAACCGCACAACTGGCCAAAGACCTTTTGGACTGACATCCCGTGATTCCCTCATCTCACTGCAGGTAAACCCTATAACTACACCCCTGGCACCATTCACAAGCCCTATTTCTACATCTAAATTCCAAATAAGCACCACTTGGGCACCTTCACAAAGATAGAGCTCCTTGGAAGCCACTCCGTTATCTAGCAAATACTTTTGGGGCCCTGTATCCCTGGCTGTAAATGGAATAATTTCTTTGTTCAATGCCATTAGCTCCAAGTCATTCACTCGTCTTACATCAACTTTTGTGGGAAAAAGTCTTGTTGGGGCTATACCATGAGTCCAACTTAATGGCCCTGTGCAGTTACTTAGACTCACTTTGGTATTAGGGCTGCACCTACCCCTGCGAATTTCATTCAGCATACCTATAAAATCCCTGTCTGCTTGTCTAAACACTTCAGTCAATTCTATTTGCATATCAAAGCACTTATTCCAGCACTTAGCTTCAAACGCAAATTGCTTCCTTGGATTTGGAGGTTTCACAGGTGGAAGCTGAAAGAAATCCCCGGTGACAACCAGCTGCAATCCACCAAATACTCGTTTGTTCCTCCTTATATCCCTGGCTATATAATCTAGCTTGTCAAAAAGCTCGCCATCGATCATACTTATCTCATCAATTATCAGAGCCCTTGCAGACCTCCACCTTGTGAAGGCCTTGAAGGCCTCTGGATTTACCCTGCAGCTAATTATGGATGCTAAAATATGTGCAGGTTTAACCCCTAATCCGATCCCAGCAAAAGAATGCAACGTTCTACCATTTAGAGCACATGCAGCAATCCCAGTTGATGCAGTAACAAATACAGAATCGGGGTCATACAGTTCAAAAAGTACTCTTTTAGCAAATTCAAGCAAGTAACTCTTACCCGTACCCGCTGAACCTGTCACAAATACAGACTTTCCCTGGGAGATAGCTTCTAGTACTCTCCACTGCTGATCAGAAATTGTTGGAGGCTTGCATGCCGATGTTTCAAAAAATCTCCCATCAAAATCATCACCATCCGACCATGAACCATTGTTCATCCCTTCAGATTGGGTGTCCTTACTTCCAGTTTCCCATAGACGTATCAAGTCTTCTTCATTACCATGACCCAAAAAATTCTGAAGTGCATCCTCCAAGTTGTAGGGTGTCACAGATGGTTCAAGGCTATCATGGTTCCCATTTTCAGAATTATTTCGGATGCCCTCCAAACCATCGAAATCATCATCATCCGACCATGATCCATTGTCCATCCCTTCAAATTGGGTGTCTCTACCACCAGTTTCCCAGAGATGTATCAAGTCCTCTTCATTGCTATGACCCAAGAAATTCTGAAGTGCATCCTCCAAGTTGTAGGGCGTCGCATATGGTTCAAGGCTATCACGGTTATCGTTCTCAGAATTATTTCGGATGCCCTCCAAATTATAGGGCACCCGAGATAGTACAGAGGAATACCTGTTTTCAGCTTGCTTATGCAGAGAATATGTGTCTTTGCTCTCTGGGGGAACGCGATCCTCCACCGGTGCCCAATATGAGCCGTTACTCTCCTCAGGAACCTGATGCTCCACAGATGCCCAATTTGACCCACTGCCCTCTGCAGAAAACTGACCATCCACAGGTGCCCAAATTTCTTCGTTGAAAAGGTCATTTTGTATATGATCTAGTTCTGCATCGTTCAGCTCCTGGGCAGTACACCCTTCTCCACAGGAACTGAAAAGCATTCTCCGTGGCCTAACATTGTGATGTAGCTCCCGCACTCTGTCGGGTTGAGGACTAGTAGGGCTGAAGAATTGAACTGTGCTGCCAAAGCTGACTGATTCAATGTTAGTAGAGTTGGACTTTGCCATTTTCTCAACGTTTGTTGAGCGCTCTTCTCACTGAATCTGTAATCAAATAAGCATGTAAGAGTCTGTAAACTGACAGAGCATTCTTTCTATAAAATGAAATAAACCCACCCTGAACTTTTCAATAACCCAACTGGAAAAAGACGCAGAACTTAAGAATACGTTTCACAAAAGAGAGTTGAGTGGCTATATATCATGCGGTTTGCCATGTTAGAAATTATGAAAATGTTGTATATGGCGCGTAGTGTTTACCTGTGTTCGTTGATTAGCTATAAATATTCGCTTCAATAGCATTAAAAGTTATCCAATATGGGCTCTGACTCGTCGATCAAACGGCACAAAGCCCAATATTCATAGCATCCAACGAATCACGATGCATACCGGTCGATCCAATACCACAAAGCCCAATATGCAGAGAATCCAACAATGCACACCCAGCATGCATAACATTTAATGCAACATCTCTAATATTTAATATGTTCGGGAGGGGACGAAGTGCTTACTGCTGTCTTATAAGTTATTTTTAGCCTAGTGAACATTAAAAATATTTTCTTTCCTTCTTTTTTCAATAACAATTGTAACTCAACTCATTGTCTTAAATATTTTGGTGTAACAAAATTAACATTCTTTATTTGCCAAATAAAGACCCTCTTTTGTACATGTTTTATTTTTTTCCTTTGTTCACTAATTTTATGGAAATTTGATTTTTTATATTTATTATTAAAATAATTTTTTAAATAAAATATGATATATATATTTTTATTTTATTTAAAATTTATTATATTAATATGAATTCATTTTATTTTATTTTTTTATAAAAACAATATATTACAAAAATATTCCTTGATTCAGAAATTATTTTATTTAATTCGAAGAAACTACTTTATTTAAAATACATAATAAAAGAGTATACAAGTTATGATATGAAAATGATTTTATTACAGTCAAAAGATAGATAGTTGAAAGTGGCTTGGGATTGTATATAAAGAAAGGAATTTGTTCGTGTGATTTTCTTTTCTTTTGTTTAAAAGAAAGTGTGATAATAAAATGATTTTATTGTGTTCAAAAGATAGATTCTCTCGAAAGTTATCATATGAAAAGGATTTTATTGTTTTTAAAAGATAGATGGTTAATATGAAAATGATTTTATTGTCTTCAAAAGATAGATTGTTGAAAATAATTTATGTTAGTTTATAATGGAGAAATAAAAAATATGATTTTATTTATTTAAAAGAAAATATGATATGAAAATGATTTATTTTGTTTAAAAAATGAATTGTTATAATGATTTATGTTTATTGGTAAAGAAAGGAATTTGTTAGTAAGTAAATTTGAAGAGAAAATAAAAATAAATAAATAAAATATTTATAATCACACTTAGTTAAATAGGTTTTATTTTTTAATTATCTTTTATAGATATAAAAGAAGACATTAATGTGGTAGACTATAGAGATAACAATATGTCTTGTCCTATATAAATTTTATATAAATTTGTATGTTCCATCATGATCTAATGGAGTTATGGCATAGTAAAAAGATATTAAACGATAATATAGTTTATCTAATGTGGTTTAGGTTTGTAAGGTGGACGATATGTAGTGAGTGAAGTAAGGCATATATACCTTAAGGATTTTAATAAAAGGAAAAAGAGAGAGAAAATACTCCTCACTTGTTAATTTACATGTGTAGGTACATTTGAAATGTTATATTTTAAGTGTACATGTTAATTTTATGAAAATACATGTTTGAAATGTTATATCTTGAGTGTACATGTTATTTATCTTCAAGGACAAATGACACACGAAGTTAAAATATTGAGAAGAGTGTTAAGATATAGAGTTATAAGATAAAAATCAAGGGATAATCATTGTAAAAATGAAAGAGTTATTATGAATAAATATTAAAATAATTTTAGTAGTGTTATGAAGAAGAGAAAGCTTTAATCAATATTGAAATCTAAAAATGAAAGAGTCATTATGAATAAATATTAAAATAAGAAATTAATATATGTGAATAAGAGAAATTTTTAGTCATGTTATGAATAAGAGAAAGCTTTAATCAATATTGAAATCAAGAAGAATTAATGATACATAAATGAAAGATGAAATAAATGGACTTAAAAATGGAGAGTATAGAGAATAAAATAAGATAATAAAACAATTTTATTTTCTCCTTCCGTTATTTTTGTTTTGTTTTTCATTTGAATCTAGAGGAATCGGTAACCCATTAGGATTACTTGGGCAAAACCCAAGTTCAAATCCATATGGTTTTGTTGAGTATGTTGTCAGCTGTCGTCATTGATGTCAAAGTTTAGTCTTAATGTCTTAGTTGTTTGTTGAGTTTATTAGTAGTATGCTAAGTTTATGATGTCATTGATGTCTTGGTTGCGTATTAAGCGTCGGTAGTCTAGTTTGTTTGCTAAGTGTTGGATGTGTACCCTAGTATCCTATATTTGAAGGCATTTTGTTTATAAGTACCTTGTTCGAAAGAGCTTGGAAAGTGCTTGGTCAAATAGGCCTCTCAAAGATATTTCCAGTGATATGTGACACTTAGTTTAACTCCTCAGGAATGAAGAAAAAATTGAGTTTGAAGTGATGGATTCTAGGCATAGTTCCAATGGCTCGTGATAATTTTTGAATGATCACTAGATATCCGACCATTCAGGGGGTCAAGTTGGGTGGATGGTGTTTGACAAACCAAATGGGCGGATAATTGAATTGATTTGGGATCTCAATTTTTATATGGGCATCTAAGGTACCGAAGGCATAATAAGTAACACACAACGAATGAAGTTGGATATTGTATTTCCTAATGCCAAACTGAAGATGGACCACAGATGATGCGGCAACACGTGTGGAACTAGATTTCAAAGACAAGTGGCAAGATGATGACATGGCACCATGTGGTCATGACATGTGGTAGGTAGATTTGGCATTTTTAGGTGTCCAAGTGGCCCTTTTCCAAGGGACATGTGGAAGTGATGCGGTGATGACGTAGCAGTGACGTGGCATGAAATGTGGCAGTGACACAACATATGATGTGGCAAGGCCTCGGGATTTTCACTAGGATTCTATTTTGCTAGGGTTCACAATGTTATTGAAATATGACATTTTTTTGTGGTTTCAAAGTCTGGAGGCAATCTGACATCTGCAAGTCAAGTCAAGCAGCAGGTTGAGTCCTAGATCAAGCTGGGCCCGGATCACTGGATCTAGACCCGCAGCATGGGACATCTCAAGCCATTCGAGCTATGTTACACCTCACCCAGAAAGAAGGAGACTTGATCATATTATCGAATGTGGCGGGCGTTAAGAAGGACCAGATAACTGGATCAATGAGAAATATGTAACAAGGAAAAATCAATTTTGTAACGATCAAAGGCTAAGCACTCTTGGGGCGTAATCCCTTGGTTTTGGCCCACAGACACATGTGTAAAGGAGCTAAAACCTAGGGGATACGGATGGAAATTTGGTGGCGTCGAGTGTTGAATTCAAGTTAAAAATACTAAATGTATTAAACTCTTAGGGGGGCAATAAAAGGAGTGGTGTCTATAAAAGGTAGAAAAACACAAGAGAAAAAGAAAGTTTGGTTCCCATGCAAATTGAAGAGTTGTTGCTATTTCTGACATGCATAAGCATAAGTAGCTCAAATAAAACAAAGAGAAAACGGGGATTTGAGCAATAGAAAGAAGATAAGCTAGCCTGAGACAGAGATGGAGATTAAGTGTTGATTAAAGGCTAAATGTGAAGAATAGTTGAGATATATAGCTACTATGAGATTTATTATTACAAATCTGAAGTGTTTAGAATTGAATTGTTGAAAATAAATAGTATCAAAAACCGTTTCATTGAGAGAGAAGCATGTAATGGTGAGGAACTTTAATTGAATGAGAGAATCAGATTGAAAGAGGTTGTTGCAAAACAAAGAGCAAAGAAAACAAGTAGATATGAGATTTAAAATTGTGTTAGTATGATATATTGAATAAAGACTCTCGTATCTAAGTTTGAAAATGTATGAAATAAGGGATCTAATAGGTTGAGCAAGTAGGCGTTTGCAAATCATGGGATCAGAGTCTCCTTCATATTGGTGCCTATGAATATCAGGGAGTTGGTGCTTCCAACAAGTGGGTGCTTGCAAAGAAAAGGACCTTGGAGCCTCCTGTAGGTTGGTCCCTACATAATTTGATGCAATTTGAAGTTGGTGCTTGCATATACATCATAATAATAATAAAAATGTGGTTCTCGTGTATGGGTTTCCACGTGAATATCTTGTGTTCAAATTTTATATGATTGGTGTATTGTTGATTTGTTAAATGTGTTTATTTGGCTAAATAGTTTTTAAAATTTTTAAAACAATGATTCACCACCGCCCCTCCCCCCCTCTAAGTATTTTCCTAGTTTCCAACAAGTTGCCACTATAACCTCTACCTAGTTCCAATAGCTAGCAAGCTAGCAACTATGATGTGTAAATTGTCACAGATGTTCCATTAGATAGTTTATCACAACATATCTGCTAAATTTATGCTAAAAGAATTTAAATCTACACTATGAGGGTTACTTTTCTCAGCCTTTTGGATTTACTAAGTTACTAGTTTTATGCATGTAATATAGAAAATAGAGAAAAAAAAAATGCAATTAGTCACAACCATAATAATGTAACGGCTCTGGTAAAAATCCATGTAAAAAATATATAAGATCATGGTTGATGGGACATGTATTCCAAGTTGAATGGTGGGCAAAACATCCTAGAGGGTGTTCATTTTGGTTATTATGGCTAAGGGAAATTAGCAAAGCCAGTGGCTAAGATTTTGGAAAGACACGAGGCATTAATTGACATTTTATTTATGAAAATAATGGAAAATGAAGAAAATAGAGGCCTCATTAATAAAAAGGCTTATGAGGATGAGTTGGTAAGCTTTTGGTCAGTTCATTTTAGAGCTCTCATTATTCTCTCTCTCTCTCATACTCTTTGATACTTAGATTTTTCTTGGAGCACTCTTGGAGAGTGTGGATACTTGGTGATTTGGAGAAATAAGGAAAAAGAAGAGCAGGAACGCACAAAAGGACATTGGGATCAACACCTACAGTAGGTTCTGAGTGCAGGTATCGAGTTCCATGTATGTTTTCCTCACTAGTTTTGTCATGCATGGTGTATGCATGTGGATTTTCCTAGCCTTGCCATTTCCTGGATAGTCATGGTGTTATGGGTTTATTTCCATTTATTGTTTTCTGGTTTGTTCTCATGTTTCTTAGTTTTGGGTTGAGTTTATTAGTTCCCGCAGCCTTGGTTAGACAAATGCTCTCGAGTCCGCCGAGCGCTGTTGGGCCAAGTTACTAGCACGGAGCCTCGCTGGACAAACGCTCGGGAGCCCCAAAAGTAGCCTATTGGATCGAGTTACTAGTCTCGATCCTTGGCTGGTAAAATTATCCGGAGCCCTAGGTGGGTTTAGTTACTAGTCCCGGAGCCTTGGTCGGAACAAACACTCTAAAGCCCTGGAGCGCTCGATAGAGACCAATCTCGTGATGGTTGTGATGTCCGACCGTGAGATGGAATCATTATTTGAGGGTTAAGGTGGTTTGGCTTTGTAGCTCCGGATTGATTGTGATTGATTTGTTTGATGAGATCCCACATTCATGCTTGGAATATGGCATTTTGGGTGATTTGGTCAAGAGAGATTTGGCTCATCCAATCTATGGTCTGGGCGAACATGGAAGTCCCATCTCCGATTGGTTTTTATATCCATAAATGAGAAGCTCATTCCACCGGGTATTCGGGTATGCAAATGTACTGGTTATTATGTGGATTCTATTGTTGTTGTATCCATGGTATTTTTGTTGTTATTATGTGGATTCTATTGTTGTTGTATCCATGGTAATTTTTTTGTTATTATGTCGGTTATAAGCATGTACTTCTATCGTTGATGATGTATGAATCTATCCATTTTTTTACTTGTAAATGAATGCACAATGTATCTATGGTCAAATAGATTGTATTGCGCCTAATGATGTAAGGGAGAAATGCTTCTTAGTGATTCTCGATAAGTATGAGTTTCATATGTTTAAATCGTTGTTTACACCTGCATTCAATGTTTGTGACATGTTTGATAAAATTCTTTTCATGGCTAGGAGGGGCTGTATGAGTTCTTGTTGACATGATTGCTTCTATATCATTTTCATATTGTTAGCGAACATCCCTTAATTTTTCATGAAGTTCTCGGGCATTGACCTAGGCTCAGGGCCTAAAAGGTGGCTCAAATCACGGAGATGCAAGCACAAACCTGAATTTTTGGGGCCATGGTCACGTACATGTAGTGTCGTGCCTATGGTTATAGCGTCCTAGCCCTAAAATGCGCCTTGTTCGTGGCTATGGCTCCAAGGGTGTCAAATGTTAGCGTGACCTGTGGGTAAAAGGCCCGAATTGTTGGGTTACCTCCTCGGGGGTGTCGTGGGTTGTTGCATGTCATTCATAAGTTGTGTTGTCCATCGCTCCACTTCCTTGTTGCCTATAGGAGGTTGAATCTCATTATAGTAGCTTCCTCTCATCGCATGTTTACCCCGCTGGTCGATTACTTGGGTAGATGTGAGAAGCGAGTGTTAAAGAATGGTATCGCAGCATGGTTCAACCTTTAGACTAGATGGGTAGTGTTTTGGTCATGTTTATGTTGGTTGCATATGTGTTTAGTATGCTTGTGGCCTATATGTGCTTGTTGCATCCGTGTTTTGTTGTACATGTAGGAATAGATGTCTGCCTATGGAAGTGTTGAGGGTGTTGTTGTCAACATGTTTCCATGACCGTATGATTGGTTGTGTTGCTCGTGCTTGTGTATTGTTCGTGCACGCTTGTTTACATATCAGCATGCATTGTTTGCTTATGCTAGGTTACATATTTCATGTTTCGTGTTATATGTGTATGCTTGCTTTTGGGATGTCATATGTTGAACATGCACGGGTCGTTCATGATTGGTTATGTAACACCCCCTCTTCCCACATCTACCCAAGTAACAATGCCTAACCGGGTAAACATGTAACGAGGTAGAGGCTACCAATATGAGATTCAACCTCCCAAATGACATTAAGGAACTGGAATCGATGGAAACACCAAAACACACACTCATAATCGCATCATTAACATCCCTCATAGGTAACCCAACCTCCCAGGGCCCCGTTCCATGAGGAGATCGATTTTTTGTGTCCTTCGAGATCGAGTCATGGGCTTGAAAGGGAAAGGGAGCGGATCTAGACCCTAGAGTTGTGGCTAGCCTTGGCAAGGTAGCCAGCTTAGGCCCAAAACAACAAATTTTCCACCTATAGCTCCGTGATTTGTGCCATATTTTCAACCCATGAGCCTAGGTCACCGCCGTAACTTCCTCGTAACTTCAAGAGAGAGTAAATAACATTGAAACAAACATATGAAAGAAATCACATCATTAGGAACTCATTTGACCCCCACCTTAACCAAGGACAGTATTTCATCAAACATGTCACAAACATAGAATCTACAGCATAAACAACATATTTAAACAAAGGGGTCTCTTTCTTATCTCAGGAATGGCTAAGAAGCATTGCTCTACATTATAAGCTATCACTTAATAAATTTAACCACTAAAGGGATACGTTGTGCATTCATTTACAAGTAAAAACATGGAGAGATCCATACCTCATCACTATCACAATACATGCTTATAAATCTATAATATACTAATAAGTACCATGGATACATCAACAATAGAATCCATATATAGACCAATGCATATACACATCAAATACCAAGGCAATGAACCTTTCATTAATGAATGTAAAAAAACCAACCTCGAATGGGACTTCCACGTTCCACCCGACTATAAACATGGTTGAGCCAAATCTCACTTCAAATTTCTACACCCCGTGCCATATTCCAAGCATGAATATGGACTTTATCAAACACATAAATCAACACCAAACCATGGCTCCATAGACCACATCGTCTCAACCTTAAAACCCGGCTGCTGATTCCACTACTGGCCGGACATCACTAACCATCATGGATTGGTCTTTATCCAAGTCAAGCCAGGCTCCGTGGTGCTTGTTCCAAATGTGGCTTCCGGTGACTAGTAACTCCACCCCAAATATTACAGGCTTCTAGAGTGTTTGTCCAACCGTGGCTTCTAGGACTAGTAACTCAATCCACCTAGGTCTTCTCCAAGACTAGTAACTCAAACTCCACCTAGGGCTTCCGCAGCGTTTATCCAACCAAGGCTTCTAGGATTAATAACTCAACCCAGCGCTGTTCTACGGCTTCCGCAGGGTCTGGCCCAACCAAGGTTTTCAAGAACTAATAACTCAACCCAACAACTAAAGGAATCATGAGAACCAACTAGAAAAAAAATCAAATGGAAATAAACTCACAATCACCATGGCTATCCAGGAAATGGCAAGGCGTTAGCAAATCCACATCCATACCCATGCATGTCAAAACTAGTGAGGAAAACATACATGTAAATCCGCATTCGCACTCGAACCTATTGTAGATGTTGGATCTCGATGTCCTCTTCTCGCTTTCCTTATTTGCTCTTGCTTTCGATCCAAATCTCCAAGAATGCCACACTCTACAAGATTTCTCCGTAATGCTACCTGCGTTCAAGAGTATGAGAGAGAGAGAGAGAGTAATGATAAACTAAAATCGAACCGAGAAAGCTCACGACCGATCCTCAAAAGCTTTTTTATTAATGAGGCCTCTAATTTCTTCATTTTCCATTATTTTTCCTTCAATTTCCTCTCTCTTCACATGCAACCCGTGACCTTTCATCTTCCTTTACTCCTAATTTCCATTATTTTCATAAATAAAATGTCAATTAATGCTCGTGCCTTTCCAAATCCTTTGTATTTGCCTTTTCCAATTTCCTTTGCCATAATAACCCGAATCAACACCCACTAGGATGTTTTTCCCACCATTCACCTTGGAATACGTGTCCTATCCACCATGGTCTTATATATTTTACATGAATGATTTTACAAGGGTTGTTACAGAACCCTCTCCCTTGGGGGAATACTATCCTCGCAATCAAAGACACCTACAAACCAACAAACTACTAAAAACAAAGCATATCGCCTATGGAGATTTATAACACAACTTATCACAGCGTTTACAATGAATAACCTACTCAAAAGGAAAAACCATCATGAAAATCATACCGTGTACTAGAGCTTTATAGCACAACTCATGATGGTATTTACAATAACAACCACATATACTTACACATTTGCTTCAACTGTAAAGAAATAACCATATTGTTTGTGGAGCTTTATAAACCAAATTTCCCGATACAGCGCATTTACATTAATATACCCATATACACATTTTCTCAACCAAAGAACAGAAAGGGCAGGTACGATGCCCATATCACAACAAGGGAATCCAGAGGCTCAAACCTCCACCCTCAAAGTAGTAACAGGATTCACATCCTTCCCAGGAAGTCCAAAATCCACTATCGCATCCAAAGCCGCATCCAATGTCTAGCGCTACCATCCTACGCCACTTATCCTCAATGAACAGCTATCGACTCATTATTGCAGTATACACTCTCAATATGCATCCGATCCCATCTCGGAAATGCTAATGACAAAAAAACCAATCCCAACCTTCCCTCGACCGCTATGTCCCTCGCAAATGCGCTCATCCACTTCCGTGCGCTTACTCACCTTCCAAGTTCCGCCGGCACCCCCATCCAGGGTAGTCCATCCCTTGATAAGGTTTCCCCTCGCATCGAAAGGTCAGTAAACCAAGGCATATACATGCCTAAAAACCATCATAAATTCTGGCCATAACATGTTCATGGAAATCAATGGACAATATTGGGCACTAATGTCCCACAATGGCCCTCGCTCCCGAAGTGCTTTACCAACACACTCGTTGCATCTTTCAAATCACATTTTGTCGTTGTCGCGACCTGGCAAATGGCTTAACCACCCAACTAGGAATTTCCATGCTTCCCGTACCAGCACATAATTTCCATTAGATTCAAAATAAATTGAAATAAACTCAAATCATACCTCATTTGTAGCTCATCAACAAGGTACACTTGCAATCATATTCACTCTTCGGTTGGCTAATAAGCCGAAACTAGCTGTTCGATCAACCAGAGAAATATCGCTCTAATACCATGTAGAAAATCTACCAATGGGATTCAATCCGATCTTATAATGTACTAAAACAAGATGTTGAATCTTTATACAATTTTCTAACAAAACACGATCACACAATCACATATAAGCAAGAGAAAGAAACAATCAATCGCACAACACAAGATGTATATGGGGAAAGAAATACTCAAAACCCTCTATATATATTGTGTATTAAGTCAAGGAATCATGAAAAATGCATGCTTAATCTTCATGGATATTCTTCCATGACCCACCAACCTGCCTCACATCGATCTAGGCAAAATCAATCTAGTACTTAGCCAATTCTTAGGAAAATCACGAAATTTGCAGTTATGTTTAGGGCTATTTTGCAGCAACGTTGACCAGCGTTGATCGTGGTCAACCCTTGGTTGTTTGACCTCAAAATTCTACCAAAATTCCGATTTTAGGAGGTCATACTGTTGGCCACTAAAATCAAGGAAATCTGAGTTGTTTGACCGAAGCCCTCTAATATGATGCATTGACTTTTCTTGGATGTCCTTCCGCGTTGACTTTGGGTTGACCAAGATTGGTTTCGTGATGAGCCACCCGAGGGTTGTGGGTGTGACACATGAAGGATTGGCCGACCGAAAATACTTTGAAGGTTGAAGCATCCTTTTCGCTGACCTGTAACACAACAACATTCATATCTTTGCCGGACAAAAGGAATTGTAACTGATCTTTATTTGGCTTGCCTTCTCGTTGATCTATTATTGTGTTCTATCCGCATTTTACTTTCATATTTATGTGATTTTTATTTTGTATCGAGCCTAAGAAAGATTGAAGTAAAATTGCATCAAGCATAGAACACCATGGTTATCTAAATTTAACATCAGACGTAGCCGAGGTGAAGACAAAGTCCAAGAGTCCACGTCAGTGTTAGAAGCAATCACCGAAGGAAGAAATTCAATTAAGGACAAATGGCCTCCTCAACTCACAAGGGTTTCAAGGTCGATGATAAATTGATCGATAAGTCTCGATTTTCATGCATGGAAGATGTCCTTGATTTGGTGCTAGAAGATCAATATGTCGTGACCATAAAAAGGGAAGATTCAAGAGCCCATCAAATGCGCTTGTTGCCACGAAGACAAAGTATGTAAAAGGGAATCAAAGCAAAGATGATTATCCAGGATTTTATTCATAAGCACTTGGTTGCTTACATTTTTGAGTTGAACATATCTAAGGAGATTGATAAGTTGCGAGCATGTTCAGACAGTAATGCGAATCAAATCCTTTTCTTCAAGAATCAATTGAATAATATCAAGAAGGGCAAGGATGAATCTATTCAATCCATTGTATGAGAGGCTCACTAAAATCGTGAATAACCTCCGGCTATTAGGGAAGCAATATTCGATCGAGAGATGGTTCTTATTGCACTTGGAGTGTCTCCCCCGTGATTGGCATGTATTCAATACCATTATTCTTAATAATAATGAATCTTGATTTTGATGAAATATTGACGAGATGCACTCAAGAGGAAACAAGAATGATGGAGTATGCCTCTAATGGAAATGGAAGTGACCCTATTGCCTTCGCCGCTCATGCAAAGAAGAAGAACCATGGTGGCCCTGAAGTCAAAGCTATGGCAAAGAGCGGGGCCCAAAGGAAGGAAGGGAAGATGTTACACTTGTAACAAGATCGGTCACTATGTGCAAGAGAGTGCTTAACAGAAGGGACTCTCCTAGGGATGATGACAACAACAACTCGAGAGGAAATGGCAAGAAAACAGTGTTCAAAGGAAAAAGGAAGGCCTCTCGATCGTAGTGGAAATGGGCAACCTTTCAAGAGGTCAAGAAATCTTATGTATGATGAGCCTAATGTTGTTGATAATTTAATAAATGAATTTATTCTTGTATCTCTCTCTCATTGCATCTCCACCCGACACCTTTTTGATGTTTGGTTGATTGATAAAGTGGTGCTTCAAGGCACCTCATTGGTTATAAATAAGCCCTCTTTGGATCTCGTTGAGAAGGATACTAATATGAAAATTATCCTAGGAGATAATGCTACCTATCCCGTGAAAGGGACAGTGGATTATGACCCTCCATCTATCCGAAGGTCAAGTCCTCCGATTATAAGATGTGTTGTACGTACTCGATTTGGAAGAAGAACCTCAGGTCCATCTCGCAATGGAAGACAAAGGGTTCAAGGTGGCATTCATCGATGGAAGGTACGTATCCGGAAGAAGAAATTCAAGGAAGCTCTTACTATTGGTTTTAGAGTTGACACACTCTGCAACATGTTGGAAGAAGCCTCCATTTGGGGCTATGTCATGTGATACAACTCTTCAAACGCAGTTATGGCAACTGTGAGGTTTGCACACCTTCATTACAAATCCCTTCCCAAAGTAAGGAAGGTGGTGGACAGGATGCCCGAATTTAGAGACAATCATGAAGGTATAAGGCCGTGCTGTGCCGAAGGGAAGCATACAAGGGGACCATTCCCCTATGTCACAAAAACAACCGATATCTGCAGCTTGATACATTCTACCTTATCCGGTATGTTGTCGATGACATCCTTGGGAGGATGTTCCTATTACATGACTTTATAGATGACTTCTCCCGCAAGACCCGGATATATTTTTTGAAGAAAAAGAACAAAGCATTTAAATGACCTCGTACCTTCAAGGCCTTGGTGGAAAATCAAACCGAGAAGAAAATCAATGTTTTGAAGAACGACAATGGGACCGAATATGAGTCAAATGGGAGTTTAAATCGACTTTTTTTGTAGAGAAGCTTCGGCATTAAGAGGGATACCACAACCGTACACACTCGAGCGTAATGGTGTTGTTGAAAGAAAGAACATGACCATCGTGAGGCCGCCCGCGCCATGCTATGTGACCAAGGTATTCAAGTTTCTATGGGGAGAAGCTACGAACATTGTTGTGTATGTTCAAAATAGATGCCCGCATTCCACTGACTCTGGGAACCCCGAAGAAGTCTTCCGGTAAGAAACCCGATGTTTCTCGTTTTAGAGTTTTCGGTTCACTTGTTTACTTTCATGTGCCGAAAGAAAAGAGAAGCAAGATGGATGCTTCGGAAGAAGGGAATGTTTGTGGGCTATAGTGAAAGTTCGAAGGCATATAGAATCTATGTGCATAGTCAAAGAGAAGTGAGATATGCCACGATGTCACATTCGATGATGTTGCCCTAAAGAAGTGAGAAGTCTTCCTAGCTCCAAGGAAGACAAAGAAGACAAGAAGCACAAGGTAGCGCTCAAAGGATGACTCCGATTTCAATGTTGAAGGAGCTATGGATCTCATTGATCCACCTCCTTCAAATAAGAGAAGACCCTCATGGCTCAGTGGATACTCTCGCATGCCTAGAGACATGTTGCCCCAAGGGGGACATTCTCGTGAAAGCAAGAAGTCGAAGAGATACCAAGGGTATTTAGTGTACCTATGAGTATGATAGTACAATCCGAGCTCGTATCATTTGAAGAAGTCGTAAATCATCAAGTTTGGAAGGATGCTATGCTCAAAGAACATGAATCCATTATGAAGAATGATGTCCGGGAAGTGGTCCCAGACTCCGGAGGACAAATCATTGTCACCCGAAATGGCTCTACAAGATCAAGCATGGATTTGATGGAAGTGTCAAAAGTACAAGGTAAGATTTGTTGTCCGATAGTTTCTCAAAAAAAATGCATAAATTGTATAGATATATTTGCACCTATGGCATTATACCACCATCCTGTATCTATTATTTCCCTTCTTTGCTGATGCAAGGATGGAGTCTCCATGAGATGGATGTGAAGACCGCTTTTTTACGCATGGTTACATAAAGAAAGAGGTGTATGTGTTGCAACCTTTGAGGTTGAGAAGTCAGAGATAGAGACACCCATGTATCGCAGATTGAAGAAATCCCTCTATGGGTTATAGAAGCAAGCCCCGGGCTTAGTATGAGAGGATAGATAACTACGCTGATGAAATAAGGCTTCTTATAAGTATCTTGACCCGAACCTTTATTTTAAAGGTTGATAGAGAAAGGCCTCTCATTAGTTCTCTATGTGAATGATATCTTCCCCGGCAGTGTTGACCCTCTCATTCATCGGTGTAAGGAGCTAGCTTTCGAGTTTGAGATGAAAGGCCTAGGTCGATGTATTACTTCCCACAAATGGAGAGTGAAAAGGAGGTAAACTGAGATTTTCCTTTCTCAAGGAAAATATGTCATGAAAATTTCTTGGAGAGATTTGGGTATGGTAGACTGTAAGTCATACCTTGGCTGGTGGAGCTCTTCAAAGAGATTATGTGAAAGCAGTTCAGCCATGTGAAATCTATTGAGTATGAAATAACTTCTGAATTGAGGCCACGATCTGTGAGTGTCTCATCTGGACGTATGTTTGCGGTGAAAAAAATTTGATCAACATATGGTTGATCCTGTCACATTCAACTGGATTGGTGCCAAGAATGCAATGAGATATCTTGAACACAATCAACCATGTTGAATACACTACTTAGGGAGTTTGAGACTCCATGGATATCTGATGTCGATTGGTGGCAGTATGGTGGATCACAAAACACATCATGGATGTTGCTTCACCTTGAGTTTTGCTTCGATATCTTGGATGAGAAGAAGCGAAATCAGTGGCTTTGAGCATCGGCGAAATTTGAATACATTAGAGAGAGTATGGCTGTTTGTTGTGAAGGCTGTTTGGTTGCAACTCTTCGGTGGCATGTGCTAAATACCACGGAGTATCCTTTGTCATAACAGTGGGATTTGTCTTTCGAAATCTTTGTGTTCCACGATCGATCCAAACATATTGATATCGAGGCACCACTTTATACGGGATATGGTACATTGAGGCGTTGGGCTCGATCATATAGGAATTGATGGCTTGGTCATGGATATTCTCTGAAGCCACGGGAAGGTCAAGTTCCTAACCTTTCCATGAGAAAGCAGAATCCTTGGAAAGACCCCTATTTACGAGGGTCTGATTGGTGGACTATGAGCTACAGGAGCTCCAAGGGAGCAGGGATAGCTTCTTGGAGCTATAAGCACATACGGGGCTAGGCTTGCCGAACCTTGTTGTGCTTCGCCCCCACCCGTTATTATATTGAGTTGGTTAGCCTCTCTTTGATGCGTACGTGCATCCTACCCATGGAGTTTCGGACTCATGGGAAGTACCTCTCATTTGGCCAACGGAGTGAAATGTGGATAGAGACCAATAGCAAAGGCCAGGATGGATGCATCAAAATATTTCGTACTCCCTATGTCTAGGATATCATGTGTCCAACACCTTGATGCAGGATCAAGCATGAGATGTTTACCTCTAAAGCTGAGTTCGGGTTAGTATGAGACTTTTTTTGAGTCCAAGAGGTTTTACCTCTAAAGGCGACTTCGGTTCAATTAAGTGTGATGTCTTTAATCTACCTTTTTGTTCTCTATCTAAGAATGAGAGCCGGCAAAGCAAATTCACGGATGACATGATGTTTGGTAAAAGTACCTGATGATAGCCGATGGATGACACGATGTGGAAAGATGGAGTTCTCCTAATTGTAGAAGGGAGTGTTAATTTTGCAAATGGAAAGCTAGGTCCAAACTCCATCTTGTGTGCTCCTTGTATGAAACAGTGGTCATATTTTTGTTGGATTCCTCTTTCGGAGAAGTTGCAAGATTAGTCTAAGATCATCTTGTTTGGATGAGCAAAACATTTATTTTAAATTTATTTTTCCACAGAGTGCAAAGTCGGCTCGATTTATGTGCTTGAAATACATGCCTAATAGATGTGTCACCCACACCCTCCTTTGATAGATGTAAATTAGAGAGACTTGGAGGTCTTTGCTCCATCATCTCATCACACATTCTCTGTTGTGATGCGACTGAGTTCGATAGCCTTTGGAGGCTCACACGTGTGGGCGAGAGTGCGAGAGGCCTATGAGGATATGTTTGAGGCTCTTTTGCGGCATACGTTAGACGCGGTCAACGCCAAATCGTTGACCTCAGCTTGCCAAAATTTGAGTTTCGGAAGGTCGTACTTCTTGGGCACTAAAATCGAGAAATCCTAGTTGTTTGGCCAGAAGCCTAATTTGTTCGTTGACTTTTATGATGGTGACAATATGGTGACTTACCAACGTTGACTTGGGTTGACCGGTGTTACTGTGATAAGTTGTCTTTGAGGGTTGTGGTTGTGACACATGAAGGATTAGGCTGTAAGAAATACCTTTCTTTGTTGAGCATCTTGTTACCTGCAAAGTAACGCAACAATATCTCATATCTTTGCTAGATAAAGGCCTTAAATCTGATCTTTATTTGGCTTGTCTTCTATTGATCAATTATTGTGTTCTATCGACATTTTTACTTTCATATTTATGTGATTTCTATTTTTGTATCGAACCTAAGAAAAATTGATAAAATTGCATCAAGCATAGAACACCATGGTTATCTAAATTTAACATTTCTTCAGTGACAATCTAAAACGAAAAAATGGTTGTGAAGAACAAACTTTTTTGAGAGTGCGGATGACCGAGATCAGAATGATGTTATCAGTTACTCCGGTTACCTTAAGAGGATCACACAAATCCATTATCAACGTGTAGCAGGTTGAAAAAAAGATCATGGGTGTAGAGCTAGTGAATGTAGCTCTAAATAAGTTCACCCAGTAGCAGGAGACAGTGAAGAGATTTGTGCCCGGAGAACATTTCGGATTGGAAAACTACATGGGATCATTACATTTAGAAGAGACTTGAGTCCAAGCCAGCAGCCGGGGAGATGGTGATGAAAAATTGGCCCTCATTAGTTAGACAAACGAGGGCAAAGGGAAAGTTAAGGTAACGATGAAGAGGAGAAGGACATCGGCCTAGAAAGAAGAAAGACATGAGCAAGTCAAGTACTTTTTTCCACTAAAAAGCAAGTCACTATGCTTAGTCTAGAATGTGGTCAACGATTGGGTGGGAAGGTTTGATTCTCACAAGTGCTATGGTCAAACAAGTGGAGAGATGCCATGGTGGAAGTGGCCTCCATCATGAAGAATGATGTTAGGAGAATGTCTGGTCGGTGGGGAAATCTGGTGAATTCTAGGTGGTTGTTCAAAATCAAACATGTCGCGGAGATGGCGGTGTGGAGAAGTACAAGGCAGATTTGTGACACGACGATTCTCTAGAAAAATGGAGTAGATTACAAAGGAGACTTATATTCCTATTGCCAAATACTCTTATGCAGGCAAGGAGATATCTATTGCTTGAGAGATGGGGTGGAAGATTCACCAAATGGATGTAGGCAACATTCCTGTGAAGTTATTGAGGAAGAAGTATTTGTAGAGAAACCATAGAGTTTGAGTACATGACAAAGAGTCACATGTATGTAGGCCTTAAAAAACCTTGTATGGACTCAAATAGGTGTCGAGGACAAGGTAATCTAGGAGACACAACATTGCAAAGCATGGGCTTCTGAGAGTGAGAAGTTAACCTATCTCTTCCATGTGGTTTGATCTGAACTCTCACTCTTGGTAATCTAGATTTGCTTCTTACTAGGGCAGAAAGTTTATTGTTGAGTGCAAAGTCAGACAACAAAATTTGAGATGAAGAATTGGGTTGATGAATTACTTTACAGGGCTTGAAGGTTTGGCAAAGAGAACGGAGAGAGATTTGTCTTGGACAAGGGAAGTTTACAATGGAGATCCTAAAGAGATTTGAGATGGAGGACGGTAGATCTATTGAGTACTCAGTAGCATTCAACTAGACATTTCTTATGTTGTGAACACATTGAGTTAGTACATGGTGGAGCCAAGGCAAGTGCATTGGATCACAATAAAGCATATGCAAAGATATCTGTGAGGCACAATGGAGCATGGCTTGAGGTACCTTGGTGATGGGGTGAAGTTGCGGAAGCTATTTGATGCGACCCAGAGCGAGGTAGTCTGAATCAAAATAGCACACCTTTAATTATTGTTTGAGTTTGGGGCACAACGATGATTTCCTAGTTCAATAAGAAGTAGACTTCGGTAACATAGTTTGGAAAAGCTAAGTATATGACAACCAATTTGGCTAGTTTTGAAGTAGTTTGGCTTCTGAGGTTGGTTACAAAGAATGTTTGATCAAAGAGCTGGAGCCTACGGTGATTGATGTGACAATGAGGATTGCATGAAACTCTCGGAGAATCCGATTTTCAAGACAAGTCAACCAGAAGAATTCGATACCATTTCATCGAAGATAGGGTCATTGGGGCTTGATCGAACTCCAATATATTTATCCATAGATGAGCAAGTTGCAAACCACGAGAGCTTCTTTAGAGCTTTAATTTCTTGTTGAAAAAAAGATATGAAGCGAGGTTGCAAACATACTCACCAAACCTTTGGTGAAAGGAAAGTATATCTTCATTCAAGATAACCTTGGTGGTGGAGAAAACATTCCTAGCTAAGAGGGAGTGTTAATGATTGTAGCTCTAGCAGGGATTTCTACAAAAGTACAGGTGTCAGTTATGAAATAGTCATTAAATGACTCTTAGACTTAGAGTTCACTTTATAAGTAATTAATTAAGTGAATTTCTTTTTTTATAAAGTAAGTTTAATTTAATAAAGTGCTTAAGTTTGGATGCAGTGATTTGATTGGTTGGACCATTGATCTCAACTCAAGATTAGATTTAATCTTGATCATTGAGATTAGGGATTTAGCCCAACTCAAAATTATCAAAAGAAACCAAGTGAAATAGTAGACACGTTAATTATTTTCTCAAGAAGGATTTTGAGAAAGAGGAAGAATCGAAAGGAGAGACTTTACTAACACGCAAGGAGAAGAATTGCGGCACCAACAAGGAGAGAATATCGTATTAATTTGCGGGTCGTACGGACCATATGTGCTCCGGCTTTGGAAGTGATACGTAGCAGATTTCTTAAAAGGCTGAAATTTAGGTTAATTGGATTTCGTTCATATTTTTTCTTAGAGCCATTTTCCCAATATGACTCTTGCTAAAAGGTCAAAAATTATTTGAATAGTGAACTAATGTTGAAGAAGAAAAGAAAAAGTGTAAGATCCCAAACGAAGAAATAATGAAGTAGGTTTGGCTTATTAAATTCTTCAGATAAAATAATTACAATCAAACACTAAACACAAAAGGGATCTAGAAGAATGCATACCTTATTTCAATTAATATTCGAGAAAAATGAGACATGCCTAAATCACAATGACGAATAATGAACCTACTTGCCTCAACATACATGGTAACTCAATGAACAAGAAAATTAGAAAATAATGAAGCACAAATGTGAACCTTGAAATGGATCCTGAAGTGCAAGGTTTTAATCCGAGGGATCAAGCTAAAACTAGACAAGCCAAGTTCCCAACAAAACAAATATAGATAGACAAGTTCGGATAGTCTAAATCTGCCTTATCCCTTTTTATAAGATAGATGGATCTTATTCTATTGTTTCCATCAAAAAACGTAGATACCATGGGCACATACCATAGTAAATACCATGGGATTCAATTTTATCTCCTTTGATCTTATAAAAAAAAGACATTACAAAAAGACTACATACCTGAATTTTTTGTTTTTCTTTTCCTACCTTTTCTTGTTTTCAATAAAAAAAACCACAGCTTTATTTGGTTAAATAATTACAGTAGTGTAAAATCTAGATACGATCTCTTTGCCTAGGCTTGCTTGGTTTCAAAAATCGGCAAGGACTTAAGATTTCAGCACATCTACATATATGAAAGCTCATTTTGAAAGAGAAGCTAGTGCAAAAATAATAACACATGTGATTATGAACCATGACGTTATAATGCTTTTATGTAAATTAATAGCATAATTTAAAGTTAAAAGTAGTTCTATTTCAAGAAAATAAAATTAATAAATGTCCTTGTCATTTTCAAAGTCT
The DNA here is from genome assembly GCA_034641835.2 of Pinus albicaulis. NCBI lineage: Eukaryota > Viridiplantae > Streptophyta > Pinopsida > Pinales > Pinaceae > Pinus > Pinus albicaulis. Next base: position 254,791,624 of record CM076580.1, on the reverse strand, counting down.
TCGTGTTAAATGAATGCTAATAGGATCGCGGCCAAACTTGCAAGTAAAGGGTGTAAATGGAACTAAAGTGGTACAACGTATTGTGTTAGCAATATGATGCAGTGTTGTCCTTGATGGCAACCCACTTGATGAAGATGATGGCAACCTACTTGATGAAGTTGTTCTTGATGCTTGATGGATTTTATTAATGATGTAAATGCGATGTGAAGATTGTTGGCATGTGTTGTCTTTGATGGTAATCTACTTGATGAGATGAGAGTGGCTATATGATCTTGATGAAGTTGTCTTTGGATAGCAACTTGTTTGATGAAGTTGTTCTTGAAGGAAAATGACTTGATGAGTTGCAACCTGCTCATGTCAAATATCGGAATGATGTATCTACGAGATCGGCTAAGGAGTACGGAAAGAAACTTCGAAGGGCCCGAGGCTTGATGATGAATAAGACATGTCACTATGCATACGCGAGGTTTGTTTAGGCAAAGTAGCGTATGTACGCGGAAAAAGTACGTGCTAAGTCGCGTATGCCTAATTGCGCTCTAAATGTGTAAACCGGTTACTACCATGGTATTGACCCATTCATATTGAGCGTTTGATTATCTATTTGGTCCCAGATCCCGGGGAATACCATCGAAAGTGGTGTGGTTTTGACTCATGGTATTGATAAAAAGGCTAAACCTATATAAGGAGAAGAAGATCATTGTGCAAGGGTGTGCATGAATGCGGGTTTGAATGAATACTTCACTCAGTATGTCGAGATAAGAAGGGTAACGAGTTTGATGATAGATACGATTCTATGATACACCTATGAAGAAAATGATCTCTAGATTTGAAATGTATATGTATTTTCTAGATGCGATCATGGAATGATTAGATCTGCGATAAACGAAATCGGCCAGAAGTAAAGAATGAAGATCTTGTTTGTTTTGTTTTGGAGAGCGCGCCTAAAATGTACGAAGATCCATACGCGAGTTTGTCAAGGATAAACGTGTATATACGCGGCTTGTATTGACAAGCGCGTATGGGAATTGAAGTTAGCTGCGAAATATATATATGAATGTATACGCGGGTGTAATTATTTTCTAAAGCACGTATATACGCGAGTTAGTGAAGTAAAAGCGCGTATGAAAACTAGGGTTTGCGAAGTATGTGGTATGAAATGTATGATACGTTACTGTGTATTACTTTATATGCGATACATGATGTATTCCTTCGGATGCGGGAGTTTTACGAATATTGATTATGTTCTTGACTATGTTGAGAAAAGATTAAGTTGTTGATTGGCCAGTTGATGATTCATTGAATGAATTGATAAAGGTATGATTCAGTTTGATGTATGATTGAGCTTAAATGTGTGGAGTGGGTCCGATCTAAAAATCACTGATGAAAAAACCAGCTGCAAGTTGCTGATCCTATTGAAGCTATTGGATCCAATATGAAAATTGATGAAACGTGGTCCATAAAGTCTTGAGGTTGTAGCCCGGACGGGGGGTTGTAATAGCTCCCTTCCGGGGAGGGCCCCGAAAAGCGAGAGCGTCGTAGCTCCCTTCAGGGAGAGGCTAGTAGCGAGTAAACGGGGAGCGAGGGGGTTGTAGCTCCCTTCCGGGAGAGGCTAGTAAAAGGAGAAGGTTGTAACTTACGCGGGTGGGTGCACAACGTCTTGGGGGTATAGTCTAGCACCATTACATGGTTGTAACATGTTTTCTATATATAATAAATATTGAACACGGCCATGATGGCGGCGGTGGTTTCTCCCAGACTTGGGTTTCCACCTTAAAATCACGGTGTCCATGTGTGATGCTTATGTGTGATGGTTTATTAGTTTTATTCTTACCAATAACTAAACATCGAGATGAATGAATGTTGCCATATCCTAAGTAAAAATAGCGCATAATAAGATCTACGTATATACGCGAGTTGTATGAAGGATATCCACGTGTATATGAGTTGATGATAAAGTAGTATTATGGGTTTAGAAAAGAAAAGTAAAGTTTTTGAGTATGACCTAAACAGCGATTCACCACCCCCCTCTCGGTATTTTTTTCTAACGTGTGTGGCCACAACATTTGTCACGAAACATCAAAGAAAATATATTAAACTTTATTGATAATGATAAGTCGACATAAGATAATGCACTCAATGAAAAAATTGAGATAGCAAACATAAGAATGACAAACAAAGTTCCATAATTTTGTAAACATCAATTAGCTTTTGAATAATAGCATTGTATTTATCTCCCCCTTTAGGCATGACCATCCTAGAGGAAAAATAACGATGATCACTCTTGCCATTGTAAAACTTTTGAAAATCAGATTACCAAAGAAAGTTATTGATGCTATACAAAAACTATCTCATTCACATGCAAGTAGAACGATTTAGGAATCGGACACAAGTCACATTTATATCATCTACTTCATGAAAAATGTGCAATTCTATACATGGTGACCATGTAGATATTTTACTTAATAATGAAAAGAGAGTTACATGGATTTTTCTATCCTATCTTTACTTACAACCATGTTCCAATAGTTGTAATCCTACGGGAACTTTTCCTATACGGATATGAATTTAGTTAGGTTAGTTACGAGTATATTAAGTTATGTAGACATAAATGATTTCTTGAAGTATATATGTAACTCAATGGTTTAATAAATTTACAACGTAAACACATATCATTGAATTCAATGAGTGGTATTAGAGCAAGGTAGGGAGACACGGCGTGGCGGCGACACAAAGTGCCGGAAGTAATCTCCGGCGGGGTGTGACAGCGGGAACGCGGGAGTTTTCATGGAGGCTGCCCGACCACACGGCATTTTTCTTTGTGTTTGAGAACGAGCAAGAGCGGTTTATGTTTTGGAGATCACAGAAATTTGCTATGTACCTCTATTGCGTTTGCGGCGTTTGATTCAGCAAAACCCTCATTTCACAATTCATAAGATACGTAACATTTTTTTTAGATCAAATTTTTAAGAGAAACGATTAAATCAATAAGTCTATTCGGTTTTGTTTTGGAAAAATTGTCTACAGACTACATAAGTGCCACTGGCGGTGTAAATTTAAAAACTCGTGATAGTGATGTAGTTAAAACGAGAGGTAAGAAGAGAAATTTGTGTCTTTAATCTCTATTGAATCCGCGGGTGCCAGTATTTTTAAAATATCGGAGTATTTATAAGAGGAATTTGAAGTTTGGAAGTGATTAAAGCAAAAGTTTATTTTAAAGTGCCCACGATGATTTAAATAGTTTTTTTTTAATATGAACTCTTTGGTGTCTTTAATTGGGGTTGTCCTTCCGAAAATTACTAGGAGTGGTTTAGGAAAGTTAAAAATACTTTTGTCTTTAATGATTTATTGGATGGAGTACGTGAAGGAAGAAGAAGAGAATGCACGGAAGCAGCCGATGAGCGAGAGCTTGACTAGCAATATGGCAAAGTAAAGATAAACAAGCCTTTGCACCCAATCTCCACTTCGATTAATCGAAGAGGTAAGCGGATACATTACCAAATTAAAACAACTTATGATGCCATAAAAAAATTAAAGAGCTTTATGATTCACATTCGGAGTGGAGATAATTCAATTATTGTTGAAGTTATTTAATTTGGAAATGAGCGATAATGATCCTCTAAAACTTGCACGTGAAATTATAGCCATCAATCACCTTTAAAGTGGAATGTAAGTTTAAGGAATGGACACAACTACTTCTTGCCTTTATAAACTCCTTTACTAAGTTATTCACACTACTTGGAATCTCTCCAAGCTAGTGGGCAATTAAAAGATATAGATTTTGACAAATTAGTAGGGAAAATTGCAAAAAAGAGAAGGATTTTGGCAAGAAAGAGAAGCATCACATAGTTCTATCACAGAAACCTATGTCTTGCTCAAAAAGACCAAAAGCAGGAAACTTTCGGGGAAATACTAGAATTAGCCAAGGTGAATGGAGTATAGAGGTAGGGGGAAGCGAAATATTCGGTGAGATAGACAACGGAATGAACAACAAAGGTGAGAAATACGATAAATAAGCGTAAAATGTTTTAGATGTGGTAAACTTAGACATACTATTTGCAAATTGTAGAATTCCACGAGATGTTATGAAAAAATAGAACAAGCACTTAAAAAAGAAAAATCATATAATTCCGGATAGAGGATAGTCTTATCGAGAATGCACATTATGTTGTCGCATTGTAATTTCCACATGGAAGATGTTTAGTACTTTTTCTTCATGGTATGACGGTTGGGTTCTAGACACGAGTGCCATGTGTCATATGACCTTTCGAAGATATTTGTCTCATCAATTCAGTGATAATATTGACGAGTAGTGTATTTTGTTGATAAGTCCTAAATCAAACCATTAGGGATTGATTCAATTCGATTAAAAAAATTTGGACTTCCAAATTATATTTTGAATGATGTTCTTTACATTCCACGATTCCAAAGAAATATGTTATCTCTTATACAAATAAGACATGAACATTCCATTCCATATTTGATGGTAAAATGAAATTAGAAGAGGAGGCTGACAATAAAACCATAATCCTTTGGTGTGGAAGAAGATAAATTGTGGATTGCATGGTATGTCGTCACATTTGCATTGAACACAACTTATTTGGTTCGAAAAATGATACTTTGTTCTCTTCTTTATTATTGTACACGCTTCGGTCATGTTAATTATGAAAGTATTCGGATCATGAAACCATGATAAGTTAAGGGACTTCCAACGGTTCCCAAAAATTAACCCCATGTAATGCTTGTATCGTGGGCAAGCATCACAAATAGTCTTTTCGAATTCTAAGTTTAGAGCTACAAGAAGAATTAAGTCTCATACACTCATTTTTTGTGGTCCAATGTTTTGTACAAACACAAATGGAAATAAATACATACTTTCAGTTTATTGATGATTATTTGGTGAGCTAGGTTTTATCTTGCTTAAAGAAAAATCACAAGTTTTTTATGTGTTTAAAGAAATTTCATCCCTTGATAACAAATGAAGCACAACTTACTATTGGTATTATAAGGGTAAATGTAATGAAGAGAATACACTTCCGCTGCTTTTGAAACATATTTTTGAGAGAATGTCATCAAACACTAGACCACGATACCATATAATCTCTATTAAGCAGTGTTGTTGAAAGAAATCAGCCAGACATTGCTTAATATGGTAAGGTCAATGATGTTTTTTAAGAATGTAAAATTAATGTTTTGGGGAGAAGTCGTGCTACGTGGCATACATTAGAAATTGGTGCCTTCTCTGTCATTAATAATGGAAATCCATATGAAATGTGGTATAGTCGTCTTCATGTTGTTAAACATTTCGAATTTTAGTTCTCAATGTTATGTTTTGATTCTAAACATCGGAGAATAAGTTGAGTGAACAAAGCAAAAAAATGTATATTTTTAGAGTATTCCATGACTTAAGGCATACCAATTGTATGATAAAGAGAACAAAATGTTATTTTGTAAAGAGATGTATTTTATCTTGAAATTGATAAAGATTCCCTCATTGTTGATAGACAACTTAATCAAATAGAAAAGTTTGTGCCTCAAAAGTTTTATTCTGAATCGGAATAATATACTTCCCCATCTGAAAGGAAGATTCCTATCTTTGGATCGGTCGTGGAGTTTCCTTCTCTCAATGATGAGTGGTTGTTGATGATAATTTCGTTGTTGTTGACGGGGTAGTTGATGCAGTATTTCTACGAAACAATGACATAAATGTAGGCGAGCTAGATGAAGAAGATGAGCAACTTCACCGAACAGCTTCCTACACAACCTTCAGAAGATCAACTTCATTATTCGAACATTTCAAAAGAAATATGAGTAGGTTAAAGATGGAAGTTCTACCGAACAACTATTCTCATTGTGAATTTAATTTTTTTAAATTGGGATTGTGAACCTATTTGCTTTGAAGAAGCTGCTAGTTATGAACAGTGGAAAGATGGAATGCAAAAGGAATATGATGCTCTCATAAAAAATGGCACATGGAGGCTAGTGGATCCTTCTGCTGGCATCAAAACTATTGGTTGCAAATGGATTTATAAATTTAAGTTTAAAGCTGATGGTTCGCTAGACAAGTACAAAGCAAGACTTGTAGCGAAGGAATATGCACAGAAAGAGGGTATCAACTATACAGAGACTTTTGCTCCTACAGCTAAATGGGGCACTATTAGATCTTTGTTTGTTATTGCAACTCAGAAAGAATGGAAAATTCATCATATGGATGTCAAAACTGTCTTTTTAAATGGAGATTTGAAAAAAGATGTTTACATGTTTCAGCTAGAAGGTTTTTCCATTAAAGGGAAAGAACAAAAAGTTTGCAAACTAATGAAGTCTTTGTACGGCTTGAAACAAGCGCCACAAGCATGGTATGAGAAGCTAACTGAACATCTTCTTAAATTAAACTATAAACATTTTGACCTAGATGATGCAACTCTTTTCGTTAAGAAAGTTGGAAGATCAGTTGTATATCTAGTTGTATATGTTGATGATTTGATGATCACAAGAAACAATGATGAATACATATCATCTATAAAGAAGGAATTGAAAAAGGTTTTTGATATGACAGATTTAGGTTTACTTCATTATTATTTTGGAATTGAAGTTGATAAAAAACCACAATATTTTCATCTCTCAGAAAAAATATGTTGATAAATTATTGAATAGATATAGTATGACGGAATATAATCTTGTTGCTACTCTAATAGAACAGAATTTGAAACTCACTTCTGTAGAAGGAAATCCGTTTGAAGATCCAACAAAGTAAAGACAACTTGTTGGAAGCTTGATTTATTTGTCTATTACTCATCTTAATATAACCTTTGCTGTCAGAATACTTTCCAGGTTTGAGCATCATTTTTGTGAGGGGCATTGGGTAGCAGCAAAAAGGGTTTTGAAGTATTTAAAAGGAACTCAAACTTATAGCATCAAATATTCCAAAGTTTTAGACTTCCATATTGCTGGTTATTCAAATTCAGATTTTGATGGAGATAAAGAAAATGGAGTCTCAACTTCTAGATATTCGATGAATCTTGGATCAACAACCATCAGTTGGAGATTGCGCAAACAATCCGTTCCTGTTGATTCTACCACCGAAGCCAAATATGTTGCAGCAACTCAAGCCACTAAGGAAATCATTTGGCTTCAAAAAATACTCGAAGATTTGCAAGACAAACAAAGAGCTTCAACTCTTTTATTTGTCGACAACTCTTCTGCAATTCAGTTTGCCAGGAATCCAAAGTTTCATGATCGAACGAAACATATCAACACCAACTATCATTTGATTCGACATCATGTAGAGGCCAAAACAATTCATTTGACACATTGTCCCACTTTAGAAAAAAATGCAAATATTTTTACCAAAGCATTAGGGCATGAAAAATTCGAAAAATTTAGATCTTTACTTGGTATGTCAGATGTCACTCGACACTTCTTAGCGTTGGAAAACACTTTGAATATGCACTTTCACAGATATTGAGTCTGCCCGTGTATGATTGCAATTAAAATTCCACGGCACCTTTTAACTAGCAGAATGAGCGATGTTTTATGTCAGTAACATGCATTCTAAAATCAGTTATGTCAGGACAGATGACCTGTTTTAGCATTAAAACTTAAGATTTTAGCCCTTCTAACCAAAAGAGGGCATAACACATGTTCCTACTCCATCTATGTATTGAAGTAGTAACTAATTAACGATCCTTCATGTTCGCTAAGGCCAAAATGGATGCTCTTTACAGCACTTTCGCATCCAAATTTAATGTATAAAGGGTCCTTGCAGATAACACCCAAAGAATTTGGGAATAGCAGAACTACCCACATAAAATACATGCATGGTTGATTATGTACGTTTGGGCCTAAAATAATAAATTTGTCTCTATAAACTATTTCAGATCATAGGCAACAGATAATGCTGTTACAGTTGGGTAACAACATACTGCCTTCATAAATCGGCCACAGTGACCCATAAGGTTAGCCATTAAAATTATTGTGATGCAGAACATAATGGTCTGCAGCAATACTTAAACTAGAGAAGTCCCAGAAACTTACCATTCAACTGCTCCCTTTCCAAGTTTACATGGTAATAATTCTTGAAAGGACCCACAATCTTTCTCTTCAAGAGATTCTTAAAAGTGATCTGAAGGAATACCAGAGTCGTCATTTTCCTCAGTGAACCTTTCATAGAACTTAATCACCTTAGGGTGTGCTTTGAATTTCCATGGATTGAAACCAGTGAGTTGAAGCCCTTCGAGACTCCTTACACGAGAAAGGGCCACATAAACCATGCCGTACTCAAATGCCTTTGACAGATCAGTTTGAACTGTATCCAATGTCATACCTTGGCATTTATGCACACTAAGCGCCCATGCTAGGAGAAGTGGAACCTGCCTCCTACTAGCCACCACTGCTTTCCCCTCGTAGACCTCCCACTCAACAGGTCTTAAAACCTGTGCTGTTTCAAGGCAATGAAACCGCACAACTGGCCAGAGACCTTTTGGACTGACATCCCGTGATTCCCTCATCTCACTGCAGGTAAACCCTATTACCACACCCCTGGCACCATTCACCAGCCCTTCTTCTACATCTAAATTCCAAATAAGCACCACTTGGGCACCTTCACAAAGATAGAGCTCCTTGGGAGCCACTCCATTATCTAGCAAATTTTGGGCTCCTGTATCCCTGGCTGTAAATGGGATAATTTCTTTGTTCAATGCCATTAACTCCAAGTCATTCTCTCGTCTTACATCAACTTTTGTGGGAAAAAGTCTTGTT